>JBBMEG010000020.1:3098110-3118684 GCA_037832605.1 Cyclanthera cordifolia | reverse complement strand
TGGTTGCAATTAAATTACTTTTTTGGCAGGAATGTAAATGGGTTTCTCCATATGGCTATGGATATAAAGAACCCAAATACTAATCCTCCTTTCAAAAATTTCGATTTGTCCATTTTTGATCTTTTGATTTTCTTTGGTTAAAACTTTAAATTAATATTTAATTTTGGTTTTTAAAGTTTAACTTTTATATATTTTATGGAATAAGAAATTAAAAAAAAAAAACTTGCAGTTGATTCTATAATAAATTAGAATTAGTATATAATCAAAATTATTTAATAATTATATTAATCATTTTAATAGAAGAAAAGAAAAAAAAAAACTCGAACATATTTTTCAAATCTAAAAACTAAAACTGAACAAATTAGTTTAAGAATTAAAATAGAATATATTTAGAAGGTCAGAGACTAAATGATATTTTATTTTATTTTATTTTATTTCAATTTTAATTTGTGAATTCAAATAACTTTATCAAATACTTAATAGTAGGCCACCTAAATTAAATAAAGCATAATTTTGACCATTAAATTGAATATTAAATAAAAAGAAAGGACATTATGTACGTAATTAAGCAACATTTATTGTTCATTAAATGTATCATAAATAAGAAACTAAAAAGAGTTAAATCATGTAGGAAATTAAGAAGGCTTAGGACACCAACAAAATAAAAGGAGGAAAGTTATTAGGTCAGCTTATAATTATTCAAAAATAATGAACCTTACTATTCAATAAAACCATAATATAGGTGAAATTATTTATGAAAATAAATAATTAAATAATTATTTTATCCAACCAAGTTTAATAATACTTATTCAAACTGTTAACAAATATTCCATTAATTGTTCTTCCCTGCATACATTCTTATGTTAATTAGAATGGTTCACTTTCCACTCGAAGATCCGATTTTAATAGGACTATGAATTTATGATTAAGCGATGAATAAGAGAGTAGGAGGAAATCAAAAATTCTCGGCTGATTTAACGGAATGGAGATGGAGAATGTATTTTTCATTATCGATTCATCGTTTTCTCGCATCGTTTATATATTATATTAAATTAATTTTTATTTTATTTAATATTTTTACATACATAAAATTTTAGAAATTTTTATTTTCATGATATGTTTCTTATATAATTAAATATCCAATGCACAAAATAAGTTTTTTTTTTTTTTTTTTTTTTAAACAAGAAAACAATTTCATTCGATAAACAAAATAAGAGTGTTTTAATTTCCTTTTCAATAATATCTGAAAACGACTTATAAACATTGTTATGACGTCTCTCAACTTTAAACATAACTTCTCTTTTTTTTTTCACTCAAAGTTACTGATTATGTTCATGACTTGTATACTTATGATCAAATACATCTATATTGCCATTTATAAATCAAAAGTAATTTAAATATGTTTACCTTATTTTGTGAAGTAATATAGTTATACAAAAGCGATGTGAACGATCCATACTTACTCGAGAAAACCATTTAATTTTATAACTATACTTATATTTTAGATATGTCATAATATTGAAAATGTTAAAATACCATTTTAGCCTCTAAATTTTGAGGTTTGTTCCATTTCAGTCCATAAATTTTAATTCAAAAGTTCAACTTTAATCTTTAGACTTTTTAGTTTGTTCTATTTTGATCCATAAACTTTCACGTTTATTCTATTTTGGTAACTTGTTCAATTTTTAGTCTTAGATATTTCTTTTTTTTTTTAATAAATTAAATTTAGTCATTATTTAATATTTTTTTTGTTAAGTTTTATTTAAAAAATAACTATCTTTCTCTATCAATGTAAGAAAATATATTATGTTCTAATTTATTTATATTATAATTATTAACATTCTTGAATTAATTTTTTAAAAATTAATATATCAACTTCAAAATTATGATAGAGATCAATTAAAAAAAAATTAGTTCCAATTCTAGGAACTATTTTTTTTTTTTTTTTTTTAAGATCATGAACTAAAATTAGATTTTTTTTTTTTTTTTTAATCTAAAAACTAAAACAGAAAAAACTTAAAATTCTATCGATTTAATCGAACTTTTGAAAGTTTAGGGATGAAAATGAAACAAAACTACTAATCTACAAATCATAATAATATTTTAACCTAATTAAAAAAAAAATGTAATTACAAACAATAATAGTTAAAAATGATTTGATTTTTTTTTTTTTTTTTTTTTTGTGAAATGTTGAACCTACCATCTCTTACATGAATTTGCCACCTATGACTAAACTTCATTGGAGTGGGTGGCTTAATTTAATGATAAATAGTGGTGTGTACTTCATTTCTATGTACATGAAATGAAAGTTAGTTATAAATATTTATGTTTTTCAAAAATAAAATATATTTATAACTCAATTAAATAAAATATCAACCAATATCAATATCTACTGTGTCAGAATTCAATTTTTTTTTCTTCTAGGAGTGAGAGAGATATAGTGATGGTCATTTATCTCTAATAAGTAGAGACGTTCACGAAACAAGCAGAGATGTAATAGTCTCAATGAAATTAGACAATATCATTCATTTTAAGAATTGAAAAATCGAAACTTTGTTTCTATGTACCTTAGAGTAAGATATCACGTTCTAAGTCTCGCACCCGAGATATATCAAGGAGTTTTAGTTTAAGTGCCTCTCAACAGTCGTGAACATTTTCCGACTAAGAATTCTCGAAAAATTTCAAGCTACCAAATGTTAAACTGATATAGAGAGGGAGTTAAATGTACTAAGTACTGTATAGATATTCTTTATTTCAAATTATGATCCACATTTGTATTTATGAGCTCTTGTACGTACTGTTATATGATCGAATAGTGTTATTTTATCTTTATTCGTTTAAGCTATTTAGATATCTTTTACACGTTCTTAGTTATTTATTTTGTTGGAAATTGAGCATGAGGCGTGTTTCAATAGTGTCCTCAAGAGATAGCCCATGTAGTTGGTTTTGTTACGCACTTTGAGGTATATGCTTAATCGAACGTGTCTGTTTTTTATGTTGTTGGAAAGTGCTTAAACTAGAAAAACTTTGATGTATCCCGAGTCCGGGCTTTGAAACATGATAATAGACTTCCAAATATAAGGGATCAAAGCTTTGATTTCTTTTTTTTTTTTTATTGTGCGTTATCCTCGTTTTTCCAATTTGAGATAAATTGGTCAAAATGGTACCTCTTCTGGATTCACCAATCTTGACTAGGATCCCAATTTCATTTTTATTGGACTGAATACTTGTTTAGGCTTAATGAGCTCTAATATCATATTAGAAATAGAAAGTGTGAACATCCATCTCAAAACCAATTGGTAATGAGAGGAGTTGCCGCCTGTCTTCTTAAATACTAGGATGCTTCTTCATGTGTGGAGAAAAAATCTTCTTAAATTATCGCATGAATAAGCAGAATTAACTTAGAAATTAAAAGAAAAAAAATAATAAAATAGAACACAAGAATTTACATGGAAAAACTCAAACTAAGAGAAAAAAACCAAGGTAAAAAAAACTTTCACTATGTGAAAAATTGCTACAATCACACATAATTCTCTCTTCAACCCTAATTACACAAACACCCTCTCTCTCTAAAGCTTATACTACTCATATTCTTTGCCTCATTCTCCACAAGATAATACAAAAGAAATTTAGCTAGCGTCAGTACATCAAGCTTAAAGTGCTTCTGATATGAATGTCTTGATTTCAAGGCTTCATACTCTTTTTATAGTACTTGGAGCACACCACTTCTTTTAAGCTTTGCGATTATTTGCATTTTTTCGATGTGAAACAAATTTTTTCTAATACTTTTTTCAAAAACTCAACACCTTATTTTTCCAATATGGCATAAAAGTGAGATCCTTAACAATCTAGACCCATTATAGAGGGCTACGATACTAGAAAAAGGCAAAATATGAAAGAGCGGGAAAATCATCGAGACGCTCGACTTTAGTGCCATCGACAATCTTGCATGATGGTTACTAATCTGTTGTTTAGAGAGAAAATATTATTTATTTTCAGGTTAGAAAAGAAAAGAAATGAATGAGCGAAATATTAGAAAGAAAATATTTTGAAAAAGCTCAAAAAGTAAAAAAAGAGAGAAATATAAATCATGTGTTTAGTTGAATCATGTCTAAATAATTCTATTATTATTGTATATTATAGTCTCTATCTAATATGATATTAAAATTCATCAAACTAAAACAAGTATTCTATCTAATGAAAGCTAGTGCCCTTAGTTTTAAAATAATGCAAGTTTATGTTAGATATAGTTTCTCAAGCTCCTAGTTAACTTAATTATAACCCCTTTTTTTTTTATTGTTTCAAGCCTTAATTTGTACTTAGGGTCAGTTGTAGGGGAAAATACATTGGAGACCCTATAATTCAATCTATGCTTGTAAAGATACTCGTATAATCACTCATTTTTAATCAATATGACATAATTATTCAACTTTTAATCACTTATTTCTAACTTTTCAAAATAATCATTCATTTCAAACAAATCATTTTAAATCATTCATTCGTAATCACACATTTTTTACCTTTCAAAATAATTTCTCATTTCTAACCATATCAAACGAATTATTGTCTATGAACACTCTATAAATAATAATCACATCTAAATGAATAATTATTAAGACTCAAATTTTTAATCATTTAAAATAATTAGTCATTTGTACTCAAAATAATCATTCTATAACTTCACATCCGAATCTTAATATTGTGATAAATTTAATTATATCAAAGTCACAATTGAATAGCCCGACATGAAACTCATGGCCAATAGATCAAACTTGATGAGAAAAGTCAAGTGTTTCAAAAAATGTGGTAATCTTAAAAGTATGATCTAGTGGAATCTATCATTCGTATAGATTCAAATTCATAAGTTGAGGATGGATTGAGTTGAAGAGATGTTCTCGATCATCTTAAAGTTTTGAGTTGGTGAATTCACCGATTCATCTTATCTTATATATTTAAACAATCCAATCAAATTCAATCCATATATTTTTCTGAGTTGAATTGAATTGGAAATGAGTCACTAGCTTCTTGCTTTCATTTTTAATTTGAATATATATTTATCATTTATCTTTTATTTTTATAGAAATCGAACCTAATAACTTCCATTTGGTATTCATCCTCAATTTATATTATAATATATTTTTTTTAACTTAAAATTTTTCAATAATTAAATTAAATTAATATACACATATATAATTAAACAGAAATTTATTTTAAAATAAATAATAAATTCAAATTAGCTCGAATCAACCTAAACTAATTTTAGATCAAGACAAGAGTTAACCCAGAAGATTATAACATTGGGAGTGGGGACTCAAATGAAGCAAATGCTAGTGCATCTCTAATGTCAATTATCTTCGCTTTGACGCCAAGAGTTAACCATTAAACCTTAAACCAACCTTCTAAATGGCTATGCCATGCTTTAATTCAAACTTCTAAAACTCAAAGTTACTAAAGAAAGCACCAACTGCCAGTGTACCACAACTTTAACTCCATCTCATGTTTCTCCTTACTGCACATAAACTAATATAGTAGCTTAAAATAAATATAAACTAGAATTATTCAATAGAAAGTGGAGGGTCTTCAAAATACCAATGCCCCCTCGTGTTCACAAGAGTTTTGTGTATTGATGTTGTTAAAGGATTATTTAACATATCAATAATCAACCAACAAATGAACTCATACAATCATCCTCCACAACGGAACTAACAAAGGGTGAGATTCCCCTTCAAAAATCAGCTCTCCCCTCCACAGAAGAGGAAGATATCTTCCAACAAAAATAACCATATATTTCTTTAATTAAAGCTTAAAATTGGGACATCATGTAGAAGTTATTGTAACATATCCTTTTACATAGTTAAAACTACCATAGTTTAAACATGCAACATACTGAAGAATGCAGAACAATTGACAATTCTCTAGAGTTGCAAAAGCAAAAATAGAGCTTATCTAGGTTTCAGTACATTGCCAAACAAAATAAAAATTGCTAGAACAACGAATCGTCAAATAACTGTAATGACTTGAATCTAAAATAAACAAACAAACAAACTACAACCAAAAAGAAGAATCATTGGGTTTTAGACTCCATTCTCTTCTTTCTATTAGCAGCATAACTTTTCAAATGGAAATTGATGAAAAGAGCCAAAAGAGAGGCATTAAAAACAGCATTAAAGCACCAACCCCAAAATCCAGAGCAACCAGCAACAGAACCACTAAAATGATCATACAACATTCGACCAGAAACCACAAAACTAAACACAAACTGTAAGATTTGGCAGTCAGTGACTAGCCTCTTCCACTTGGGTCGAATCCCAAGCGTGCATAGAAAGTAGTACCCATACATTACCACGTGCACCGTCGCATTGGTCACAAGGGCAATGGGGAACAAGGATTGGGAAGTGTGAAGCCAGAGATAACACATGACCAAAACAGTGGAATGGTGGTATACATGGAGGAATGTAAGCCTTTGAAAGGACCCAGTAAGGATAATCAAAAGGGTGTCTATGAATTCAAGAATCTTGGACAAGTAGAAGATGTAAGCCCAGAAGAAGAGAGGTCCAATTGGTGGGGTTTGAGGTGGGAAGCAGATAATCCAGTGAATCTGAGGCACGTGGTAAATGGAAGAGAGGGTGCATCCAAGGGCCATGATGAAAGAGAGGATGAGAAGAACAAAGTTGTGAATGGCTGAAATTGGCTTCAGAAAGTGAGTGGAAATGGAAGGAATGGGAATCTGGGAAAGAAAAAATGTGAGGAATAGGTAAGAGAAAACAGTGAGGATGAGAAACAAAGGCGTGGAGGCGAAGGTTTGACCCTGAATCCATTCGAAATTAAGGATAATAGGATGATTCACAAACCAATATCGAAGAACTGAGAGAATTTGATTCATCATGTTCTTGAAGGAACAAAAACCGAGATAGGGTTTCGACCAATTAAAGGCGTTCAGATAATAAACCAGTTAAGAAAAGAATTACATATATCGAAGAACAGAGAGAATTTGATTCAATCTGTAATTGAAGAGAGAAACCGAGATAGGGTTTTGACCAATTACAGGCGTTAGATGAGATAGAGACTCGAAAGCGATAAGAAAACAAATTAACCAATTAACCAAAGAATTACATAGAAATAAAAAATGGAGTAAAGGTTAGGGTTTATGAACCTGAGATTCTGAGTTGGGGACCAAATCTGAGAACAGTGTACCAAAATCTCAAAGCGGGGGAGCTCAAATTGTAACTCGATGGAGAAGAATGAACGGAGCCGTAACCCTAGAAGTAGAAAGAAATGGGAAATCGTATGCCTGTATAAAACATAGGGAAGAGCTCGAGGAAGAAGACAACAATGGTTGAACTGGAAATCGTTGTTGCTGTAACAACCCTGTTCGAAAACTTGGATTTCCCAATATACAGCCCTATAGATCAAATTTAAAATTTAAAATTTAAAAAAAAAAAAAAAAAAAAAAAAAAAAAAAAAAAAATTGGAGATTGGGGGGTTTTTACTTGGAATTGTTTAGAGATTAAAGAAAATCCTCCTGAAATTATGATGTTAATAGTGAGAAAAGTATTCTACCTATGGTATAAATGTGTTTGAAAATTTCTCAATGAAACAAATATCATGAATATCTATAATAAAAATAAATTAAATGACATGAGTATTTTCAACAAAAATTTCATCATTTTTTTTTATGATTACTCAAAATAATTTTTCATTTTTGATTGAATTTTAAAATATATTAAAGTATATATAATTTTGTTTTTAATTTAACAAATATTAGAGATCGGACAATCCAACATGAAACCTCTGAAATAAATTTGAATAGCTTATTAATATGGAAGAATCCATTTGACTGTTTTTTCGGATCAAGGGGATTAGAGACTCGAACCAATATCAGTTGAATACACTCGCTTTCGCATGGCTTAATAAGAATATAAAAAAAAGTATTTACCCACTATTTCAAATCAATTTGATACAAACTACTTAGATAACCTTTTCCAATAAGAGATAATACCATGAAACTTATTTAACACTCATTTTTTAGGTTGTGTAAAACACCAACCAAATGAATGAAGAAAGTCTCTACTATAAGAAATTTTACAACAATTGCATAATTCCGGTTTATTTCCAGTTGGATCTCAACGTTACCATCAAAAGGAATATCATCATCCACCTACAAACTAAACTTTGATCAAAGATTCATACGGCAACTTCGCACCAAATCTATCGCCAATCTGCAAAACTGGGTAAAGAAAGAATGCATCGACTGTATGGAAAGATCACGACGAACCTGCCGTTACCTTTTTCCGAACAATTCTCTTCCTCCTTGCTTTAGGTATCGATTCACCTTCGGCAACGGAGTCAGCACCGGTCTGTTTCAGACCGAGAAGTCCAAGACCAGAAACGATAGCATTCTTTGAAATAAACCATTTCGAGGTCGAGGTACCAACATCTTCGGAAGGTCTGTTGTAAACCTTCTGCAAGAGGTCACTTGATTGAACCAGTGGATCTGCCTCCACTCCAAGCCAAGCCAGTCTTGATCTTTCTCCTAGTTGTGTATTCAAAACCCTGTATATAATTCCAAAATAGTTTTATTAACCACTCTTTACTTTCTTTTATTTCTTTTTTTTTATAGGAAACCATAATATTTTCATTGATAAAGTGAAAATGTTACATAAAATCAGTATTGATAAGTGCCAATCAAAGAGCAAAATACACAGATAAATTGGTAAAAACAAGCATGAAAATGTGAGAACACAATGAAACAAGAGGATGGGTGTTGGCGTTGGATGGGCTTGCAAAAATGCCTTAATAATTCGCTCGTCAACTGGAAAAATAATACTAGTGTGCTGAGAGCCGGTTCTATCAGATAGTTCCAATGGAAGGAGAAAACAACTGAAATGTGGGGAGATTGGTGCAGTGCACAAAAAGAAACTCACTGCCGGATACATGAGATAGCAATGCTGTCGTCGATGAAGAAGGAAGAGGTTTTAGGCTTTGAGTAGCAATGAAAGCATTCTTCTCCACATGGTTGGTGATTCTCTAACGAAGTCGCCCGAGAAGAAGATACCCGACGAAGAAAGAACAAACGGTAGTTGCAGGGAGCTTCTGTCGCCGTGCTTCTGATCTGGCTAGTGAATAATAGTTGCACGCAAGGAGAAGAGGGACAGTCAGGAAGTGCCCGAGGAAAATGGAACACATAAGAGAAAATGTTGGTGCGTGAGAAACCATGACAACAAGAGATGCCAGGAAGACGACGATGAGAAGCAGCTTTCCTATAGCAGTGAAAATGGCGTGAGTCACCAGAGGTGAGAGAAGACCCCACACCATAACAGGGCGCCAGGGGTGGAGGAAGAAAAGAAAGGCAGCGGCTAGGGTTTAGGTTGAGAGCTTTAGGTAGGAGAGAGTTTTAGAGAGGAGAGGAAGAGCCGCGGTGATTGACCATTCTTTACATAATACTGTCTTCTTGGATAAATTACTCGACGCTTTGTTCAAACCAAAGATTTCAAGAAACAACTGGCAAGTTTAAGGCTCTACACATAAATGCCTAAGAAATTTCACAAGGGGAGAAAAGAAGTTCAAACCTCAATGCAGAGCTCAAAAACAGAGCCACTCCAATAACATCAAAATGATTGATCATTGCCCTGTCAAAACCACATAATAACTGATACCGGAGATTTGCATAGAGCCCGAGAAAAGCGCCATAACCGAGAGCATTGGTGCTCACAGTTGGAACTGATACCGATAACCTGGCAAACAAGTACAGATCAAAGTCATGAAAAACAGAACTATGTAAGCCTTTTTATTGCTAAAACGGAATAAAGTATACCTTTCCTTCTTTTTCTTGGACAGAAAATTGGACAAAGCACCTTGAGCTGCTCCGGCAGTTATGCCGACAATGCACAACTCTGCAGCTTTGTAGAAGAATGAATGGATTCTCTTTTGCAAGTCAAATTCCCTCATAGGGTAACTTTTTTCAAATATATTATTGGGAAGCTTTTGTAATGTATTTTGCAAATCAAAACGAAATGTATTTCCATATGAACGACAAGGAGCAAGGGACCAAACAACTATAGCATTGCACGCAGTTACTGTGAGAACATTAATGAGCGCTAGATCCCATTCTTGTTTTATCCTGGAGCCACGACAATACAAAAGTTCGTAAGCTAAACAAGTTAAATAAAATTATGTATAAAGGTTCACGTTGGATAAAAAGGGCGAACCTATCCTTGCGATTTTTTATTTCCCACCAAGCGGAGCAACCAATTGTAGCAGCCTGCTCTAAAAGAAGCCTATAGAGAAAGGCAGGATCTGCTAACATCCTGGGCAAATACATGATAGATATCGTAAGTTACCTTTTTTTTCCAAGAGAGCATGCAGCCTTTCACCAAAATAAACTATTTTTTATAACCACGATTGCCTGAGCCAACTTACACGAACCTTGACTATTCTTATGAAACAAACCACTAACTCAACAACATTTGGTTGTCAAAGAAACTCATAAGAAATTAATTTCTAGGTAGGTGGCTACATGATGGTTCTTTCACCAAAATAAAACTAGTGATCACAAACAAAGAAAATTCAGAAGTTGGGGAACATCAGAGAAATTAAAGAATTTTTTAAGTACAACCAAATGTTTGAGAGTTGGGGAATTCAAATTAGCAAACTCACATGTCAATTAACGCTAGACTCAGCCCCTTCCGCTAAGGAATTAAAGCATTGATTCAATAATTTAAACAAGTAAAGCTATTGGCCCATATATTTGATTTTGATACTTAAGATAGAGATAGATTATCATAGATTTGAGACTCTAATATACAGTATACATGTCTACTTTAGGAACTTAGATCAGAAAAAAGGAACCATGAACTGTTGAGTGTTGGGTTCATCAAATTTCTTGCATCCAATTGGTGTGCGCTCCCTAAGATTATTAGTACTTACTCTCTTTTATTAATAATGTGACTCCCTTATCCTTACATGAGCACAAATCTTAAACACTGAATTGACAATTCTATATGATACACAATTTAACAATTAGAAAAACTTTCAAGAAATAATTTAGGATAAAAGAGGTCGAGTAAACCCTTGACCATAAAATGTAATACCAGCAAAGATCAGATATCTTGTATTAAAAATATACAATTTAGACTTGAACGTTGCAAACTCATTGCCTGAAATATGTTAATGATCTAATATTAACTATTAAGACGCTGATTCTTAATGGAGATTTGGTATCTTCCAAGCGAGTGAGTACCCCAGTTTTTACCCTTTTTAGAATAGAGAATAAACAAAAGAATTGTACCCAATGAACGAAAGGCCTTCTTCAGATTGTACACTAGATTTTAAATGAAAATCACCTGCCAATAAAAGACCGGGAGATTCCTTGAGGAAGTGTTCGTGAAATGAACCGAGTTGTGGTTGGTCTGGCATTCATTGCTAGTAATCTAACCATTTGAGCCGAGCTAACTAAACCCTGGAATAAATAATCTGTCAACATCTGACCAAAGTTCAAGGCTATTATAAAAGAAAATGATGCAATATTTCTTGTTCAGCCAAGAAAAAATTGCATTAATAAGCAAGTACGCTACCATTTCATAAGCTTGACGAAATCCAGCAGGCAAATCCATCATTGTCTTCTGCCATTCATTTAGAACTGCATCTACAAATTTACGATCAAAAAGCTAGGGAAAATACAAAGTTAGTGCTAAAACTGCATCCATGAATAAAATAGCAACAGATTTGTTCTCAATAAATTGTATACCTCTTCTAGAAATTTCCTTCTCCGAAACAGGCCCCCCTCGTCTCCCTCATCCCCATCATCAAATTCATCAAAGTAATCGTCATCATCACCGTCATCATCCCCACCATCACCACCACCGTGATTAATTTTCTTGCCAATATCTCCACCACCTCCCCCAATGGCAGTCTGCAATTTGTTATTACATTATTTATCTTTTAACCAAACATTTGTAATAAAGAATATGCAATAACTTAACCAACAACATAGCAGAAATACTTAATTCCTTCCACCAGCCAAATTAGATAACAAATAGAAATAGAAACAGAAAATGAAAATAATTTTTTTCACACTAGAGAACAATAGTACCCTAAGAAGGTGTCCGGATGTAGAATTGTAAAGTGATTATTATGAGTGATTAAAAATGAGGAGTTATTTTGAGTGATTAGAAATTTGAGTTTTAGTAATAGCACGTTTGAATGTGGTTATTTGTAGAGAGGTTGTAGTTAATAGCTCGTTTGGATGATGATTTTTATAGAGGGATTATAGACATTAGCTCGTTTGGACGAGGTTAGAAATGAGTGATTATTTTGAAGGGTTAGAAATGAGTGATTAGAAATGAATGATTAGAAAAAAAATGGTTAAAATGAATGATTATTTTGAGCGGTAAGAATGAGTGGTTAGAAATTAGTAATTATTTTGAGTGATTGCAATAGCTCGTTCAGATGTAGCTCAACGGCATAAGTGTACACCCAATGATCAAAAGGTCATGGGTTCAAATTCCCCAGCCCAAATTGTCGTAATCTCAAAAATAATAGTTTGTTTGGATGTATTGAAGAGAAGTTGTAAAAGCTCATTGAATCATGAGGATCTTTGATTTGGATGTTTGATTTTTGTGCTTTTAGTATACATGTAAAGAATGATGAGATTTTGATCTTTAGTGGATTTAAATGGACTCATATAACTAACTACATGAATTAACTTCATATTCATCCTTATTTGAAATATTTTTCATAGTTAGTAAATTCTTTTTACTATTTTGGATTTTATATTTTAATAGTATATCATATAAAGTTATAATAAATAACGCGTCTTCGACGTGTCCGTGTCCTACATTTTAAAATAATGACGTGTCTACGTGTCTGTATCGTGTCGTGTCTGTATCTTGTGTCCGTGTTCGTGCTTCTTAGCCGCTAACCCGACCTCTGACTAACTTTACGATATTTTCTTGGCACCTTTCCCACGATTTCATATTCCTCCGCACTTGAATTAGCCCATAACCTCGACCTTTATCAATCAGGTCTTTGTCTTCTTTTATTTTTGTTATCTTTGTGTTTGTGGGCTTTTTTCCTGAACTTTGCGATTGTTGAAGCATCACCCTCTCCATGATTTCACTTCTTGCTAGAGAATCATCAAGGTCAATCTCTCTCCAAAAAGCCCACTGTCATTGCATATGGTATATTAACTCAATTGCGCACAATCTTCAAACTCCAAAAAAATACATGTTTGTCTCCTCCCAATTTTTTCCATGTCCTTATTTTTTATCAGCCGGTTCTTTAATTTTTCTACTGACTTCGCATTCTATTTCTTCAGCAATTTTATTATTCAATCATCAATGGCAAGGAATCGACCCTCAACCTTATGGTTACTAGGTCGAATATGATACCACTGGAGCTATGCTACTTTTGGGCTTTGGCTTCTTTTTTTAAAGATATCTTTGATGCTCTCTAGCAACCATGTCCCCATGATCTCTCCACCTTTCTCGTACGCCTTAATTTTCTTCTTTTGTCTCTTTTTCCCACTTTTGTCCATCAATTACATGTTCCCTTGTCCTTCTCAGTCATGTTTCTTGCTAACACGATCTCCTTTCTGTCTTTGCCAATACAATCTCATCTTTTATTTCTCTAAAACTCTTCTTTATTTCTTTTAAGCTTTCATGGAAGCTCTCTTACATTGGAGCTTGACACGAATCCATACTCAATAATTTCTATGAAAATCTACTTCATTGTATCTTGAAAGAAATCAAAAATTAAATTCATCCAATCCATACACCTCAACAACTCCTCATGTACATTTGAATCTACTTCCATAGCCAAAACTCGACCACTCTGATTCCAATTTGATAAGAACCAAAATGTATTACAATATGCAAGTTAACTAAATGATAAATCAAGTGTTCAAGGTACTGAGACCCTCCCTATCTTGAAATGATTCTCAACCCTTAATTCACTCACCAAATATAAGTTATCCAATTCCGTACACGATAATGAAAACCATAAGCAATGGATTTTAGTGCCATAGATCATACATCTACGATTTAACTTATCACACCTATTGCTCAACTAGGCACCGGACAATATTAAAAATCTAATATAATGACAACAAAAAGAAGAAAGAACTCTCGGATGGATAGAAAATTTCCTAGTTAAGAAGACTTGTATTTCTATTGTGATGAAATATTTCAACAATGGTTAGATTGAGATAGGAAAGTTTCCCTTATCAACAGCCACAAAACGCAAGTAAACAAAAACTTCAAAGTCCAGAAACTGTTTCTCATTAAAGGGGAGTCAAAACAAAACATAAGATCACCAAAAACTAAAGCTGTTCTTCCAACTACGTAACATTTCACATAAAAGAATGAAACCAAAATCAAAGAAGTTACCTCGGGGCTAGTCTTGGACTGCTTCTGAGACAAATCAAGCTTTGATTTCTCCAAAGTAACAGAACCAAGGGCGCCATATTTTCCTTTCATAACAGGACCAGAGGAGGAAGCAGATGAAGAAGCTAGAAAGCAACGCTCCAATAGAGCAATGGAATTCCCGTCTGAAACATCCGGAGAAGAATCGGGAGGAGAAGAAGTGGCGGATGCCTTCACCACCAGAACTACTCTGCTCCGTTGGCAGAGACCGAGCTTGACAGCCGGTGGCAGCCATTGCTTGGTGGTGGGAAGCTGGGTGTTAATGGGCATGATTTGAACCATCTGGAACACTGCATGAGACATTATTTGCTGCTTTTTTTTTTCTTCTTATATGTTCATCGAGATTGAATCGCTGAGGAAGATGAAGGATTACGAAATTCTAAACTCCGATTCCCTCTCTCGGGAAAGAGGGAACAAAAAGAGAATGAGCAATTGATGCGGAAGGAGTTTTAATGGATTCAGGATAGCTTGCCTGCGGAAGGACGAAGAACACAATCCGAAAATGAAGATTGACCCGCTGAGTCGACTCGGTTTGATAATGGGCCGAGTTCTTCCTGCTGGGCTAGGCTGGGCCGGGCCGAGCCGGGCCATTGTTTTAAAACTTCTGACCATCCTGTCAAGGCCCACTAGTTTAGGGGTTTGGATTTGGGGAGAGGAGAGAAGTGGAATTGAAAGATACTTACCAAGGAGAGAAGTCAAATTTTAATTGAAATAGGAACTTTAAAAAAATTCAATTTTAATCCTTATAATTAAAAATAAGAATTAATTAGCAATTCGCTACTCTGGGAAATAATTCAACAGATGTCTACTCTTTGATGATATTTAAATAAATATTTAAATCTAATACTTTAGAATTAATTAAATAAACAAATAAAATGTAATTGACGTTTATAACCTTCCTATTAATTGAATATTTATATTTTAGTAAATTTGAATTTAAATTCACCTTTACTAATTCTGAAAAGGTCTCAATCCAATTCCTAAAAAAAAAAAAAAAAATTCTTATGATAAAAGTTTTTTAAAAAATAACGTTGGACCTATTTAAAATTTATAAATATTTGTGATTTCAAAAAAAAATGGATGCTAGTGCTGGTAAACGTTAATTGTACGAGAGAGAAAAATCGAAAACTGAGAAAATTGAACCAAATTAATTCAATGATCAGTTCAGTTTTTTAGAACAATATGGATCAATCGGAAATATATCCGTTCTTCATGATCGAATAACCAATAAAAAATCGAATCGAATATATAAATAAGAATAATAAATATATACATATATCAATATTTAAATTTGATAAAATAACCAATTTTAAATGTGAAATATGAATTAAAAGTATCGTAAATATTGTAATATCTATAAAAAGTTTTTTTATTAGTAAAATAAAAGTTTAGAATAAAATTAAAAATCAAATTGTGAATGACAAAAAAAATTTAAAAATAAACCAAAATCTTTATTGAAATCAAAATTGAAAACCGAATCAAATCAAATAAAACTGAACAAATGGTTTTGTCCTTTTTGGAAATCGGTTCGGACCCAATCATTGAAAAACCGATGATATTGGTTCGTTACCAGTTTGGCACAAAACCGACAAAAAATCGAACCGAAATCACCCATAGTTAATTGCATATTCATCCCCGTATCCTTTCCTATCCATCAAAATAGAGAAAATAAAAGTTACATTACTGTAGTGTTCTATTCAAATTATGTATAATGTTGTACTCGTAAGCGAGTGTATATCTATATCTTCAAATCGTGGCAGCTTGACTCGCTGCATTATCAAACTTTGTTTAATTTTTCTGTGTAACTATTGTATATACCGCTTGAAAACTCACTATACATCAATGTGTATGAGTATGATTTTTGTCTGAATGCAACAATTTGTATACGTCACTTGCAACATCATTCTACCTTCATTGTAGATATTTGTCTTGCACTTAGTTATGTCGTCTTTGTATAGAGAAGTTGTTGGCTATCTTGGATAATGCTAAACAACCTCTGCGTGTGGTAAATCTTGGTCTGTACGGCACACAATCTCTGTCATCTTTTTTTCTACAATTTTTAGAACTTGCTGTCATTATCTATGACTTCCATAGTTCCAATGACAACTTCGCATGAATACTGTCACGATCACAAATCTGCGTATCCTCTCCCAATTCAAGCTCCGTTGCCTTTTCTCCTCATCTTCTCCTCCTTCAACCAATCGAGATTTAAATATATGGTCTTTTCATCTTAGAGAATGAAAATTAAACAATTGAAATTAAAATATATTAAAATATTTTATAAAATTAAATAGTAATCGATAAAAATCTTTGCAATTTGAACTCATTGTAAACTTTAATAAATTTTTGGGCTGAAAAATAATGTTCACAAATTTAGGGATTTATATGGTTAGTGTGAGATATTTTCACCACGGTTTATTAGGATAAACGAATTAAAATTATTGTTTAATGAAATGATTTGTTATTTAATAACATAAATCTGAAACACTAATTTCTCTTTCTTCCGAATTTTTCGAATTAGCATCTAAAAAAGTTTAGACATTTTCATTAATTATTTCTCAAAAGTACTTATTTCCTACTATTTTTTTTAAAAATAATAATAATATTAATAGTTCAATCAAAATAGAGAATGCCAACACAATTTAAAAAATGTATCAAAATAAACAAAAACAATTTCCAAAATCCAATTTCGAGTTTTTTTTTTAAGGTACAGATAGAAACAAAAAAAAAATCTTAATATTATTAAATTAATTTTTTAAAATTGAGATACAAAAATAAAATAAAACTTAAAATTTATGCATTAAAATTGAATTTTTAAAAGTTGACGACTATAAAAAAAACAAAATTGAAAATTAAAAAGCATCAACATATTTTATTAAATATCAGTCATTTAAGTTATTTATCTGTTGAATGATATAATTAAATCATAAAACTTTATTTGATTAACGATACCATTTTAATTCCTAAACTTTCACAATTGTTTCATTTTGGTTGTCTAAACTTTTAAAATTATTTTCTCTTGCTATTCAAAAAATTAATTTTAGTTTCTAAATTTTCAAATTTGTTTCATTTTTATGCAAAATTTAAAATTAATATTGAATGTTTGATTCAACAAAATTTAAAGAAAATATGTGATAAAATATAAAGAAAATATGTGATTTTTTTTTATATTGTGAACATATTTCTAATATGCATATATAGATCAAAATAAAATAAATTATAAAATTCGAATCATAATTATATTTTTAAAAATTTAATGACCAATATTAAAAAAACAATAGAGGACAAAATAGAGTAAATGATACTTTATCCAACTATATACTAAAATCATAAAATAAAACTTCCAACTTTTCTTTTATCATAAAATTCAAATATATAATTTACCTAATGTTAATTACCATTTATCTAAATTGATTTAATAAGTGAATTTAATGCTTGAGTATATCAATAAGAAAAATTTCACTGGGCTTTGTAGGGTGCGCCAGGCCCATGCATTAGTGCAAGACAAAGGCGACGCTCGAAGGCCCAAGTAGCAAGCTACTTAAATAGGCCTTCACCCAAAAAAAATTAATTTAATATCATGCGGGCCGATGGCCCACGTATCAGATATTAAACTGATAAGAACAGATACTACACTTGATCTTAGCCAAAAGGCCGAGAAAGGTATGAATTTTCCAAGTCGCATAATAGCTATTTTATAGTTAACATTTTTCACGGTCTTTCAGAATCTTGCCGATGTGGGACTAAAGTAAATGATACCTCCATCTTCTTTCCCTCCTTTTATTTGTTACTAAATTTTAATTGCCTCTTCTAAGTTCTAATTGCCCCCATTTTTTAAGTTGTTATGCTCTATCCATTACCTTCTAAAATTCATTAAAAGTCAACATTAAAGATTTGGACATTGTTTTATTGGTCTGAAATGAGATTGCGGAATTCCATCTTATTTAAGATCAAATGTCTAGTTCGAATCAATTATAATGGTCACCAACATGCTTATACTTGATGTAATTCATGAGATGGAATAAACTTAATAGAATTATCTATTTTATACGGGTGTATGTTAAAAGAAAACTTATTTTACAGGAGTGATTTCGGTCCGGTTTTGTGTCGATTTTGTGTCAAACCGATAACCGAACAAATATCGTTAGTTTTTCAAAAGTTTTGGTGTCATTAATGATTTAGGCATTAATAACATTAATTCAAATGACTACTTTTTTTTTAGTCGAACAATGTAATTTTTAGATTGAGAATTCAAATATAATACATATGTGAGTCCACAATACATGTCAATTATTGTTATATTAAGCAAACTTTAACAGTTAGATGAAAAATCTATTGCACTTCTCATACGCACACTTAGGGTGATTGGATTTTAAGAAGAGAAAGAAGCGTAGTTCAACTTATTGTTTGTTTTTAGTACATCACAACGTTTCTCCTACTCTTTAACCTCCCTCAACTTCTCTCTAACATCAAATCGAACTTTATATCAAAACTCATAAAATAAGAATCTTTTCTATTAAACACAAATATTTAGAAAAGTTTTGCAAACTCTCGTATCTGAAACATCAATCTTCAAATCTCCAAATCACTCAATTTGTTCTTCTTCCTCCGCTTCCTCTCCTCTTGTAGATTCCAAAATCTAATCACCCCTCAAGAATCAACTATATTCTTGGACTAGTTCGCTTCTATTAATTTTTGTTTCACAACTTTTGGTCCAAATTCCCTCTCAATATCATTTAGAGGTGATTATAATTTCGAGTTGACGAGACGAGAAGAGAAGAAGTGGAGTGATTTTAGGGATATGAAATACTTGTTTGGAGATTGGTGTTTTAGGGGAGATGTTACAAAAATCTTGTTTGAGAATTTTGGTGTTCAAGAGAGAAGATGTTTATTTTATATTAGTTATTTTTTTTATTGTAATTAATCTATATTTGTACCTGATTATAATATTATAAACTTTGCAGCATTATAGCATACTCGTGAATTGAAAAGATCCCGGGTTCAATCTTTTACTCTGTTGTTGAACTAAAAAATTTCATTATGAACTTTCAACTTAATATTTTATAAAGTTGTCAAATAGTATAAAAAGTTAAAAAAATTAGTCCCGATAAAATTAAAATTTACATTAATGTGATTATATTTAATAATGGTAACTGTTTCAATACAAGCAAATAAAAAAGTGAACATAATTCTAAAATTCCCAGAGAAATAAGTTATTTTTTTGTTTAAGAAAAATATTCAAACATTCTAAAAAGAATAATTTTTATTTTTATCTATTATTATTATTTTTCTAAGTTTACATTTGAAAAATTTATAAACCAAAATGGATAAAGTTGAAAGCATGAGACTAAAATTTGATACTGAAACTTTAGATTTCAAAATAAAACACTACTCATAGTTTATGAACCAAAATAATATTTTAAAAGTCTTATAATATGATTCAATTCTATTTTAATGATTAAGTCCAGGGGTGAAAGAAAACAACTGAAAACTAACCAAATCGAACTGAATCAAACCGGTCCAATGGATTAGTTTGATATTTTAGAATAATATTAGAACATTCGATTTGATATTTTAGAAAATCAAAATATATCGATTTAGTTTCGGTTATTGATGGAAGAACCAATAAAAAATGAAAGCGAACCAAATAATAAATAATAAGAAAAAAAATATTGGTATTTAATTTTGATGAAAGAATCAATTTATATGTGAAATATGAAGTAAAAATATTGTGATACTTATGAAAAGTAGTGTCAATAAAATGAAAATAGGAAGAATAGAAATTAAAAATCAAATTGAGATTGAGAAAAAAAACCTTTTTTTTTTATTAAATTCGAAATCGAAAATAAAACCAAACCAAATAAAAAATCGAGCCAATAATTTTGTCTTTCATCGTTTCAGACTCAATTATTGAAAAACTGAAGATATAAGGTCGATTATAAATTTGACACAAAATCAACAAAATTCGAATTAAAATCACTTCTAGTCAAGTCAATCATTTATTTGAAATATAACAACATTTATTATATATATATTTTTTATATATTTCATACAACAAATGTATTCTAATTGTAAATTCACACACTTTTTATTTATAGCCATTTATATGTCAAAATAACATTTAAGTTAGTTTATATATATATATATATATATA
>JBBMEG010000020.1:3057387-3091986 GCA_037832605.1 Cyclanthera cordifolia | reverse complement strand
ATGGTTGCAATTAAATTACTTTTTTGGCAGGAATGTAAATGGGTTTCTCCATATGGCTATGGATATAAAGAACCCTTATTTAAATAATTAAAAATAAATAATTAAAAATAGGTGAATATTTTAAATATTTACGATACTTGTTTAATATTTTATTTTAAAGAAATATAACCTTAAATTATTTAAGAAAATAAAATAAAATAGAGTGGGTGAATTAGTAGGAAAATATTATTCGTGTAATAACTGATGGTACGAATAGCAACGAGAATTAATGGTAAATTTAGTTATAGGCTTACTGCGCCGACATCCATTAATTTATATAAATGCAAACACCAATAATAATATTTGTACAAACTTTTTTCACCTGTGATTTATTTCTTTAATCCCATCATATATTTAATCAAAATTAAAATAAAAAACTTCTATAAATAAACTATATGATAAAATTATTATAAACTCATCGGGGACGAATGTCTGGCATAGGAACGGGTGTGATTACACTATTTATAGTGTGAATATCTATCTCCAAAAAAAAAATGTTTTAATTTGATTTTTTATATATCTGTGCTCATCAGTTTATTATTTTGTAATCAATTTTGTTTTATATTAATATTCTTTCAAAATTAAAAATTCTGATATTTTATGTGAGAAGCATAAAATTATTATAAAGTTGATAGAGAAAATCAACTCAGTTTTTAAAATATAAATAAAAAATTTTCCTAAAATTTCTTTCAAAATCAAAATAAAAGTATATCAGAATTGAAATTTCTTCCTAATTTTTTTTTTCCTTTTGATAAATTTATTATCTACCTAAATCTAACACCATAAAAAAAAAAAAAAGAAAAAAAAAAAAAGTATATTACCTAACTTAAAAATATGTTTCATAATTTTTAATTTACTAGAAATTAAATATTATATTTACATTTTAAAAATATGTTTCAAAATTTTGACGATAATTTTGTAATCAACTTATTATTTTTTAAATATATATTATAATTTAAATTTAACCATAGTTTCATAATAAATTTTTTATTTAATCAATTATTTGGAGAATATTATTTCATTTTCATAATTATTATCAATATTGGTTTATATATATTTTATGTTGTATTTAAAAGTATAGTCAATTATACTTTCGTAATTTTAAACTAACTGCAATTTTTAAAGTAATTTCGTATTTTAAAAACATGTTTTAAAAAATTAAATTTAATTATAATTTCATAATCAATTTCGTAATTTAAATGAAAAATTCATCGTGCTCAGCTAGTTCAACATATTAATTAGTAAATCACTTAATATTAATGATGAGATCATCATTTGATTATATATATAGTTTAAAGTTACAAATCCCAAAGAAAAAACATTGGAATTAAATCCAATTAATTATATGTTAATAATTATTTCAAGCCAATTTTTTGAGAGCCGTCTTTGCGCCGTAGTTCTTAGCATGAAAATCAGAGAACAAAGCCAGCAGCGAAGAGTAAAACGCGAGGTTGAAGCACCACGGCCACACGCCGGCGCATCCCAAGCCTTTGTCAGTCACATGAAAATAAAGCATCAAACCCAACACCACAAAGCTGAACTGAAACTGCACGATCTGACACTCCGTCACCAACCTCTTCCACCTCGGCCGCACCCCGAGCGCGCACGACAAGTAGTACGTGTACATCAGCACGTGAACCGACGAGTTCGTCACCAGAACCAACGGGAACAACGACTGCGACGAGTACAGCCACAAGTAGCACATGATCACTACCGTGGCGTGGTGGTACACGTGCAAAAAAGTCAACCGCTTGATCGACCCGCTCAAGATGATCAGGAACGTGTCGACGAACTCGACGATCTTCGAAAGATAGAAGACGTAAGCCCAAAAGAAGAGCGGCCCCCGAGAGGGCGTCTTGGGGGGGAGGCAGAGAATGTAGTGGAGGTGAGGAGCGTGGGAGAAGGCAGCGAGAGTGCAACCGAGGGCCATTGTGAAGGAAAGGCCGAGGAGAACAATGTTGTGAACGACAGAGATCCGCTTGAGAATGCTAGGGCGTAGGTGGGGTAGAGCAAGATTGTAGAGGACGAAGGTCGTAGACAGGTACAAGAGAACAGTGGTAGCAAGAAAAATCGGGGACGAGCCTAGGGTTTCGCCGTTAGACCACGAGAAGTTTAGAATTTTCGGGTGGTCAACAAGCCAGTAATGTAGATTTTCAACCATATTGAGACTCATTCTTAAGAGCAAGGAGTAGTGAAAGAATAGGGTTCAAATATTTCTTTGGTTTGGAAAGATGTAAGTTTCTTACATTTATGTTCAAAAAACATTACATCTCTCCATATTTATAAACCAATTAACTGTACAACTTGATTACTTGACCATCTCCTATTCTAAATGCTCTCTGTATTGGGGCGGCACCATATTTATAAGTTATGGAACTATTTCCACATTGGGCGCTCGGGTCAGAAAATGACTTCTCCATCCCGATCTTTACCATCAAAATTAATCTCCGTCTCTGCGAAATTCACAATTTAATTTCTTGAAGAACTGGCGGGGATCGGTTTTCTCGCGGAAAATGTTTTCAATTCGATTGCTTTTTCTTTTTTCTTTTTTACTATTTTTTAAAGTAATTATTTTTAATAATTAAATATTTTTTCAAAAATATTTATTGAGTTTCGATTAAAAAAAAAAAAAATAATAATAATAATATATAAATATATATATATATATATATATATATATATATTATTGATGATTGTCTCGTAACTAGTGAAGAGAGGATGGGAAGCTGCTACCATTGTTGTTGGGGGAAGTAATGTACTTTGATGACAATAATAAAGATGAAAGAGAAAGGCTTAGAGGACTACATTGAAGAGAGAGAGAGAGAGAGAGAAGAAAACTTTGATATATTTCAAATGCATTGCACCTCAACTATATAAACACCCTTTAGATTCTATCAATTTAGTTAGGATAATTTTATCCAATCAAAAAAAATCGGTGGCGCATTGGTTTTATTGTTTTGTAATAATTCTGTTCATCACTAAGTTAAAGTTTTTTTTTTTTGAAACGCGGTTGAGACCTAAAAGATTAGACATTTTCATCGCTCATATTTTACTTATTAACTCGCTTGAGAATCCTTCTAAAAAGAGAACGTGTAGTATTGAACTGAATTATCACCAATTAATGAAACTAACGCACCACTAACCCTTTCGATAAAACAAGTGATAATGATTAAGTTTCAATAAAATAAATTTGAAATCGATAAACTACCATGGAATGCAAACCCTAAACCTATCCGTTTAACTTGATTGAATTTTATTTAGAATTCATTCAAATTAAATTGATAGGTTTCAGTCAAGTAAATTTGAAATCGATAGACATCAATTTAAATATCTTTTACTATGTTAGAAACATTTTTTTAAAAATTGCTATAATTAAAATATAGATGTCAGAATATCCTAATCTACAACTAAAACGAGGTATTTTAGTCATTTTACCTGATATATACGAGTATTCTGAAGATATAATCTATAGAGGTCTCACTAAGTAGTACGTTGGACCACACCATTTATAGCATATGCTACTTTACATAATTTTTAAGAAAATGATAGTAATTATACAACCATATTACATTCACAACTTTACTCTACATTTATATATTTAATTAATGAAAATTTTATCTAATATTATTGGAATATTGCCTGATGTATTGTACTATCGTACTATAATATTAAGTGAGGACAAAAATAAATATATATCAATACTCAACAGTGCAATTTAATTCTTTTGAACCCTCTTTTTTTTTTTTCTTTTCTTTTTAAGAATTTAAGTTTACATTCTTCCCAAATTTATTTTTCTCATATTCATTTACTTTTTCCTTATTAAGAATAAATATAGTTATGGTATTATTTAGAATTGGTTAGGATTTACCATTCAAATATTAGTAGCTATTAAAATTCAATAGGATATTTGTTAGGCATGTTTGATGCGGTGAGAAGAGTTGGGAAGGGAAGATAAACAGGGAAGGAGTAAGATTTTTTTTTTTTTTTTAAACTCATTTTATCGAAAATGTAACTTTAGTTAACTGCACAGACTAAATTAGAACGTTTGCAATAGTTAAAAACTAAATTTGAACTTTTGAAAGTTCGAGGACCAAAATAAACAAAACAACCAAAATTGAGAGACCAAAATGATATTTAACATGTTTAAAATTATAATTATCCATTTTGAATCCATCAAAATTGATATAATAACCCAAAGAAAATAGAAATATTGTTTATTAAAGGCTGATGTTGGTGTGGTCTACTTTTCTGTGCTTGGAATACGAGCTTTGTCCATTGCCCATTTTTTGTAATAGTGAAATGAAGACGCATAACTACACTACCATAACTCCAATTATTCTATGTTATTTCAGTATCAAACCCTTACGTGATGAACTGAATTACCACGAAACAATAAAACTAACGAGCCACCATCGTAAGGATCTAATGTTGCTTAGTATTGGGGCGAATTTTCCATCTCCAAGAAAAACCACCATGATCCCTTATTTTTTTTAAAAAAGAAGCCTAATTCTCCTATTGGAGCTTGCCAATTCAAAAGTTGGCAAAGACTTTTTACTAACGAACGATAGTCAAAGTCATTCCATTCCGGAAACTTTCCTCCGTATTTCTAAATTTAAGGATCATAAAGGAAATGACAGAAGAGTTTATTGAATCATTTTTAGACCCCGTTAGATAATCTTTTGATTTTTTGATTTTTGATTTTTGAAATTTAAACTTACTGTTACTACTCTAACTAACAATTTTTATTACTTTAATACTTGTGTTTTTAAAAACCAAATCAAAATTTAAAAGCTAAAAAAAATTAACTTTCAAGTACTTCATTTTGATTTATGAAATTTGTTTAAGACTGACCTAAGATGAAAACATATGTAAATGATTTGAGTAAATAGAATCTTAAATTTTAAAAATCAAAAACAAAAAATCAAATGGTTTTCATACCGAGCCTAAATGTTCGAATCTCACCTTACCATCAAGAAAATATTTTTTAAGCACTTGAAAATTATAGCACTAACACAATTTGATCCTCTAGTTCAATAAACTATTTAAACGTCCAATCTAGGTTGTGGAAAACACCAACCAAATGAATGAAGAAAAATCCCTACATGAGAAATTTTACAACCATTGCATCACTTCGTTTTAAAAACGAATCCTTTCAGTAGAACCTCACGTTACATCAAAGGAAAATATTACCCACCTACAAAACTAACTTTTATCGAAGATTTATACGGCGACATTCGCACCAAATATATCGTCATACTGCAAAACTGGGTAATGAACAATGCATTGATGAGTTGAAGGAAAGGAAAGATCACAACGAACCTGTCGTTACCTTTTTCCGAACAACTCTCTTCCTCCGTGCTTTAGGTACTGATTCACCTTCAGAGACGGAGTCGGTGCTGGTCTGTTTAAGACCAAGAAGTCCGAGACCAGAAATGATGGCATTCTTTGAAATAAACCACTTCGAGGAAGACCTACTTGCGTCTTCGGAAGGTCGGTTGTAAACCTTCTGCAAGAGGTCACTCGACTGAACCAGTGGGTCTGCCTCCACTCCAAGCCAAGCCAGTCTTGATCTTTCTCCTAGTTGCACATTCAAAACCCTACGTACAATTCCAAAATAATTTTATTGAACATTCTTTAACCTAATGCTGTCGTTTTGTATAAGATCGCTCAACACTGTGTTTAAACCAGAGATTGTAAGAAAAACTGGCGAGCTGATGTTTGAAATAAGATTTTAAGAATATTTAGAATAAGTATTTAAAATGAAAAATTATTTTGAGTAGTTAGAAGTAATGATGGCAGTCAAAAGTTTGTTTCAATGTAATTTTTAAGAATATTTAAAACGAGTGTTTATCGAGTATTTAGAAGTAATGATTGGAATCAAATATAGTTTTTAAAAGTATTTAGAATGAGAGTTTATTTTGCGTATTTAGAAGTATTAATTAGTAATTATTGCAATCAAAGCTTGTTTGTTTGCATGTAGTTTGTAAGAGTAATTAAAATTTAGTATTTAGAATGAAGATTTATTGAGAGTATTTAGAATGAAGATTTATTTAGAGTATTTAGAAATAATGATTGAAGTCAATAGCTCGTTTGGAAGTAATTTTTTTTTAAGAATATTTAGTAAATACTAGGTTGAAGATCTCAATCCAAATATCACTACGGTTATACTAAGTTGGTAAAAAGAAAGTTCAAACCTCAATGCAGAGCTGAAAAATAGAGCCACTCCAATAACATCAAAATGGTTGATCATTGCTCTGTCAAAACCACATAATAACTGATACCGGAGATTTGCATAAAGTCCGAGAAAAGCGCCATAACCGAGAGCATTGGTGCTCACAGTTGGAACTGATACAGATAACCTGGAAAACAAGTGAAACATTTCCAAGTCATGAAAAACATAGCACTCAATAAGCCCTAGTTTTTTTTTTCTTTTTTTTTGCGGAGCTTCGCTCCACTATAATTAGGGTCAACCACGTCAGTCCCTAAGTCAGACACTAAGAGACGTCAAAGGAATGGAGACACGGGAAGTGCCTATAAATTAATATTACAGGTGGGTCTCAAACCTAAAACCTTGAGAGGAGCACACCTTCAAGGTCCAAACCTTCGACCACCGCGCCACCTCTTGGGGATCAATAAGCCTAGTTATTGCCAAACCAGTATACAAATATATACCTTTCTTTCTTTTTCTTGGACAGAAAATTTGACAAAGCGCCTTGAGCTCCCCCAGCGGTTATACCGACCATGCACAACTCTGCAGCTTTGTAGAAGAACGAATGAATTCGCTTTTGCAAGTCGAATTCCCTCATTGGATAACTTTTTTCAAATATATTATTCGGAAGCTTCTGTAAGGTATTTTGCAAATCAAATTGGAATGTGTTTCCATATGAACGACATGGAGCAAGTGACCAAACTACTACAGCATTGCACGCAGTTACTGTGAGAACATTAATGAGCGCCAGATCCCATTCATGTTTTATCCTGGAGCCACAACAATACAAAAAGTTTAGTGGCCGAGCAAATTAAATAAAGGGTAAATTATAGATTTAATCCATATGATTTGAAGAAAGTTAGAGTTTAGTCCCTATGGTTTAAAAATTTAGACTTTAGTCCCTATGATTTAGAGAAATCTACAATTTAGTCCTTATGGTTTGAAAAGTTGAAATTTAGTCATTAAGGTTTGATAAAATCTAAAAAATAATCTATGTCGTTCGTAATTGTTGGTGAATAAAATGCGTAAATGTTAGTTGTTTATGTGAAAGTGTGAGTGAGTAATTGATTGAACAAAAAAACATATCATTTCATATATCAAAAATTATATCTACGTACTTAATTCACCTAAAATCTACGAATAACATTAGGGACTAAATTCTATTTTTTCAAAACCATAGGAACTAAATTCTATATTTTTCCAAACTAAAAAGACTAAATTCTATATTTCTCCATACCTTAGGGACTAAACTCTAGATTTTTAAACTATAGGAACTAAACTCTAGCTTTCTTCAAACCATAGAGACTAAATTTATAATTTACCTTTAAATAAAATTAAGAATAAAGCTTTGCATAAGTCTAAAGGACAAACCTATCCTTGCGATTCTTTATTTCCCACCAAGCTGAGCAACCAATTGTAGCAGCCTGCTCTAAAAGAAGCCTATAGAGAAACGCAGGATCGGCTAGCATCCTGGAAAATATATAATATCGTAAGTTCAGGTTTATACATTTGTCCGCAATAGAGCATGCACTTACACCGTAATAAACTGGCAATCATGTACAATGAAAATTCAACAGTTGGGAACCATCAGAGAAATTGAACCATTGATTCAATAATTTCTTTCCTAGGAAGTAAAATATACAATATCCATATCTACCATAGGAAATTTTGTCGGAAAAGAAACCATAAAACCATAAATTGTTGTGGGTCATGCTCTCTAAGATTTTTTGTACTCAATATTTATAAGATATATTTCTCATTGTTAATTGATTTTGAGACGGCCTCGTAGCCCTTCAAATCCTAACGAGTACTCAATCCAAAAACATTTAAGATCTCGTCCAAGAATGGTGAAATGAAGAAAAAAAAAAAATATATATATATATATATATATTTTTTTTTTTTTTTTTTTTTTTTTAGAGAACATGTTGAGGATCGTACCTTGGAAAGGTGAAGAAACCTTACAATATTTATAGAAAAAAGAATTGTACTCAATATTTATAAGATCTATTTATCTCATTGTCAATTACTTTTGAGGTTTTAAAAGGAAATCACCTGCCAATAAAAGACCGTGAGATTCCTTGGGGAAGTGTTCGTGAAATGAACCGAGTTGTTGTTGGCCTGGCATTTATTGCTAAGAACTTTACCATTTGAGCTGAGCTAACTAAACCCTGGAATAAATGATCTGTCAGAAGTTGACCAAAGTTCAAGGCTACTAAAAGAAAATGATACAATATTTCCCGTTTCCCCAAGAAAAATTACGTTAATAATAAAATACACTACTACCATTTCATAAGCCTGACGAAACCCAGCAGGCAAATCCATCATTGTCTTCTGCCACTCATTTAGAACTGCATCTACAAATTTACGATCAAAAAGCTAGAGCAAATACAAAGTTAGTGCTAAAATTGCGCCCATAAACACAATACCAACAAAATTTTCACTAATAAATAGTGTACCTCTTCTAGAAATTTCCTTCTCCGAAATAGGCCACCTTCATCTCCTTCATCCCCATCATCAAATTCATCATAGTAATCATCATCATCCCCATCATCATCCCCTCCATCACCACCGCCGTGATTAATTTTCTTGCCAATATCTCCGCCACCTCCCCCAATTGCAGTCTGCAATTTGTTACTACATCACTCTTTACCAAACATTTGGAATACAGAAAATGCAATAACTCACAACCAACAACAGAGCAAAAATGCTAAAGCCCACCAACCAAACTATATCACAAACAAAAACAGACGCAAATGAAAACATTTTATTGTATTGTCTTTTAAAAAACTCAAGGAACACTAAAGCGCAATGAACCTCTAGAGCTTGAGGGGCAAGGCGCACCAAAAAGCGCAAGCTTTTTTATTTAAGGCATGCTATATAAAAAAGTATGTGCACAATAAAAACACTTTCATGAAAGAATATAGTTTTAACCAAGAATAATATATAAAACACACATAAGACTCAACTATCAACCTTCATTTCAAGGAAAGAAATAAAGTATGACTAAGAATAATATAAAAAACATTCCTAAGATTCAACTATTAACCTTCATTTCACAAAAAGAAATTAATTTGAATAATAAATAAAACATACATAAGAATCAACTATTAACTATTGAACATAGTGTTGTGAATAAGAACTCACGGACGGTGTGGATGGAGAATTAGAAAATGTGTAGCTAGAGAAGCGGGAGAATATGTGTTGCATGTGTTATAGAGGAGAGAGAGAAAAAAAGGGAAAGTGAATGTTGTCTTTGTGAGTTAAAAAATTAAGTTTTTTAAGGTATTGAAATATCTTAATCACTTATCTCGCCTTTCGAATAACTAAAACACAAATTTGTAAATAAAATAGTAAGAAAATAAATAAAGAAGAGGTGTGCCTTGGGCAACTCGGGGCTTTAAGAAAAGCACCAAAAGGCATGTGCATTATTTAACGCTAAGGCAAGGCGCTTGACTAGCCCCTTGCGCCTTTTAAAACATTGTTTGTGTTTAAAGCACACTAGAGTGCAAAGAACAAAAAGAAAAAGAAAAAACATAAAACAAAAGAGTACCAACAAGGTCATTCAACTTATATAAAGGTTTTTTCTTAAGTCCTAGACAACATCACTTAAAAAGAATAAAAGATTGTGCAAGGTGTTCCTAGGGGTCAAAAAGAGATGCGAAAAGAGATGGATTTGGTTTCTTATTTGTTGAAAGCAGAGAGGATGGGTGCAAGGCAAAATAATTTCCCTTCAACTATTTGGTTTACCTCTTAGACAAAATCCAAAACCTCATCTATAGGGAACCCAAAAGTTAACAAGCTCACATCAACGCTGAACAAGTAGAAATATTCATATAGTCATAAGGACACTCACATTGGCCCAATCAGTTACATTTAGTGTCCCTCTCCATTGAAAATCCTTTGCTTACAAAATTAGGGATTAGGAAGAAAGGTACGATGCTTTTTTGTCCTTTTTTTTTTATAAGAAACAATTTCATTATAAATATGAAATTACAAGTGAAGGAGAAACCTCGTCCCAATTACAAAAGAGATCTCCAACTATTTAAAAATGTAACAATGCTAAGTCGTAGAAATGAGGAGATTGTTTGCACGGTTGCACTAAGACACCACAATAGATATTAAACTTTCCATGAAGCATGTGTATGGCAAAGCTTTGTCTTGGAATATGCAGTGGCTCCTTTCAATCCAATATTCCAATAAAAAACATGTATGAAGTTCTCCCAAAAACTTTCCTTTATTGATGTATGGCCAGTGAGAGTGAAAGAAAGTAGATAGTGAATGTTTTTAGGCAAGACAAAGCTCCACGATTGTGATCCCAAAATGATGTAACAAGCAATGGATGAATAGGTGGGCTAGAGATTCAGAATGCAATAGATGAATAGGTGGGCTTGAGATACAGAATTAACACTGCATAAAACACACCAATGGGGAAATATGCATTTGGGGGAGTCTCCTTTGCTAGTCTCCAGTACACATGGCCCCTTTGAAAATTAATGTTACAGATGGATCTCGAACCTCGGACCTTAGCACACCTTCAAAGCCCAAACCTTCAAGACTTTAGAAGATAGTGATGACCTTATTGAGCATCTTGAACATAGTCCATAGACATGTAATAGGTAGGCAATGTCGCTAGAATCAAGGTGAGTCTTCCCCCTTTAGAGATGAATTCCCTCGCGCATTTGTCAAATAACTAGTGTGTCATCATCTAACTAGACTCATGACATGGCTTAGAGTTGTTAGCAGATGTAAAACCATAATTGTGGGTGGGAAGAAAGTGTTCCCGAAATAAAATCCTTAAGGCCATTAATACCTTTCAAAAATAAAAATTGATCTTTAAAACCAGGCTATGGCTACCATCAGTTTTCTAAAATTCTTGGGATCAGAGACTACAAAGATGACCAACCTATCTTTCCTCCTTCGAAAGGGGCAATGATTTTAATTTTTTGGCCACTGTTGTAACTACTTTTCTACCTCCATAACAAAAAAACTCCTTTAATTAAAAGCTTTTCGGTCCAAAATAACAATCTTCACCTTTGTGCTTTGCTTAGCTACATCGAAGTCAATCGTTCCTCTACAGCCTGGTGATAGGAAAATTACACGAATATTTGAACATTAAAGTCGCAAGCTAGTCGAGAGGGATCCAACTTAAGGTAATGGAGAAAGAAGAGTATTGTCCAATGTTAGAATATTGATGTAAGGCCCAATGAGCCTTAGGTTAGTGACCTTCGGCCTTAGGTTAGAATATAGTTCCTACATGTATGTGTGTATGGTTTAGGGTTGAGGTGTGTGGCTAATAGCCTCCACCACCATTTCTTCTATAATTTATAAACTCTCAATTCTCTAAATATGGCTTTCTTCTCCAATCTTCTGTTGTAATTCCATATGCTTTCATCCAAATTCAGTAATCCAACCATTACTTCCCTTATACTTGTTGATAATATTTGTTTTTTGGATAAGAAACAATTTCTATGAAATTTAGTAATTACAAAATGCCATTGTCCCCATGATTACAATAGAGCACTCCAATTATACTTGTTAATCAGGATCAAGAATAGTTTACCATCAACTGTGATGAAGCATTGGGAGTAACTCAGCCCCGTCGAGGTAAAATGGGAAAGAGAAATGTGACTGCCAGGGGAAGAGGGTGTAAACCATGAGAGGCTGGGGAAGGGGGAATGAAGAGGGAGGACAAGAGAGCATGAGGAACCCATCAATTTGAAACAATTTCATATGAGCTTGAATTTTTCAGTAATAAATAAATTAGTAAAGAATGGGTTCAATCCATAGTGCCAACAAGAGCCATGACTGCATAACTGCTTAGCTGACTAGTGAGTACTCATGACCAAGAGGGTTAGGATCTCCCACCTGCAATTTTTGTTAAACTAAAACATATAAATAAAAATGGGTTCAATCCGTGGTAGTCACCTACTTAAAAATTAATTTCCTAGGGATGTTTGGATTGAGATTTTAAGAGTATTTAGAATTAGTATTTAGAATGAGGATTTATTTAAAGTATTTAGAAGTAATGATTGTAATCAAATACTTGTTCTGATGTAGTTTTTAAGAATATTTAAAATTAGTATTTGGAATGAGGATTTATTTAGAGTATTTAGAAGTAATGATTGCAATTAAAAACTCGTTTGGATGTAGTTTTTAAGAGTATTTAGAATTAGTATTTAGAATGAAAATTTATTTTGAGTATTTATAAGTAATGATTACACTCAAAAGCTTATTTGGATTTAGTTTTTAAGAGTATTTAAAATTAGTATTTAGAATGAGGATTTATTTTAAGTATTTAGAAGTAATGATTGCAATTAAAAACTCGTTTGGATGTAGTTTGAAATACTAGTAGAAAATCTCATAACAAACATCCCTACTTGACAGTGAAATGTAGTAGGATTAGAGAGATAAATCAAGGTGAACGTAAGCTGACTTGAATGCAAACATTCATGGATATCAAAAAGAAACTAATGGAGACTATAAATTACTACATTTGGCCAATCATAAGTCAACCACCCAATAAACATGAGGACTTGACACTTACTTTCTTTACATCCATAAACGTCCACGCCATCTTGTGACTGCCTAGATTTGTTTCAAGCCTCAAGGGACAATCATTTGACCATACTATATTTTCTTTCCAAGAAAACTTGTAGGACGAGAAATCCTAACTAAGCTCTCACTTTTTGGCTGCCCCTAACACCCACTAGGCCTGACTTATATTTATTATTGGTGTCCGTGTCCTAATGAACTCTTTGATCAAAAAGAAGGAAAAATGGAAAATCTCTTTAGTTTCTTACCTACAAATACATATATAATCCACCAAGGCTTACACCACCCCCCACCCACCCATACACACACAATTCCTGCATCTCCCTCAGACCAACTTTCGTTCTCAGTAGAAACATAACATGGGGCTGGAGAAATGTCAAGCTTCAAGGTAAATATTTAGACATGTGATCGTGAACAGGTATGGTACATGCCAATCCCCATCACAATCTTCAGGTTCTTTGTCCATTAATACATTGAAGCCAATTTGGAAGAAAATTCACTCACAGAAGTTCTGTACTTGCAACAAAGTTAAATAGTTCTCAAATAAATAGATAGAAGAATTCTAAAATGGAGCCATGGCGTAAAGAAAAAAGAAAAAAACAGCACGTCGTGTAAATTGCTAAGTTGAAGAGGGGAAAAATCTAACCTGAAATAAAACTTCTAAAATTTTGACAATCTGAAACAGTTTACTGATACATGGCTTCAATTCCATAAAAACCATAAGCAATGGATTGCAGTATCATACATCATACATCTATGATGTAACTTAGAAACATATTGTTGAACTAGGCACACCCGTACAGGATTGACTTTATATAGATAAAGCCAACAAAAAACATGAACTCTCAGATGAGACTAAAATTCCTATTTCCAAGTTGGGAAAACTTTTATTTCAACAATGGTTATGTTGAAATAAGAAGGTTTTCCTTCTAAACTGCAATCAAGAAACAACAACTTCTAAGTTAAGATACTATTTCCCATAAAAGGGGGCCAAAAGCGAACATAACATCGCTTAAAACCAAAGCAAATTTTCCAACTATGTAGCATTTCACGTCTACAATCCACACAGAAATAAAAACATCAAAACACATATTTATCAAAGCAAAACGAAACTAAAAACGAATAACTCACCTCGGGGCTAGACTTTGACTGCTTCTGAGACAAATCAAGCTTGGATTTCTCCAAAGTAACAGAACCAAGGGCACCATATTTTCCTTTCATAACAGGGGCGACAGAGGAAGAAGAAGTGGCGGCGACAGAGGACTCGGAGCCAACAGGCGAAGATGGGGCTGCAAAGCAACGCTCCAAAAGAGCAACGGAATTCCCATCAGAAACATCCGAAGAAGAAGAAGGAGGAGAAGAAGTTGCGAAGGCCTTCACCACCAGAACTGCTCTGCTTCGTTGGCAGGGACCGAGCTTGACGACCGGCGGCAGCCATGGCTTGGTAGCTCCGTTAGGAAGCTGGGTGTTAATGGGCATGATTTGAGCCGTCTGGAACACCGCATGAGACATTTTCGGCTCTGGATAACGATTAATCGAATGCTGGTTCTACCTAAATGTTCATCGAGATTGCATCACAGAGAAAGATGACGGATTCTGAATTATGAACTCTGAACTCCGATTCTCTCTCTCTCTCTCTGGAGTTGTGAATTTAGAGAGAGAAATCAAAAGGAGAGAGGAAAGTAGGTGAATAAGGGATTTTAACAGATCAAGGATAGCCGCCTGCGGAAGGGACGATGAACACAATCCGAAATGAAGATGAACTCGCTGAGTTGACTCTGAACTCGGGACGAGTTCATCCATGGGCCGAATTTTTTCATTGGGCCGGGCCTTACCTTTTAAAAAGAACGGGTTAGGTCAATTCTCTACCTCGTCTAATCGTATGCATTAAACCTAACCAAATCTGACTCTATATTTTCGAGTTTGTTTGGGTTGGAATTTTTGGTTGTACTAATCTTCATCCTCTTCTATTAATCTTCATCATATTCTATGAAATAATTATATTTACGCTTCATAAATATATAACAAATAAATAATAGACGATGATATAATAACTTTAACCTAAATTATTTATTTTCTTAATTGATGCTATTTACTAATACGCTAAAAACATATCTTATTGATTTATTTATCTTCTATCACACACCTATATGTACATGCATATATTATTCCTTAATTCAAGTTCGGTCAGATTAAACGAGCCAGCAATTAGTTAACCTCTAAACCAATTCAACCCACACATAAATTATAAAATCGTAACTCAATATATAATTATGACCTGACTCAACCCCAAGGATTTGAGTTTGGTAGTACAGTTTGTTCGAGTTGTCTTACTAATATTAATCCTCAAGCAAATATTTAACTACCATTGATCTAATAAACGATGTTTTGAGCACAAGCTATTATAACAATTGTTATGACAAACTGTGTTTTGAAGCGCATGTTATTATAATACTGATTATGTTTTTTTTTTTTTACAATTTTTTAAAAATGATTTTTTTTTTTTTTTATATTACAACAATTTGGGGTGTGGATCCGAACTATGGTACTTGGGTATACATAGATGTCATTGAGCTACTACTATTTTGACATTGTGTTAATTTAATAAAACATAAATTTACATTATTTTAAACAATCACGAACAAATTTTAGATAAATAATTATGTGTATTTTTTATGTAAATTATTAAACCTATAAATAAAGTAGTTATTCGTAATAAATCACAAAAAAAAACTAATAATCACTATTCATTATAATATAAACAAAAAATTGAAAATAGATAAACAGACACATAAAAATAAATAAACACAATATAAACAAAAAATTGTCGTGTTGTTTATCATCTCTAGCCAAATATTGATTCATAAAATCAAACTCATGAAACTAATGGTTATAGACTATTTATAACAAAATAATTATAAATTTAAATAAATGATAAAATATTTGTGTATATTATACTTTAATATCGTGTTATTAAAAGTATGTAACAATATTTATTATTACACTATTTTTTTTTTTAATTATCATATTATAATTCATAAATTTTCAATATTTTAATATTATAAAGTAACTTCTTTATTAAAAAGAAAATAATAATAATAATAATAATAATAATAATAAGAGTATGTAAGTTTCCAATATTTTAATAATACTATATAAGCGTTAGGTTGTGATGGAAAAAATCCGTAACTGCATCAGAAACGAAGATACAGATAAAGAGCAGACACGCAGTAGTTCGTAGCATAGTGGAAAAAAATGGCGGGAAGTTCCATTGCCGGATCTTTGAGCTTTCCTCTGTTTCTGGAACCCACTTCAGGTCCCGTCGATCACTTCGCAACCGCCGCTTCTCTCCTTCTCAGCCGCCGCATTTCCCATCACATTCACCTCACCTACACTCTCAATTCCTTCCACCAGGTAACTTTTTCCAATTTCAGCCTCTTTATTCGAATTTTGATCTTCTGTAGTTCAATTTTCTAATTTTGACATTCGAGTTGAGTTTTGTGTGATTCCAACTTGACTAACTTTTTGAGTTCTGTTTCGTTGGTAATGGAAAGTAATATTGGATTAATCCTGATTCTTCGTTTGTAATTGACTTTCAAGGGTTGTTTTTTCTTGATTCTTTAGTCGATCTACATTACATAAGGTTATGACATCGGCCTGTTCTTAATACTTTTTTTTTTTATTGATTTTTGCGGATGGAATCGGGATGTTTTTTTTTAGGTTTTCTGTTGATGAATCTTGTTCCGCCCTTTTGAATTGAAATCTTGGGAATTTTAGGAGTGATGGTATTTCTTGTTTGCTTGATGAGCCCATCAACATAACCTGCACTTAAATTTTTGCATAAATTCGAATAAAGATATTAACATATTTGAATTATATCTTTTTAATTGGTAAATCTTCGTTCTTGCAATTCCCAACTCATTTTTTAAAATTGATTGATTGCAATTCCTAACATATTTTCTTTATTGTAATACTCTGATTCTCTTCCGGCAGAAACTTGCTTCTCTTGTTCACTTCTCTTCTAAAGCTAAGGATGCATGGTGTACAAGAGCTCTCCAATTTTCCGGATTAAATTCTTTGTGTCTCTTTGGTGATGGGGAAACTGGGAGTAACTCAAACAGCGAGTGGATATCTCACTCGAACACGTCCAACGGCGATCGAAAAAACGATAGAAGATGGACCAATATTCTTCTTGCTGTTAATATTTTGTGAGTTTTACTGTCAGTCATTTTCTCTTTGATATAGTTCCTATGCCATTAGATGTATAGCTTTCCTTTTTCTTCTATTTCCCTGTCTTATCTGTTAAGCCTGTGGTGTGTATTTTCTACAGAGTTTTCTTTTCTTCTGTCGCATCGAAAGGAAAGTTAATTCTATGGGGAGCTAAGGTGATATGCACTTGCTAAAAATATTTTGTTTGGTAGATTTATATACTTTTAATTGTCATCAATTAGGTTAAATTACCAATCAACCTAAAAATTTAAAGTGTTAGGTTGGGATTTAATAATATTATTTAACACTCTCCTCACGGTCTTAGGAATTTGATAAATGCCCTACAAGTGGAATTAATTTTAAATGTGGAGGAAAACGACACGACAGGGATTCGAAGTCAAGACCTCTGCTCTGATACCATGTTGAATTAATTAAACCACCAATCAAACAAAAAACTTAACCTGGTAAGTTGAGATAAATTTAATTATATCAACTTATAATTTGCAGATAAATGATTTAATTGATCAAGGGCAATTATGGAGGCTAGTCACGTCTTCTTTTTTGCATGGAAATGTTGGGCACTTGATGGTAATATTTTGTGCCACAGTTTGCATTAGTTTTGTTTTCTTCAATGGCTGGAAATCAACCTTTGATTTTTTTTTTTTGATTGCAGATTAATTGTTACTCTTTAAATTCTATTGGTCCAACAGTGGAGAAAATCTCGGGTACTCGAAGATTTCTTGCAGTGTACTTTGCCTCGGCTATTGCAAGTATAACTCGTATTCTCAATTAAATTTCCATATCCATGATGTTATTAAATGCATTTTAACTAGACCATTTCAAGAAAATCAGGTTCATACATGAGTTATTGGTTCTGCAAGGCTCCTTCTGTTGGTGCATCAGGAGCAATCTTTGGATTGGTATGACTCTTCATTTAGCATTTTCATTTGCGCACTTGATTTTTGCCAACTCTATTGGCTCATGTCAAAGAGAACAATAAAAAACGAAGAGAAGAAAGTGAAAGTAGCTTTTAATTTTTACCTTACATTGGGAAAAAAGGACTTTAGCCTAATAGTTAATACTAGTGACTAAGGACTATCTTTCCATAATTCTTTTTTCTCTATTCATTATTATAACTTATAACAATTCATTGTTATTACCTAGCTCTCGGTTTTCTCCCTTCGGTTGTGGGTACATCAAATAGTTGATGCATACAGTTATTGTTGAATTATGTAGATCATCAATCAATCTAAAAGTTTAAACTAGCGGATTGGATAAATTTAATTATATCAACTTAGGAGATTTTAGAAAAATCCTGCAAGTCGAATTAATTTTAAATGGGGATGAAAACGACACGATGGGAACTCAAATTCAGGACCTCTTGCTCTGATACAATGTTGAATTATGTATCACTAATCAATTCAAAAGCTTAAACTAGTGGGTTGAGATAAATTTAATTATATCAATTAACAGTTATACATGTTTTGGTTAAGCTTTTTTGATGAATTGTTGCCTTTCTATGTTCCCCAAGTATTTTAATTTTTTCTTCTGATTCAATGATTCAGGCTGCATCCTTTGCTGTGTTTGTTGTAAGACATAGAAAATTGGCTGGTTGGGGCAAAGAAGTTCTGCTGCCAGTCACTCTCACAATCATCGTAAATATGGTATATATCCCAATTTTATTTTCTTTATCGGAACATTTCAGGGAGTGTTCAGATGAATAACTGTATGGTTATTAAAAACGGAGAGTTATTTTGAGTGGTTTTAAAGAAAAGCTTGTATTAATAAGTCGTTTGTATGATGTGTTTAAAGAGTGATTATAAAAGCTCTTTTTTAATAGCTCTATAAAACAGCTAAACAAACAATTCTTTAGGTTCTCGTATTATCTTATCATATAATGGAAATAAATGATCACATGAGCGCTCAAAAATCTGATGAGCGTATAGCTGACTTCAACCGTGATCATTTGGCTTGCAGGCTTTCGGGATAATGTATAAAGGCATTGATAACTGGGGACATGTAAGTTCGAGTGTAGACAATATTTATATATTTCCCCCGTGAAAATTACTTTATTTCAGTTAGAGTGAGCAATTATACTATTTCTGCTTGATAATGTCGAATCATTAGTAAAATGCATCTACATCTAGTGCAAAACCTAAGTCTGTAATCCTTAAATAACTGTAGTGTGACAAGCTTAGACCTCAATTTATTGGCATCAACCATACCTAAAGACAAATGGTTGTCTATTCTGTATGGTTGTTTTTCTTTGGGTAAACTATAAATTTAGTCCCTATGATTCGAAGAAAGTTAGAGATTAGTCTCTATGATTTAAAAATCTTAACTTTAGTCTCTATAGTTTAGAGAAATATAGAATAGTCCCTATTATTTGGAAAAACCTAAAAAATAGTCCATTATTAGTAAATCATAAGCGAATTAAGTATGGTGATGTAACTTTTGATGTATTAAATAATGCCTTTGTTTTTTGTCCAATCAATTACTTATCTTACACTCTCATCATTTAACACAAATAACTAAATTTTATGTATTTTATTCCCCAACAATTACAAACTACATTGATTATTTTTTTGATTTCATCAAACCTTAGGACTAAATTATTATTTTTCAAACCATTGGGATAAACCATATATAGACTAAACTCTAATTTTCTTCGAACCGGGACCAAATTTATAAATTACTCTTTTTCTTTTTACTATTTTAATTTTATTATGAAAGTTTTGTTTTACATACCAACAAAATGTGATGAATATTTTGTTAATTTGAAGCATGCAACTTTGTATGTGTAGTGTTGTGATTCTGAGTCTAACTTTGCATCATTGATATCAGTTTGGAGGAATTGTAGGTGGGGTTGCAACATCATGGCTTCTTGGACCTGCCTTGAAGAAGGAACCTTCTTCTTTGGATAATGGCAGATTAACAGTGACTGACAGGGCTCCAATTTTTTACCTCCTCAATGGGAGAAGAAGAAGAAGAACCTAGATCATAGTTGCTGAAGCTGTTCTATCTAGGGTTTGCATCATTGATATGTTTATGTTTAAGAATCGATTTGACCACCTATCTAGGGTTCAATATTTTACGCCGTTCCTTGTCAACCAGGGTCGGATATTCACTGTTCATGTACTCGATTGTAAATAGAAAAATGGACCGACTTACCCTTGATTGAAAAAGCATTAGATTTGAATTTCAAAGATGTTATATAAACTGTGTAGAGCAACTCAAACTAACTCATATATTTTTTGATTTTTTTTTTCTTAAGAAAGGTAAATACTTTGTTATTTACTTTTAGTTTTTAAATAAATCAACACCATAACTTTTAATTTCCCTTCATATTAAAAAGACAGCATTTTAGATTTGGACAAATGATGGGAAAATTTGGAGATATTTACCTTATGGCTTTTGTCACACCTTGAAAATATGGAGAGTCTTTAACACATTTATATGATATGTGAACTATTCTCTTCATTACTAATTGGTTTTAAGGTGAAACCTTACATTATCGAATATGGTGTCATGAGATTCAAGTTGGTGTTTGATTCCAAAATTTGAATTTGACCCAAGCGGATAAACCTAAGTGGTTAAGTGGACACAACTCAAAGGAGACAAAATTGTAAGTAAGTATTTTCGATTACCCAAACAAGTAAGCTAAAGCGCATATTTCAGTTGACAAATTCGAATCTAATTCAAGATGGTCTTTCCAAGTTGACACCATCTTAAAGGACATGTTGGTGGAGATACAAACTCGTAATATTTGCCCCATATTGAAAATGTGAAGAATTTTCAACACATTTATACGATATGTGAACCACAACTACTATCTATTGATTTTAATGTGAAAATGTATACTATCTGCTCTATTCTACTTTTCGATTTCATTTTTGTGCTCCGAATACCTCAAACTTCAAGAATCATCACGTTAAACATTATCATGTTTCTCTATTCTAGCTCAAGCCTTTTCCTATATTGGCGCTCTTAGATGATTGATTTTGCTAACAATATTTTCAATCAACATGGTAAATAGTTTGACATCTCACCATAAATTCTACATTTTACATTTTGATGTTCTTTTTGTGGAAACCATTGCTTAACTTGATTTCATCCATAGATTCTACTAAATTTGCCTCTCACTAGAGCCTCATGTAGACACTTGTGAAATACAAATTTGAAAACAATCTACCAGCCACAAATTTTGTAAATGTACTTGAGAACATTTAACAGCTATAACCAAGATACATTGATATTTTTACATTTTGAATAGTAAAAAAGGTGCAAGATAACTAATAAATTAATCAAAAAGTACCATAGTAGAAGACTAAAGCAACAACATGTTATCAAATATCAAAATGATCTAAATTCATTAGAACTTTAGCTCATGCAGGCAATCGATTCATTCATACTGTTGTAAAATGAGCTCAGTTTTGTAATGGCAAGTGCCTCTCCGAACAATGATGCTCGAGTCGATTTCGATATATGGACTTCCACAAAGTCACCAATGGCTGCTTTTCGTTGTCCACTGTAATCACCATCTCTATGTGGTACTGCTACATTGATAAACGAAACTCTATGGCCTCTGTCACTCTTGCCAATCAGCTCCCTCTCGGGGGCTCTTTTGTTTGGTCCTTCCACAAGCACCAATTGAACACTGCCAATTTGCGAATCGTAGCAGCGTCCTGTACTGTTTCGAAAAGTTTCGATGAGTTCGGTAAGTCTTCTCTGCTTCACTTCCTCTGGAACATCGTCAACATAGTTTCGATGGGCATGGGTCTTTTCCCTCATGCTATAGGCAAACATGTAAGCCATATCGTACCCGACTTCCTTAACTAGACTTAGAGTATCTGCGTGTTCCTCTTCTGTCTCACCACAGAAACCTATACAAATAGTTGGATAATGTCTTTCAGCAGAGAAAGAAGGCTGCTCAAAATTCAATACTAAACCCAACCATGACAAATTTTTACTAGATCAGAATGAAAGAAAGTGATAGTTTAACATTTGATCATTATTTACTAAACCAAATGCCACAGAAACCTTTTTCGTTTAAGCCCCAATATCAGCATTACAAAGTTTTTTTTTTCTAATGTAACAAAAGTTCATAGATTTGGTCATTTGGATACATTTTGGAAGTTATAAGATCAAAATAAAGAGAAAGTGAACAGTATTGGGATCAAAACGCACTTGAATCCAATTCATCATGGAAACAAGGAGAGTTTTTTTTTTTTTTTTTAAACTGGAAAATCGAAATTTCGCTCTACTATACTCAAGGTTAACCACGCTCGTCCCTAGGCTAGGCACCGAGAGATATCAAAGGAATAAAGAAACAGGAGGTGTCTACAAATTAATATCACAAAGTGGGTATTGAACTTGGGTCCTTGAGGGAAGAACACCTTCAAAACCCTAGTCTTCGACCACCGCACCACTCCTGGGTGGATCTCAGGATATTTTAGATATAGAAAGAGGAGAGAAATTGAATGAAAGAACAATCATTAGCTGGTTAACTGACACTAAAAGATTTCCTAGTATTTTGGATATAAGTTTTAGACTTTCCTCACATAATTTGCGCTATCTGATTCCCAATGCAAATTTTTTATCATAACTAGAATGGATAAGAATAAAGAGAATTACTAAAAAAAAAATACAGTTTTAGATTCATCATCCAGCCACCAACGCCATTACCTAGACATTTCTAAGGAACTATCTTCTTAAGAACTACTTAAAGGTAAAAGAAACATCATATGCATAACAACCAACATCTAATTCAAAATATTATAGTTGACAAGGCCACTTACCACAAATGAAATCACTAGTTATTCCCACGTCCGGAATGATTGATCGAACCCTATGTACAAGATCCAAGTAGGCCTCCCGAGTATATCCCCTACGCATTCTTTCCAGAACTGTGCTATTCCCGCTCTGAGCAGGTAAATGGATACTTTTGCAAATGTTGTGTCTATCTCGCATTAAATAAAGAAATTCATCGGGAAAGTCTTTAGGATGTGGAGATGTATATCGAAACCTCATCTCGGGAAATTCTGTGGAAAGACGATCTAATAGATCAGAAAAACGCAAACCCATTTTCTTTACCTTGGCTATGGTGGAAAATCCATCACTGAGTTTCCAATTAGTCCCCGGTTCTACATCTGCATTCTCAGTGGTATCATTATAGCTGTTAACATTCTGACCAAGAAGAGTTACCTCCTTCACACCTTCTTTATAAAGTTCTCTAACCTCGCACACAATTGATTCAACAGGACGTGACCGCTCTCTGCCCCGAGTGAAAGGAACAATGCAGAATGAGCACATATTGTTGCAACCTCTCATCACCGATACAAACGCAGCGATTGAATTTTTGGATATTCGTACTGGACTTATGTCAGCATAAGTTTCTTCGAGGGAAAGAAGTGTGTTTATTCCCTTTTGACCGTAATCGACTTCATCCAATAACCGTGGTAGATCTCTGTAAGCATCAGGTCCACAAACCACATCAACCATCTTGTCTGCATCTAGTATCTTATCTTTCAACCTCTCAGCCATGCACCCCAATACGACTACCTTTGGAGGGTGTCGAGACTGTGACCTTCCAGTAGCAACATTGCTTTTCCACTGTCTCTTCAAAAACCAAAAGTAGTTAAGTCTCTGCCACACCTTCTGCTCGGCATTGTCTCTGATTGCACAAGTGTTGATAAAAATGATCTCTGCAGTCTCGGGAATGTCAACGGTTTCGCTGTATCCAGCATTTTTCATAATTGATAGAACAACTTCCATATCATTAATATTCATTTGACACCCATAAGTTTCATGATAAATACGGCCTCTTAAAGGCGCTTCAGAATCTGGTAGGAATCTAGTCAAGGAAAAGAGAACAAAAGAAACTTTCAGATTTGGGAAATAGTATTACTGGAGATTAAAAAAAACTTTCAAACATGTTATCTTTCTCCTTCTCTTTTTCTTTCTCTGGGAGATGCATAATAGAGAAAACCTGATCGAACAGAATTCAGTCATTGAAGCCTTATGAGAAGCACGCCAAGAGGATTTAAATCCTTGAAAATATATAATTTGCTGGAGCATAACAAAGGAGAAAAGAGGAAAAGATGGCCAATTGATTACGCAATATTCCTATATCCTGACCAATGAGAAGTCTTTACCTTTTCTTTTGATTAAACATAAGAGGATTTTACAAAGCAATCAACAGCACGAAACCAATCCTTGATGCTTTGAAAGGCTAGTGTCATTTGGCATTATTTGCCCTCTTCAGTAAATTCATCATATCAACCAAAACAAGGAATCTATGTTCCTAAAGAAGAAAAGAGGCTAGTGCCCATTGAAAAAAATTGAAATGGGGATTTAGATCTAAAGGTCTTGTTCTTAGCAAGTTGTCAAATGATTGTTTTGCTCCGTTTACAAACTGCAGCCACAACTTAAACCATACATAACCTTGAACTACCAGCTATTGGGAGAAAATATGGATACACTAACAAGGTAACAGATCTTCAAGTCTCAATGAAACTAACAAGGTAAATAGAACTTAGTGTCCTAAAGAGTCTAAATCTGTACTTAAAATTTAAACCAAGTTATAAAGTAACACCTAGATTTGGTAGAAAAGGGTAGAGTGTATTAGAAAGTGTGGGGAGCTTCAAAGTGAGAATAGCTCAATCGGCATCCATATCAAAATCAATTGACAATGAGAGGAGTAGCCCACATATCTTATATAAATGCTAAGATATTTCCTTACTTTTCTAATGTGGGATAATAATGAGATCTTTAACAGGAGTGGAATGGAAGGGTTAATAGTAGCTTAGATAATTAACTACTCCTTTAATGAATGATTAGGGTTAGTCGTGATTGAAGTAAATAAATACTCGTTTGAGGATTGGTGCTAGTACTAATTGAAGTAATTAACTACTCGCTTGAAAATTTATGTTAATAATAGTTGAGTTATTAATGTGTGGGGGTTCAAGGGGGTTGTGTACAACTCTTCTTCTAAAAAAACAAAACACACCCTTAAAATCTAAGATGCATAGACTTTGAAACAATGATCCAACACTTCAATTATACTCAAGTAGCTAGTCGAGCTCCAAATTTCACCCTCTAACGACACAATGCATTTGACCCAAAAACCAATACAAAGGAAAATAATATAAAAATCTTACCCAATCCCATTTTGCCTCTGAACCCAAGATTGCTCAGGTCTCAATTCCTCGGATTTGTGAACCGAGCCAGGTGTAGCCATAGCTGCAATAAACCCACCACGAAAACAACGAGTTCTCGAAGAAAAAGACCCAGAAAGCGGAATTGAAGAAACGTGTTTGGGCGAAGAAGAAGCTCGGAAATAGGCTCTGGTGGAGGAAGTTGATGATTTGGAAAAGGGTGAAGAGTAGAAAGCATAGCCAAATTTGAAGAGAATCGAAGCGGAAGAATTGGGTTTGAAGATTATGGTTGTGGATGAACAGATAGGAGGGGTTCTGAGAACGTGAAAACCCATTTTTGAGAGACTGTGGATTGAGAGAGAGAGAGACAGAGACAGAGACCTGGCCAAGTTAACCGATGATCTTTATTGATCGTCCATTGTTAAGAGTTTTAGACCCTCCTCTTAGGAAATTGGAAAAATGGCAATTGTTTCATAATTTTTTTTCTTTTCTTTTTTAATTTACTTGGTTTGAAATAAGTCAATTTAGACCGAAAGGACGGGTGGCGTAGTCATTTTATTTTTTTGGTGTAAATCCAGTTCAATACCAGCGTCACGGGTTGGATCTCGAAAATTGATGTCGGGCTCTCGAATTATTTGAGAGTAGTAGTGTTGTTTATGTAAGGCTTCTGGTCCCTCCCCTAATTTGTACTTTAAAAAAATACCTCAATTTAGCATATTATATAACTAACCCACTTTTATTAATTAGATAAGTCCAATTTTAATATGAGAGGCATTATTTAAAATAAAACTTTCCATATTTATTCAAAAATCTCAAATTAATTTTTTTTTTTTTTTTTACTATATAATCATACCAAAATTACAAAATAGGTCAAATAACAGTTAAAAAAACAAACACATTTTTAAAAATAAATGTTATAAGTTATAAGTTTGATGAAACTAGTTTGGAAATTATTTGTACATTTTTTAAATCTAAATTGAAATTATCAAAGAAAAAATTGTAAGAAAAAGAAACATAACTATGTTATAATAACATGCATTCTATCTAGGGTTTGTTGTTTTCGTCCACCAACTTGTATTAAAAAAAACATGCACTCCAAATAGCGTTTTATCATAACTCATGTTATAATAATATGTACTACGTAGTTAGTAGTTATCTGATTTATACATGCAAATATTGAGATGTATTATAAATATGTACGTGCAAAATTCACTGATAACCGAGGGGTCCAAATCCGACGACTACTCCTGCTACTTACACGAAACAAGAAATCATCAATACTCTGAATCGTAGTCCAATACCCATCAATACATGTCTACATCTATGTGTTCTACTAGAAAAAAAAACAAGTTGAAGTCTTTGGCGCCTACCTACTATGACGAAGAAATCACCAGTGTTGTTACATGCCATCGATGGTACCTTTCTCTCGCCTTTATCTAGTAATAGTCGGTGCTCTTTCGACCGTCGACGATCGAATGACTTGCTAAACCCTAAATCCTTAAAATAGAAAAACCTTACCATGGACAGACATGAAGTTTCTTACTATTGACATCATCACTATAAAACTCATCAACGACCGACCATTGTTCCAAAACTCACCAGCGATCGATCACTGCTACAAAACTCAATGTCAAGGGTAAGAATTCGACGAACACTCTTGCTACCGACAAAAGACAAGAAATCATCAATACTCCGAATCGCAGACGATTACCCATCTATACACGTCTACATCTATGTGTGTTATGCCATAAAAAAAAATATAGAAGTCGAAGTCTGTGGTGCCCACCTACCATGACAAAGAAATCGCCAATGCTCTTAGATGTTGTCGATGGTGACAATCACACCTTCTTTCTGCCTTTTCTAGTAATAGTTGGTGCTCTTCTGACCACTGATAAATAAATGACTCGTTTGCAACTTGAGCTCCATTGTAAAAGATGTACCCTAAATGTTTGATGAATTTAATTAAAAAAATAACATTCCATTGGGCATTGTTTAGTATTAATCGTATTAATAATTAATACACATGGTCAAAGCGAGCATAACATAGCTGACATTAGAGATGCACTACCAACCGCTCGATTTGTGGTCAAGTCTCCGACCCCAATATTGTAATCTTGATAATTAATACACAAGGATACAATGTAAATAATATTTTTTTAATACAAATAGGGGAAGAGTGACCACAAACCCTCTAAAATAAATTACAGTCAAATATCGATTTCTATGATCGAACCCATGACGTGGTGTTGAACTATAATTTGATTACTACCCAACAATGAAATTAACATGCCACCAATTTTTTCAATATACTCGAAAATAATACTATATTTACAAAAAATGAACATGGGTATTAATGACACATAAAGTATAATATACATTGTATTAAAATAACATATTTAATACATGTTATATGAAAACAACCTATTTAAGCTTGTAATATTGTGATACAAATATTAATAATTTTAATTTGTAATCTTAGTAAAATCTTTTTCTTTATGAATACAAATTATCTTAGTAATTTTAGTAGGAGTATATTTTTCTTAAATAGATTGACAATAATTGTTATCTTAGAAGCTGATAATTAATTTTCAATAATTTTAGAAATGCATTAACAATTATATAAATTTTAAATCATAGACTTAATTAGCAATAAATAATAATTAAATTAGCACATCTATCTTTTAAATATTAGGTGTATCTAACCTTAAAAATTGAGATTCTCAACATCAATTTAGTATGGCTTATAAATATTAGGTGCATAGAGCCTTTTAAAAATGAGATTTTCAACAATCAAATGTACCTCTAGAGAGGCCCACCCCCAAGTAACTTTCTAAATTAATTTAGAGAATTTTTCTAAATTAGTCAAATTTAAAAAATAATTACAAATATAATCACTTAAAAAACAAAGTAATGATAATCACTAATTATTATTACGTAATTTTTATAATAGAGTATAAATGACTATATATGCAAATATTTTAAATTTTGACTATATTTGTAATTATTTTGCGAAAATAGCACAATTGTCACAATTTTATGATTCTTGTATCGAGTTTCACTTGAGGGAACTAATTGATGAACTATTATAGATTGGTTTTAAACTTAGACTCGGGGAGGGGGACCAAAACCCTACGTAGAAATTTTATAATTCGAACCCATGACGCTAGTATTGAACCGAATTAACACCAAATAATGAAATCAGTGTGCCATATTAAAAATGAGGAGGGTTTTTTATTTTTATTTTTACTTTATTTTGTTAAAATATTATTTTAATATATATATTTGACTTTTGTTTCGTTATAATATTGTTCTAATTTTAATTAATGTATTTGAGTAGAATGATGATACTGGTTATATGGTATTTGTCACATATTTATTTAATTTTTTTAACATTTTATTCATTTTATTTTAAAAATTAAAATTAAAGGAAAGTAAAATACTATTTTGGTTTTTGAATTTTTATAATTCTTCTGTTTTTGTTTCTTAAATTTCTAAATTCAAATCTTAGTCATTGAATTTTGAGATTTAGTCCATAAACTTTGAGATTTGTTCATTTTCGATCTTAAACTTAAAAAAAAAAACTAAAAATTCGTCTTATAATTTATTTTGTTAAAAATAAATCCATCCTCTATAAAATTTTAAATTATGTTTACATTTTTTTTTTCTTTGACTGAATTAAAATTATTCAATCAATTTCAATTAATATGGACACTAAAGACCAACCAATTTTAAATTTTCTAAATTACAATTTTGAAATTTTGAAAGATTAAAATAAAATAAATAAAAAAATAAGACTTTCAAAAATTTAAATACCAAAATAAAACATAGGTCAAAATTCATCAATAAGAAATAAATACTTATTTAGAGAGAAGGGCAAGGTTTCAAAATGTGAAAAAAAAAAAAAAAAAAAAAAAAACCCCCTCTCAAATCCCAAACCAAACATCTCCTCTATAATAAGCCTGCTTCTTCTTCACTTTCTCTAACTTGCCTCTTTAGCTTGATTTTCCTTAACCCCTAACCAAACTCCTCCTTTTTTTCTTCATTTTCTTCATTTTGATTGTCTTCTCAACAATACCCATTTCCCACTTTTCACTAATTGTAAGCTCTTCAACTTAATCCCACCTTCAATCTTTTCTATTCACTTCTTTCCTTTTCTGGGTTTTGCTGCCTTTCCCTGTTTTTGAGTTCTTTCTTTTCAATTCATCTGTTGCTGTTTTGGTTCTTGAGTTCTTTCCCATTTTGGGTTTTAACTGTTTTCAATATCTCTTGGATCCTTGTTTCATTATTTTGCATTTGGGTTTTGTTTGGCTCTCGATTCACTTCTTCAGCTTCTTAACTTTGCAATTTCTACTGGTGGATAAATTCAAGAATCTGCATTATATTGTCTGTTTCATCTTCCAATTATCAGAGTTCTCTTTCACATTGCTACTCTGTTTGGCTCTCTGTTTCATTTCAGGGGAATTTTAGATAATATATAGATTCATGCTCCTGTAGCTTAGATTGTAATTAATATCTCTGATGTTCTATGATTTTTGTTTGTTAGTTCGTGTAATTAAATTTACCCTAACCCATTAGTTTAAATTTTTTGTTAGATTGATGTTTTAACATAATTCAACATGTCATCAGAGGAGAAGGTTTTAAGTTTGAATCTCTGTCAAGTCGTTGAATTTCACTTGTCGGGTATTGTGTGTTGATTTGTGGTTTGTTTAAAATAATTTAGCAAGATTGAACTTAAATTCTGACTGGTGTTTGTGAGTGAATTCTTTGTTTTTTCTGTTGAATTTGTCAGTCTTGAATGATTGATTCTTCTTATATTTGTTCTTGTTGAATGAATTTGTTAATCTTTCTTCCCTTGCTATTTTTTTTTTTTTGTCGCAGAATGGACTCGCTCCCTCTTGCTATTGTTCAGTACATCTTATCACTTATGAGCAATGCTCGGGACGTGGCGGCCTGCAGCTGCGTATCCAAGCAATGGAAAGACGCGATGCCCTACATTCGAAGTCTCCATCTTCCTCGCAATTCATTCGATTATCATGTGCACGGATTGAGCCCCGACACCATCATTCGGAGGATGATTTCATCTGTCGTTCGCTTGGAGGAGCTTGTTGTTTACTGCCCATTTTCAGGTCACGGTCTTGCGTCGTGGCTGTCTAGTGTAGGCCCCTCGCTTCGACGCCTCGAGCTACGGATGGATAATAGGGAAGATGAAAAATTGGAATGCCTTAAACTTGCTGCAAATTTGGAGTCACTTAAATTATGGGGTGTCTATATCAAACATCCTCTTAGATGGAATGTGTTTCAAAAGCTAAAAAACCTTGAGATTGTTTCTGCCATGATAGAGGAACCTGCATTCAATACTGTTCTTTGTGCTTGTCCTAATCTGTCAAACTTATTGATCCTTGACTGCGCAGGCCCAACTTCAGTTTCAATTGAGCTGAAGCATTTGGAGCGGTGTAAGCTTGACGTACGTGGCTCGGGGAACTGCTCGCTTACGATCAATTCCCCTAAAATTCAACTCCTTGATGTTCAAGGATGTAGTCGGATTATCGCCCGTGGAACAAGTTTCTTGACAAGTCTTTCCATTTCCAGTATTACAGGTAACCATCATAACCTTTTAAAACCAAGTTTTGTATGATTGTTGCAAGGGTGAAAATTGCAAACTCATTCTAGGACCTTTTTGATATTAATTGTCTTTTTTATCTTCACTATTTGCGGAATTTGACACGATATGTGGTTACATCTGTTTGTCCACAAAGAGTGGCCTCGTTGGTTGAGACTGGCCTCCAAGATCTCAGGTTCGAAACCCACATATTTAGGTTAATTGTAAAATCTTATGTTTTCTTCTGGGTTTAAGTCTTGGGACGAGTGCGTGTGCCCACGAGCATAAGGGAGCTTAGCTTCGATCCCCTGTCATATAAAAAACAACATGGATACATTCAGATCCCACATATGAAAAATGAATAAATTTCATAACCTCTATTAGATCATAAGCAATTCCTCTCATTGACCGGTTGTTTTGCGATGAAACTTTATGTTATCTAATGTGATATAAGAGTGGGGATTTGTTGAGAATCCCACATTGTAATAGGTGGTCTCACCTTTTGCAAGATCATAGACTACTCTTGTTTTCGATTGATAGAATCCTATATCATGTAATATCTACCTTTAATAGTAGTAAGAGTCTACAAGGTGTAAGTTTGCAAATGTTTTACTATTACATTTGAAAGTCAATCCAAACTAGTTCAGACAGTGGAGCGTTTGTTTGACGTTATTAACGAGCTATTACAAATGAGGTTTTACGACTCATCTTCAAACAATCTCATCTAAACGAGCTATCGTAATTACTCATTTCTAATCGCTCATTTTTAACACTCAAAATAATCATTCATTTCTAACAACATTCAAACGAGCTATTGTCTGCAACCCCTCTACAAAAACCATCATGCAAACGAGCTATTAACTGAAACCCCTCTACAAAAAACTACATCCAAACGAACTATTACTAAAACTCAAATTTCTAATCCCTCATTTATAATCACTCAACAATTGCACATCCGAACACGGTTCTTAAGATTTCGGTTGCCTAGTTAATACCTTTATGCTTTGCAAAGTACTAAATACTTTTGTTGTATGAAATCTTTGATATAGGAAGAGTGAAAATGGTGGATTTTGATGAGCTTGTTTCACTAGAGTTTCTATCCATAAGAGGAGTTAGATGGTGTTGGGGTGCAATAAGCAAAATTCTTGAATATGGGAGTGAAGTCAAACATCTATACATGAAGGTTCAATTCACAGGAGACTCTGATTTTCTTGAACCTTTCCCAGAAGTTGACTTTGTTGACTTTTTCAACAACCATCCAAAGTTGCAGAAGTTTGACATTCATGGAGCAATGTTTTCTGCACTTTGCCACAAGAACAGCCTTAAAAATGTAAGTTGCTAGAATAAAACTTTTTTCTTTTTGCATTTTTTTTTGCTCCGGTGTTCGATTGACCGACCGTTTGTCGCCTCGGAACGGTATTTCGATGTAGTTTCTTTAAACACCATGCTCGCAATTTCATATCATATAACAATATTAAAACTAACTAGAAATAAGCACATAAAAGTGGGCTAAATTTGGTTAAATCAGTGAAACTAAACTTGTTCTTGAGATGATTTTTCATGGCTTAGAAATTTGACATGTTTTTTTGGCGTCTCAGGTGGATCCAAACTTCATAATCTCGAGTTTAGAGGAGGTGTCAGTTACGATTCGATCGCCGACGAATGCGGAACAGAAGATGAATACTCTCAATTCACTTATAAAGTATGGGCAGAATTTGAAGACAATGTCGATAAATATTCTTAAGATCAAGATTAGCGATAGTGATGTAGATGGTTTCTTTGATAAGATAAGCAAGCTTTATTTGAACCACAAGATCGTTCGCATTGAATGAAATCGTAAGTGAGACTATCCTAAACGTCATATACTTATTGAATTAATGTCGTCGAGCTTTTTAAAAAAATAAGAGTGTGCAACTCACTTAAGATTAAGATCAAGTTTGCATATGATCGTTCTAGTAAAAATATTGTTCTGATAGATAACTTTTGTTATCTAGAAAGGGTCAGTATTTCGTGATCTAGTCTTATGCAAACTTTGTATGATATGATACGATACTCACACACACGTATATTTTCATGTGAACAGCTTGGATCGAGTCATTTGCAACATTTACAAATGAGGCCATATCTGTAGCAATAACGACGAGGCAATTTTAAATATTTAATTTTATTTCTATTTAAAAAGAGCAATTTTTAAATCTTATTTGAGTAAACAAACCTCAAAAACTTATTTTTATACCAAACAAACTTAAATGTGCAACTTAATAATAATGCTTTACATGCCAAAATATTATATTGACAAATAGTGCAAGAACAAATAAAGAAAAATTAAAGGCTATCTAATAATTACAAAGAAAACAAATAAACAAATGGATAAGTATTATCTAATCCCAAAATAGAAAATGCTAAATTATCAAACATATCTCTAAATTTTTAAATTTTCGTCAATATTGCCCATAAACTTTGAAAAGTTTTAATAATACCACTGAATTTTACAAAATGTTTTAGAAATACTGTAGTGGTTAAATTTAGATAGAAACAGTTAAAGTTTGGTCTCATATATACCTCTCGACTTTAAACATTTTTAAAAATACCCTTGATTTGTATCTTTAATTTTTTTTTTATATAAAAATAAAAAAATGTTTTTGTTTCAAATACCTAACATATTAATTGTGTATATATATATTTTTTTATCTTTATACTTTTAACTTATAAATTACTTTTATGTGTCAATATTAGTTGTTTAATCAATTGAATGGTTAGTCTGATTTTGAAATTAAAATTTTAATATAGTTATCATATGATTGTTATTTATCTCTTATTTTATGTATTTATCATTTTATCTTTTGTTTTTAGTTACCTATTAATTAGGGATATATATATGAGGTTGAGTTAAGGAGATTTTTTGGATTTGAATGTTAGCTTAAACTAATTAATATGTTTCAACTAGCTATAATGTTTGTTGTTATGTGCTTTGAATTTTCACGTTTAATGTCATATTAACAATTTAAGAGAAAAAATTCAAATGTTTAAACAAATCACAAAGTTACAAATGAACTATAAATTATAGTTTTAATCTTGATGCAATATTTTTTTTGGTTAAGAGCTGGGTTGAAGCTACCCCTCGAGCTAAGGTGAGTTACAACCCATATCGGGCTACAAATATGAGTCAGTGGGGGTATAATACCATGTCCTAAGGTCAAAACTCAATATACTTCAATAATTTTCTATATTTAAGAATTCTCAGCGTCTCAAACTCGAGACGCTTATTGAAGCAAGCCTGGGACACCTCATCCCTCACATGTTGGTTCGCCCCTTGGGAACAATCTCGATGCAATGTTAAATATAAAAAATCTCATTCCAAAAGCGATTATAAGTTATTGAGAATTTATTATTCATCTTTAGAATTTGACATTAAATTTAAACATTTAAAAGGCTAAATTATTTAAATATTCAAGTTAGAAATTGATATCACTAAATATAACAATGATACATTGTTATTCAACTTTAAAAAAGTGAAAAAATATAACCATGAACCTTTCGATTTAGATTTTCAAACTCATCTCAACAAAAAAGAATGGAAAAATTACTTTTTTATTCGCTAGGTTTGGATTTTAGAGTTTATTACCTTTTAGCCTCTATGTTTCAAAACTGAACATTTTTACTCTTGACATTTTAATAATACCTACCTCTCGTCCTTGCGTGTTTTATAGTTATTTATTTAAAAAAAAAACTCATATTTAAAAAAAAAAACTCATGTAAAAAGTTCAATAATCAATTTATATTTAAAAAAAAAAAAACTCATGTAAAAAGTTCAATAATCAATTTATTCATACACT
>JBBMEG010000020.1:2952157-3057287 GCA_037832605.1 Cyclanthera cordifolia | reverse complement strand
AGAATTAACATTAATTTTGTTATATGAATGTCTAAATTTGAGTATTATTGAAATATTAAAGTAAAATTATTTAATTTAGGGTTTTATAGTTATTTATTTAAAAAAAAAAACTCATATTTAAAAAAAAAAAACTCATGTAAAAAGTGCAATAATCAATTTATTCATACACTAGAATTAACATTAATTTTGTTATATGAATGTCTAAATTTGAGTATTATTGAAATATTAAAGTAAAATTATTTAATTTTGAAACATAATGTCAAAAATAAATTAGACAACAAACATAGAGATTATATACTATTTTTTGAAATGAAAATAATGAAAATAAATAAAATTGTAATTAAAAAGGTCAAACAATCAATGATAATTTAAACTATTTATTATCAATTTATTACTATGAGAACCCTAACTAAAAAAAATCATATAATAAAATAAAGAAATTTTTAATTATTTTGTATTATTATATTTATATTTGATCAAATAATAATAATAATAATATTTTCACTTTTTTTCATTATTTTTTAATACAAAAGTAGGCATTAAAAAATCTTCAATTTCGAAAGATAGCAGCAATTGAAAGTAGATTCCAATTATTTGAAATAATGAAAATAATTATTACCAAACTAATTATTTCCGTTTACCAATCAGAAAAAAGGAAGAAGAAAAAAAAAAAACACCAACCATTGAAAGCCATTAAAGCTCCGTCTCCGAGCTCGTCTTTCCATTTTTCTTTTTCTCATTCTCTTCGATTCAACAGAGTGAGAGAGAGAGAGAGAGAGAGAGAGAGAGAGGGGGCGTTTGGATAGGGTTTCTTCGCAAGGAGAATCGTAGAACGCAACTATGGAACACCAGAGGATCATTTTGCCTTCTTTGCTGTTAATTTTGACCTTCTTGGCGACGGATCTTGTTCTTCCCAGCCATGCTATTTGGCTCAATCTTCCTTCTTCAGGAACCAAGTGTGTCTCTGAAGAAATCCTGAGCAACGTTATTGTTTTGGCTGACTATGTTGTAATCTCTGATAATTATACCCAGACGCCAACCATTTCCGTGAAGGTGAACAACTTCCATTCCTTTTTTTTTTTTTGAGATTACAACAATAGGGAATAGGAACTTCCATTCCTTTTATGCCATCGATCGGTCAATTCTAGGGTTTTCGATGATACTTTGTTTGTTTGTTTTAGTTTCTGTCTGGTTTTGTCTGGCTGATTGAAGAAATGGTCTTATGGGATATTTTGATTGCTTATCTTGGACGGATCGAATGCAGATCTTTTCGTTTTTCTCGATTTTCACCGTTTTATTATTAAATTCGATTCTGTCGGGACCCTTTTCCTTGTAAGTAGTAATGTTGTGTTATGATCAAATGTCAGAAAATGTATGTTATTGGTGCGTATTGTGTGCTGTGAAAGACATCCACGTTTTGATGCATTCAAAATAGTTGAGAGATTTGGTGAAGGTTCTTTGAACCGTGGTACAGATCTCTTCACTTCAGTTTTGCTTGTTGTGATATAATTGATTGTGAAGAGATCGGTTTTAAAGTTGACTTTCTTCCAACTCGGTTACTTTTTTTTTTAATTTATTTTACTTTTTGATATTATGACTATTCAGACTAACTTGGCGAAGTTCGACTAATGTCACTGGGTATACCGCTTTAGCCTACAACATTTTGATGTTAAAGAATCTCGTAAGAAATTAATTTCTAGATTGGTGACACCGTAGATTGAACCCTTTGTCTTTTAAGCACTACAGAGCCCTCTTGACCACTAGGCCACTCCATAATGGTTTCGGTTCTTTCTTTTTGAGTTTGAAGAATCATGATCGACCGTGTTTCCCGTAAACTATTATGAGTTTGAGCTTCATCTGATTTGTTTTGTTTGATTGCCAAAAATATCCTGTTTTGAAGGACGTGAAGGAATACCCAAAGGCATTGTAAATAAGATATGTCTCTGCTGAAACAGTTGGTTGATGTGTTGATCTATATTTTTGTATCTTTGGCTTAATATTTCATTTGTAAATTTTCTTTCTTAGGTAACATCACCGTATGGGAACAACCTTCACCACAAGGAGAATCAAACGAGTGGGCAGTTTGCATTCACCACAGCAGAGGCTGGAAACCATTTAGCATGCTTCTGGATTGATGGCCATCATCAGGGTGTTGATGATTGTAGCTTAAATCTCGATTGGAGAACTGGAGTTTCAGCTAAGGATTGGGAATCCGTTGCAAAAAAGGAAAAAATTGAAGTGAGTTTTCTTCTAAAACTGATGCATACACTTCCGAGATATGTTGACATTGAGTTGTCATTTGCTTGATTGATGGTTGAAGAAGTAACTATTTAGAATTTCGTTTACTATACTATTGCATAACCACTGAAGCATGTTTACATTTGTCTGCACATCAATCCAATATTAACATATGGTTTATATGTATCGAGGCCTTCATTCTCTGTCAGAAAATAACTGACGTGGTTAAAACTTAAAATGCCAATATCTAGATGGTGAACCTGCTAATTATGCAGTTCTGCTGCGATATTTTAGCTAGAGTTCTTTTTTATTTTTGTTAATGTCCAGACCAACTTACATATATGTTGATTATTCTTACAAGATTAGCATCTGACCCTACAATGTTCCAATGTCAAAAAAACTGATTGAAAATTAATTCTTAGTAGTTTTTCACCTTTTTTTTTTTTAAGCCTTTTGACCATTAAGACTACCTATGATACACTTGAGGTCTTAAAAAAGAAAAATAACAAATACTTATGGTTGAACATTTGGTCTTAACTGACGGAATAAGTTTATTCATTGTAAAAAAACATCAAATGTATGGATTAAAGCTAGCATATCTTAGTTAAGGCCAGTGTTTTGAAAGGCGCATCCAGGCGCAACTCATGCGCCTCGCTTTTCGAGGCGCATGCCTTTTGGCGCCAGGCTTGAAGCCCTAAGGTGCGCCTAGGTGCGCGCCTTGGAGGCTTTAGTGTTTTTTGTTTCTTGTTTTACTATTTTGCTTACTCTTTTAGTGTTTTGGTCCTCTAGGTCATTCGAAGAGCGATATAAGTTTTTAAAGATATCAAAATGCCTTGAAAGCTTATGTGTGTTTATATATCATTTTTTATTCAAATTTCATTTCTTTCTATGAAATGAAGGTTTATAGTTGAGTTTATGTATGTTTTATATATTTTCTTCGGTTAAACTTCATTTATTCCCATGAAATGAAGGTTAACAGTTGAATCTTATGTTTATAGTATTCTTGAATAAAACTTTATTTTCCTTCATGAAAAGTATTTTGATTGGGCATATATTCATATATATATATATATATATGTATATATTTAAATGTTTTTTTATTTAGTGCGGCTTAAGTACAAAAGCACATGCCTTTTGGTGCGGCTGTGTGACAATCATGCTTGTCCAGTGCGTATTGCACATGACTGCATGCCCATTCAACCCCGTTTCATCATGCTTTTATGTTATTTTGTCATTATTGCATGTTAGGATAGTTTTCTTCATTTTATTGCAAGTGTTGACTTCTCGCCATTTTCATATGCAAGGGTGTCACATCAATTATGTGTCAAAATGTACTATAGGGGGTATGACTTCTTGAAGTTTCCTTCCTACCAAGTTATTATATGATAAACGAAATCATCGATATGTCCCTTATTGTATCTTGTCATATCACTCTCAAAGACCAGCATTTCTAAAACTCTCTTTCTCTCTTTTTCGAAAACCTTTTCACGACGTCCGTGATAGAGGTTGCACCTGTTGTACCACCTACTCTGCCATTTTGGTTCGACTGACTTGCTCGTCGGGTTAGAGCAAGTGTCGCATAGTCGTCATTCTGCTGTCTCTGAAGTGCCACTGTGACACCTTGCGCCTCAGGCTTCAGAGGGCCATTGCGCCTTAGTGCGCTTTGGGCTTTTTAAAACACTGATAAGGCTTTACTCTTCCTTTTTTTTTTGTAATACCATTCATCAAACAAATGTTTTATTCTTTTCTATAAAGAAAAGCTGGCACTTTCGTTTTTCCTCATTCCTTTTTCATTTTTTGGAGGCATATTGTGACTGCTTTAATTTTACTTTATTCATTTTAGTTGCTCGATTTTTACGTAATTTTTCTTTTAAATGATTTCGTGCTCCCTGTGAGTTTTAGTTGGTACATGGATGTTCCTATTTAAAACTAGTAGACACGTTTTTTGCTGTATATGACTGAGTTACTTGTTTTAAGGTGCATTATGCACTAGGCTGCAAGGTGTTAGGGATTTACCACTGAAATTTCTCTTTTATCCCCGCATTCATATATTCTCAACTTGAAGTTTCTTTTCCAAAATGGTAATTTACAGGGGGTTGAGCTTGAGATCCGGAAACTTGAAGGGGTGGTAGAGGCTATTCATGAGAACCTTTTGTATCTTAAGGACAGGTAATCTACGTGGCAAAACTATTAAACTATGTTTTTTGTGGAAGAAGAGTGGTAAACCTCTAATAATCAAAAACCATTTGTCTGTATTTTGTAATAAACAATCACTCTTAACTTTTCATCAAATCCTAAATCAAACCACTCATCGAATCTTCCATCAAACTTATAACTCAATCACTACTAACATGGTAAGTAGTTAACTATTCATGACTACTAACATTAACTCCCAAACGAGTAATTAATTACTCCAACCACTGTTAATGTCAATTCCAAAACAAGTAGTTAATTACTCTTAGCCATTCATCAAATCCTCTATCAAACCACTCATCCAATCTTCTATCAAAGTTATCACTCAACTTCTACTGACATCAATCCCCAAACGAGTAGTTTAATTACTCACCATTACTAACATCAACTCCCAAATGAGTAGTTAATTACTCCAACCACTATCAATTCCCAAACAAGTAATTAATTACTCACCATTACTAACATCAACTCCCAAACGAGTAGTTAATTACTCAAACCACTGTCAATTCCCAAACAAGTAGTCAATTACTCTTAACTATTCATCAAATTCTCTATCCACTCACTCATCAAATCTTCCATCAGACTTATAACTCAATCACTACTAACATCAATTTTGAAACGAGTAGTTAATTACTCACCACTACTAACATCAATCCCCAAACGAGTAGTTAATTACTTCAACCACTGTTAATATCAATTCCCAATCAAGTAGTTAATTACTCTTAATCATTCATCAAATCTTCTATCAAACCACTCATCAAATCTTCTACCAAACTTATCACTCAACTACTACTAACATCAATCCCAAAACAAGTAGTTAATTACTCACCACTACTAATATCAATTCCCAAACAAATAGTTAGTTACTTTGAACCATTTATCAAATCCTCTATCAAACCACTCATCAAATCTTCCATCAAACTTATCACTCAACCACTACTAACATCAATCCCCAAACAAGTAGTTAATTACTCTCACTACTAACATCAATCCCCAAACAAGTTGTTAATTACTCCAACCACCGTTAATATCAATTCTCAAACAAGTAGTTAATTACTCCAACCACTGTCAGTATCAATTCTCAAACAAGTAGTTAATTACTCTTAACCATTCATTAAATCCTTTATCAAACTTCTCATCAAATCTTCCATCAAACTTATAACTCAACCACTATTAACATCAATTTAGTAGTTAATTGCTCATGACTACTAACACCAACTCCCAAACCGAGTAGTTAATTACTCCAACCACTGTTAACACCAATTCCTTAATAAGTAATTAATTATTCCAACTACCATTAACCCCTTTCATTTCGCTCTTTTCTATCATCAACAAACATACCTTCCGAAAGTTTTATATCAAATTATTTTGCGTTAATATTTGAGTAAAATTATATTGGAAATGAATGTGTATCCCCCAACAGGGAAGCAGATATGAGGATCGTGAGCGAAACAACGAACGGAAGAGTAGCGTGGTATAGCATAATGTCTTTGGGTGTTTGTATTTTGGCTTCATCAATGCAACTGTGGTACTTGAAGCGATTCTTCCGGAAAAAGAAGCTCATTTAAAATAGTAAAACCTTTCTTCTCTTGTTTTGTGAATTTCATTTCTTTATACTTATATAAATGCATGATTACTAGATTGTAGACCATGATTTTTTTTTTTAATAATAATTTATCAATCATAGATTTTCATCTTAATTCAGTATCTTATGGTGTCTAATTAGATTGTATTTATGGCTTAATTCATTATCTTGGTACTGCTATGCAATATCGAGTTTAACTCTGCTATGGTCAACAAAAACATAGCTCAACAGGTTATGGGACCAAGGCTCCAGGGGGACCTGTCCCTATTGAGGTGGTGAATCCCCAATTAGGTCGTAAGTTGAGGAGTGAGGATAAAAAATTTCCCGCAAGCTAGATGGGGATGAAGACTAGGGTGTATTCCTCATCCTCGATTCTCCGTTCCCTACCCCGTTTATATATTATATTATATTGTTTTTATTATTTAATACATTTGTATGCATAAAATTCTAAAAAAAAATAATTTCATGATACTTTTCTTGCCTAATTAACTATCTAATTGAAACTAATAAATATTTATCTTTAACTATTGAAAAAAATACCTTAAATTTAGTGAATTGAATTAAGATAAATATTATTTTTATTTTTAATAACATTTATTGATTATAGATTTTCATCTTAATTCGTTATGTTATGGTGTCTAACTAGATTGTATTTATGTCTTAATTCTTTATCTTGGTATTGCTCTGCGAGTCGAGTTTGATAGTCTACTATGGTAAACAAGAGCATAACTCAACCAGTGGTATGTGTTTATGACTTACCTGATCTTCCATTTAGGATTTTGTTATATATTTGACACATTTCATTTTAAAAGCTATCAAATTCATGCCTCATATATTTTTGCAATGTAATATATGTATTAAAACTACAAATGGATAATCAAATGATCGTTGGTTTATAAAATGGATTGTAATAGGTGGAAATAATGATTTATTTGGCATTAACTAAATATTTAAATTCATAATCTCTTATTGATGATTTATATATTTTGATTGCTCTTGATTCTTATCTTTATGCAAAATGCAAGTATCATTGTTACTATTGCGTATCATAAAAAATTCAATTAATAATATGATGTTGGAGAAAGCATAACGTAGTATATCACGTCTATTCATAATGTCGTCCAAATTTTGAAGATGAGCATGTAATATGAAGAAGAGAACGATGTCAATCATAGTAAAGGAAGCATGTATTTTCGAGGTTTTGATTTTTTTTTCTTTTGAAGATTTGAATTTGTAACATTTTGTTACTAAGTTGTTAAAGATGTTACGGGACCGATTCTTTTCCACTCCCATATCAAAATATTTGCCATATATGAGGTGAATGATTTATTGCAATTGCTTGTTTTAACAACTTATTGCAATTGCTCTTATCAATACCCATTGAAAAAACTTTCAAAATATTGTGACAATAAAAAAAACTATTGATTGCTTTTATATATATATATATATATATAGATAGATAGATAGAGAGAGAGAGAGAGAGAGAGGTTATGCTTATTTTTTTATAAAAAATTTATATATATTAATAAATTTTTTTAAGCTTTGAAACATAATTACAATTAAATTAAATTAAATTAAGGTGCATGAATATTAATCAAATTTGTCCAAAGACAATAGCTAAAAAACAACAATAAGACGTGAGTTTAAATCTCTCCTTCCAAAAAATAAAAAAAAATAAATTAAATCAACAAATTCATTAAAAGAACATATTGAAACAATTATTCACTTATGCGTATTTAAGTCAAGAATCTCGTGGTTTAATATTTTTAATGGAAAGTATTCGCGCCAAAATGAGCATAGTTTAAGTAGCATTTTGTATTAATAATCTTCAAAAAGTTGATTCTTGGTCCTATATATTTTTTAAAAAAATTAATAATAGTGTTAAAATATCATTTTTGTCCAGAGACTATGAAATTTATTTCATTATGGTCCAAAAATTTTTAATTGTCTATTTTTTATCCCTAAATTATGAGATTTATTATATTTTATACCTAAATTATCTAATATTCAATTTTAGTCACCTAACCTAAAAAAAAACTAAACAAAATAGTAATTCACTTTTCTTCTATATCTTCATCAATAAGAATAGGAAGTCAGCAACATCGGTGAATTTCCAAGAATCACGAACTCACACTCGTGTTAAACTGAATTAACATCAAACCACTACATCACCCATACTTTTGTTGACTAAACTCTAGATTTTTAAATCATAGAAATTAAATTATTACTTTATTCTAATCAAATTTATCATTTGTCATAATTAAAGATAAAAGTAGGAAATTCAAATCCAGGACTATTTGTTAGAAAATTGTGGGGTGTTTATTTTGAGTGTTTAGAAATGAGTAATTATTTTGAGTGATTATAAGGAAGAAATTACAATAGTAATTATTTTTAAAGAGTGATTGGTTTATAAAATATACATACAAAAAACAAACAAACGGACCCCTTTTAACTTCTAGGAAATTATATATATGCGATAGAATTTACTCGTTTTTGCATATAAAATTTATTTAGGGCGAATACGAATTAACGAAGGGTTGAAGATTCGACGTTAGGTTCTTTCACTTTCAGCTTCGTCATTTCAATCGGAGCGACGGCGAAGACGGAGAACGATCCGAATCAGTTCTCACCAGAGATTTCTTCTTCATTATCTGGATTTCATCTGCGATTCTTGGTAGTATATATATATATATATATATTATACTTTCTTATCTTTTTCTCTTTCTGCTTCTAATTGGGGTTTCGATTGCTCTTTATGCTATTCCCGTATCTATGTTAGGGTTTTCTTTTCTTTACATGCAGCCCCTTTGTTGATATTTCACTCCGTCTGCGTCCTGAATCAAGCGTCCGGTTTGTTGATATTTTCGCTTGTTTGGTTGCTATGTGATTTATGGAAATCAAAGAAGAAGTTGGCTCATCATACCCAATTTTTTTTTGTTATGTTTATTGATTGTTTCTTGTATAGATGGTTTTAATATTACTAAGTGGAGTAATTTGTTTACAGAGTGAAGATTTGTTCTTGTCGATACAAGATGCCTCGGGATTTATCACGATCTCGATCTCCTTCGTATAGGCGAAGGCATTCGCCATCTCCAGTAGTGTATAGGCGTTCCCGGAGGAGTCGAAGAGACAGAAGTCGTTCACCGTATTCATCTTACCGCAGGTGATCTCGTTTATGTTCTTAGTTTCATTTACTTAAGTTTTAATCGCGTGTAAATTAAAAAAAAAAAAAAAAAAAAAGAAAACTCCAAAGAATTTTGAAATGATCAACGACATCATGTCTTCTGATGCGGTTTGAATTTATTTGACAATGGAGTTTCTGCTTCCCATTTTGCTGAAAATTTCCCACGGTTTTTCTTTATAATATTAAGGCTTTTTAGTGTTTCTTTAAATTTATTTTCTCTTGAACTTGTTCTATGATGAGGTAAGATGACTTTGATTACACGGATTGAAGGTTTATTTATGATTTATTCTTCTTATTATAATATTGACAGGAAACATTATTGGTATCTTTGTTGCTGTGTTGGAGTTTCATGTATATTGTTTACTTACATCTATGGATATGTATACTAGTCCGTCCATTTAGTTTGTTCTTATAGGTGTCCCCGCTTATTTACTTTCCCCCTTAGGGTACTCGTGTCTGTTGGCAAAAGGTTGGAAGACCTTATGAGAGATTTTCTATGTGAAGGGGTTGACGAAGGTAAAAGCGCACATCTTGTTAGATGGGAGGTCTCTAAGGATTCAATCCAAGGTGGTCTAGGGGTTGGTAATTTGTGAGCCTCAAACAAAGATAGCTAGATAAATGGATATGATTATGAAGATTCTTCCAAGATCTCGCTTCCGTGTGGCAAAAGGTCATTGCGAGTAGGCATGATCCATTCCCTTTTCACTGAGAGGTTAGTGGGGGTCACGAAATTTCTAGTAACCCTTGGAAATGCATGATTGGAGATTTTCCTCTCTTTTCTAGTTATCTTTCTTGTGTTGTGGGGATAGGAGAGAGATGTTTTTCTGGGAAGATAGTGGTTGGGATAGATCTCTCGCTCGTTAATTTCTCATTTTTTTCACTTCTCTATTATGAAAAACTGTAATGTTGCTGATGTCCTTGGCCTTTGAGAGTCATTCTTCTTTGCTTTTGAGTTTTAATCACCTGCTTTCTAATAGAGAGAAGTCAGATTTTATTGATTTTGTGGCTATGTCGGGAAACTTCTTTTGCACTATTGCTCGTAGGGATGTTCATTGTTAAGAGTCCTCGTTCTTTTGACGGGTTCATTTGTTGTTTCTTTTTTAATTATCTGTTGAATCTCCCTACTTCCTTGGGGGATCGAGTTTTTGTTTCATTATGGAGGGTGAACATTCGAAAAAAAGTTTTTAAGTTTTTTGCTGGAAGGTTCTTCTTGGTAGTATTAACATCATATATCGAGTGAGCAAGAGAGTTTCATTTTGTTCAAAAGGGCGGACGAAGACAATCATCTGCTTTGACATAGTGAGATCACTGAGATGACTGGAGGTTTTGAACCAACTCTTTGCAGCATTGGGTTCGTTCTTGCTTGACAGTGATTTTGTAGAGATATATTGGCCTAGGTGTTGTCTTCCCCTCCCCTTTGAGAGAAAGGGGTTTCTTTGTGGCAAGTCAACGTGCGTGCCATTGTTTAGGAAATTTGAGGGGAGAGAAACAATAGATTTTTAGGAATGGAAAGCCTAATGTTGATGTGTGGATCCTCAATGAATTTTATGTCTTTCTTTGGGCCTTCGGTGATTATTTTCTAGAGTCTAGACATTCTCTCTGACTGGAAACCACTTTTATAAGGTCTCCTCAATTTGTTTTGTGGGCTTTCACTTTTTGTATGCCCCTTTCTATGTTCCTATATATATATATATGTATAGTCCAACTTTGGTTTGGATGCCTTTTTTTTCTTGATTCTTTTATAAAAAAAGTTCAGCTTCCTTGATGCACTCTTTCAGATTGAACCGTGTCTTCTGGATCTTCTTGACCTCATTATTGATCGTGTGCTGTCTGCTGATGATTGATAGGCCGTACTTGTGCTTTAGTATTTTAAATTTCATGTAAAATTTCTGATTTTTGTGGCATAATCGCTCAAGTAGTTATGGTATTAATTTATGAGAAACATGGTTTTCGTGTGTTGAAAATGGTGAGTGGAGGAGGGAATTTAAGAAGATTTTGGGGGAAAACTGTAAAATGCGGGAAGAAGCAAACATAATAGACAGGAACTTTGTAAGATAGTTGAGAAATAAGTCAGTTCTACTATCACAAGGGAACTGACCAGGTTATGTATGCTGATGGGTGTCTTGTCATTGCTCGATTGTGACTTCTCTTCATGTGATGTGATAAAAGATGGAGCTCACAAAGGTTTATTCTTAACAGTGTATGAGGTAACTGTACTGTGCTAAGTGGTAGGCTAGCTTGGTACTTAACTCTATAATTTTATTATGAAGTCTATATTTTATCTCTTGCTCAATAATTCCTATTTATTATACAGAAGAAAAAGCCGCTCAATTTCCCCTAGACGTAATAGAAGTCGTTCACGAACACCAAGACGCCACAAAAGTCGTTCTCCAACTTCAAGGAGTTATAAGAAGCAAAGACGAAGAAGTTCCTCATCATCTATGCATCGCAGATCTTCTAGTTCTAGTCTTGGATCGATTGAGCAAAAAAGTATCAGTGAAAAGTTGAGAAAGGAAGAGGAAGAGAGAAAAAGGTAGATTAACTAGCTCATTGATTTTTATGTTCTGTTTTCTACTTTATATTTTCCTTGGGTTCATCTGCACGATCATATAATATACTTTAACGGATATCTTATCATTTGTTGAATTTGGCAGTTCGTTTTAGTTCTTCGTGTGCATTAACCTTTTGAACCCTTCAACTGAGATGTAACATGAATTGCAGTCAGGCTGTCTAATTTTTACCTTGAATATTAGAATGATTAAGTGAATTCCCGCCCCAAGTATCAGCGATGTCGGTATAAAATATCTAAAATAATGAATACTCTTTCGCTAGAAAAAGATTTAAAACAGCCAGGACAACAACCTAGTTGTTTACATGATCTCAATCTCAACTTTATTTTCATCACAATTTAAGAAATTTTTCTTTCTTTACTGGAATGATGTGGCCGTGTTAATTTATTAGTTTTCTTATTTCTCATGTTAGATGCATTGTAATTCTAACGTCTATTTCCAAACACCATCTCATGTCTGTTGCTACTTCTTTTTTCCGGTTCTTCTGTTACCATGCATTGGCTGGTCACGATCCCGAAGTGTATAATAGTCGCATGGAAATTCAATCCTTGCGAAGAACTAATATGATATCTTGCTTCATCAATTCATAGGTTGTTCTGCTTAACAGTCTACTCTGCTGTTATCATGCTCATTTCACTTAATATGAATTATTTGTGCAGTCCGACACTTTTGATTTGTGAAGTTGGACTTCTGGGAAGACATTATTTGGTGATTAGTTTGACTGTTTAAGTTCGATGAACCTTGTTTAACATGAAAACCCTACTGTTTTAGTTTAGGGTCTTAGTTCTTACCTTTTCCTCGACCCTGACCTCAAAAATAGAAGACACTCATCACTATTTTGATGTTTTAAAGCTACATGGACAAAATTTTCTTTTTATACCTAAGAAAGAAAAATTGCCAAGCCATTCAAAGAATGTCCTAGTGTAAAAGTTTTAGTTTTTCTAGTGATCGAATTAAAAAATGCGACAGGTTACTTGACATTCTTCTCCACAGGCTTTTCTGAAGGAAGATACAGCTATAGACTTGTTATATTTGATGATCATTTTGGTGCATCGTTAATATGCTGTTCACCAGTTTTGTAACTCTTTTGTGTGGATCAGGATTGTGTTAGAGGTATGCCCTAAAAGGATAAGCATGTTTTAATGCTCTTATCGTCATGGAGGTTAGTCGGTTAATTTATTATATGCTTATATGAACCGGGAGAGTAAAAAAATAATGGACCAAGACGGTGATAAGTCAGTCGTCATATAATTGTTGATTGAATTGGAGGATGCTTCAGGTGGTGCAGTTTTCCAAGTCGTGGTTTTCCGGTATCTTAAATGTTTAATTTTTCTCTCAGGCGTCAACAGGAGACAGATGCTAAATTTCTTGAAGTAGAAACAGCGAAGAGAGTGGAAGATGCAATTCGTAAGTTAGTCGAAGAGAAGTTGAAAGACGAGGATGTTAAATTGGAAATAAAGAGGAAGTTGGAAGAGGGGCGGAGAAGGCTTAACGAAGAAGTGACGGCTCAACTTGAGAAGGAAAAGGAAGCTGCCCTTATTGAGGCCAGACAGAAAGAGGTACCTATTTCTTCTACAATATACTTTTTTTTTCCTTTTTTTTTTCGTCTCCTTAGAATTAAAAAGACTGCAGCATGGAGTGACTATCGTGAAGAAGTCTTAGCTATTAAAGCGTTGTTAGGTTTAATCTATATGGTGATCACCTACCTAGGAATTAGTTTCCTACGTGTTTCTTTGACACTCAAATGTTGCAGAGTCAGGCGGTATGACTCATGACAATAGTCGAGATGCACACAAGCTGATCCAATCAGTAACCGATATAAAAAAAAGATTGAATCATGTTAAATTACCAATCAAACTAAACTGCTAGAATTGATGGATAGTCTCTCTTGTAGGATTTGAAATTTGAAAAATGCTCCGTGAGTAGAAATCAATATTAATTTGAAGGAAATGACTTCACAAGACTTTGAACACAACTCTTCATATGCAATTTTTAATTATAAATTTAGTCCCTATGGTTTGAAGAAAGTTAACGTTTAGTCTCAATGATTTAAAAATCTACAATTTAATCTCTATGGTTTGGAGAAATCTACAATATAGTCCTGTAGTTTGAATAATTAGAATTTAGTCCCTAAAATTTTATAAAATTTAAAAAATAGTCCGTCCCTAAGATAGATTTGAGTAAATTTCTTGATATCGATCAACAGTTCTATTGTAAAAAACAATCTCTTACCTGGGTTGTGATAGTTCAACTTGAGTCTTGTAGTTCGGTTAAGTTGGAATTTATTGTTTTTTTTTGTTGTTTTTTTTTTTTTTTTGTAGGAGCAAGCTAGAAAAGAGAAAGAAGAGTTAGAAAGGAGGTTAGAGGAGAATAGGAGGAGAGTAGAAGAGGCTGAGAGAAGGGAATGTTTAGAAAGAGAGAAGAGAGAGGAGGAAAGATATAGGGAACTGGAAGAGCTACAAAGGCAAAAAGAAGAAGCTATTAAGAGGAAATCACAGGAAGAAGAAGAACAGCGAGTTAACCAGATGAAACTGTTGGGTAAAAACAAGTCACGCCCTAAGGTCTCTTTTGCCATTGGCTCTAAATAAACAAACAAACTCTTGTCAACTTTATTCCATTATTCTCACACTTCTGTAATTTGGGATGATATATTTTACTTCAATGCCAGTTTGTATTTCATCTCTTCATCTTTATATTTCATTTTCCCACCCTCAAAAAGGCAAAAAGCCATATTGCATATCTTCTCTTTCAGAACAGACAAAAAGGCAAAAATGTGTTGTAGAGAGTTTAATAAAAGCTCCATAAACTGTTGTGTTTATTCTATGATATCATGTAGGGGTGGGTTTAGAGGTGTGCTCTCCTATAAAATGGCCAACATTAATCACAATTGTCTCCTAACGTGTAGGCGACCGACACTTTCCATAAAAGCTCCATAAACATCCAAACATATATTAAAAAAAGAGTAAATAAAGTCGGGAGTTAACTACTGATCTTCAAAATCTCACAAAAACACGAGACGAACAGCCCTTTTAAGAGTTATTCTAACTATCCTCAGGCATTGTCACATTATGCATTGAAATTGGGTGCCATGCCAAAATTGAGAGCTACCAAGAAAACCCCCTTTTTTCTTTTTTCTTTTTTTTGAAATTTGTAAATTTTGTATGATTTTTGTAGAAACTTGTAAATTTCTTTTAAAAAATTGCTTGGAACTTTTTTTTTTTTTCCCAACCACTCCGAGATCTCAACAAACCCAAATATAACAACTATATCATACTTATGTTTTTAGCGTACTTATGAATTACATACACTAAGAAAATAGATAATTTAAGTTCAAATTATAATATCATCCATCCATTTGTTATAATATTTATATTGCATGACTATATTTATTTTATAGAAGAGAAAGAAGATAATTACAATTTGAAAACTCAATCTAACTAAAAAATATAATCACTATCAGACAAAGCATCTGAAACGTCAATAGTTAGGATACGCATTTTGATTATAATCACTAGTTCTAAATTTAGAATAATTACAAATAAATTGAGAGCTAATACCGATTTCATGGATCGAACCTGTGACGCTGGTGTTGAATTGAAATAACACCAAACAATAAACTATTGCGCCAATGATCATTAGGTATATCTAAAAAATAATTTTGAATATAATTATTTAAAAAAAATGAGCAGCTATAAATCAGTATTTTTATCAGTATTTTTAAGTAATTTCTTATAATACTTTTATTAAAAATAGAAGCCAACCAAGTGCTCTAGGAGCTGTGGAACACCAAATCGAAAACGTCAATGAAAATCGAACGTAGTGTGATAATCATCGATGATGCTAGAGCTGATTTTAGAACTCAAATTCAAGCATTTCAATCAAATCTCACTTCACAAAATTGTATTCATCTCCGTCATACTTGTTCGTCCTTTCCTCCTATGAAACTAGCCTTCAAGAAAGAATCAAAGAACACTTCGAATTACTCAAAATCAATGTGAAACAGCAACAAAAATCGAAACAGAGCAGACGATCAGAGAGAAGATCAGTTAAATTTCACGCAAAAAACGCAGAGCATTACGAAAACCGATTTGTAACTTTACGAAAACATATATGCACAAATACAAACTCGGAGTTAGGTTTCGATTCAGGAAAATTAGCAAGCAAAAGAGTTACGAGAGTGTACGTATTTGATTTTCGCTTCGCGATTTACTTCACGGAGATTACAGGTTTCGTCAATTTGTAAATCTCGTAAACCGAACGCGACCGCCGCTTCTTCCGCTTCCGCTCCGCGATTCCTCCGATTTCTTCGAAGATGTCTTCGATGAGAGTGGTTGCGGCTCTGCGGAGGCTGTAGTGGCTACCTTCGACCTCCATTCCGGCGGCGTTCGTGGCGGAGGCGACGGATTTATCGCCGCTGCGACCGGTAAAGCAGGCGGTGAGATTTTCGTCGTGGTAATCGGAGTCTGCGCTGAGATGAATAAGCTGAATTGCGACGTCGATTTCAGAATCGGAGAAGAATGATGTCTGGAATCTTCGGCTTTTGCAGGTGGAAATTGATTTCGCCATTAGAGAGCAAAGGGTAAGTAATAGACGCAACGCAACATGTACGATTGCTTTTAAATTACATATTTAATAAAAAAAAAACGGACTTTTTGAAAAATAAACAAAAAAGTTTATTTGAATCGAAAACTGAACCAATGGTTTTGTCTTTTATTGGATATTAAAAAATTGACTCGGTTATCGGTTTGTCATAAAACCGACAAAAACTGAAACAAAATAAAATACATATTCAATTGTTCAAAACGACACCCCTAGTTGCAATTTACCTATTTAAGAGATTTTCACGTGTCTTAGAAGGTAATTGTTTAAAAAATATTTTATTTTTCTTTTATTTTTCTAAAAGTTGCATAATTTCTTACCTTTTAACGTTAAAACAAAATAAAATACATATTCAATTGTACATAATTTGTCCTTTTATTTTTTATTCTTTTTATATCCACAATTGTTAACGTTGTGCCGAGTTCTCATTTTCAATCATAAATAGTGAAATGTAATAATTAACGATCAATGCCTACAAACTTAAAATTCAACATCCCTACTTAAAATATAATTATTTAATTTACTTACGATTTACGAATATTACTTTTATTTATTGAGTGAATCACTAAAATTATGCTCGTTCTGATCTATTAACTAAAATTTAAGGGTAGATTATAAATTTAGTCCCTATAATTTCATGAAAGTTGGAGTTTAGTCCTATGGTTTGAAAATTTAGACGGTAGTCCCTAGATTTAGAGAAATATAGAATTTAGTCTATATGGTTTGAAGAAATAAAATTTAGTCACTATGATAAAATCTAAAAGATAGTCTATGGTATTCATAAATTGTACACGAATTAAGGATGTAAATGTGATGACTGAATTATGTTTTTTTTCAATTAATTACTCATCTCACACTCTCATCATCAAACACAAAAATAATTAACTTTTATATATTTTATTCACCAATAATTACGAAGGACAAACTATTTTGTAGATTTGATCAAACTGTAGGGACTGAATTCAAAATTTTCAAACCCTATAGACTAGATTATAATTTTCATCATGGACTAAATTTATAATTTATCGAAAATTTAACATTCTCCAAAAAAAAAAAAAAAAAAAAATGGTGGAATTGTTGTAGTAAATTCTACATTTGAAAATAATATATGAATTACAGTTATAGGAATTGTTGAGAGAATTGAATGTGATAAATTGATAAACGACGCTAAAGAAACGGGAAAAACGAACTTCAACTGAAGTACCTTCATTCTTGATTCTTGAAGCTCCCTTGTCAATGGCGTCTCAAGTTCGTTTCATGATCGGACTCCATGGCTGCGTTGCTCTCCTCTCGCTTTCCTTCTTCTTCTTCACCGAAAACTCCATGGTGACCTCCATTCCAACGGAAGAACTCGACTCTATGCTATCCTCTGTCAGAGCTCGAGGCTACAATCTCTTCTCGAACGCCATAACCACTTCCGACCTCCAACTAGATTTACTCACCGCCGCCGCTAACGCCTCCTTCACCTTCTTCGCACCGACCGACTCCTCTCTTTTCGCCCTCGCGATGACTCAGTCCGCCTCTGCTTACACCGCCACTCTCCGCTACCACGGCCTCCCTCGCCGCCTCTCTGTTTCCGATCTCAACCGCTTGCCTCCGCAGGTGCGGATTCCGACTCTTCTTCGCTCACAGTACGTTTCCTTCACGCGCCGCCTCCACGGATCTCGCTCCGACGCCATTGCCATCAACGGCGTCGGCGTCGTTCTCCCTGGACTGTACTACGGCACTCACGTTGCGGTCCATGGCTTGGGAGGTATTCTCACTCTCCATTCTCATAACGAATTTCTGTACGATTCCCCTCCTCCTCTTCCGCCGTTTAACCCTAGCGATCCGAGGAGTTTTCCGCCTCGAATCCATCGCGATTCCAAGGAGAATGGAAATTTCGCAGTTTCGCCTGCGGATCGTTCAATCGGCCATCCATCGGTTTCTCCGTCTATCAGTCCGAGCAATTCCTTGAATGAAACTGTCGATTTTCATTTGAATCGCGAATTTCTCGGTCCTTCGCCGGAGATATCACATTTCCAGGTCCAATCCCCGGCGATTTCCTCTGCTTCGCCATCAGCGAGTCCTGGATTTCCACCGGCGGCTCAGTCGATGCAGAATGAGAACTCGGTGACGCCGACGCCGATGATCGGAGTGGAGGAAGGCGGCGAGACGGCGTGGATGATAAGATCGGAAGGCGATATGAGCGGAAGAACAGTGAAGGAATATCAGCCGTCGGATTGGATGAATTTTGGATTCAGCGAAGGGAATTCAAATCGTGTTGATGTTGAAGATAGTCATCCTCGTCCAAATATGCCGCAGCGTATTTGAATTTTTCGCAGAGATTTTTCAATTGCACTGATTCTTTCTTTTCTTGTTCTTTAATTTCATTGATTGCTTCCAATGACAAATGAATTTGATTTTTGATGTACAGAAATTTTGAGTCTATTGCTGTTCTGATTCATATTTTGAGTTGAAAAATGGAATCCAAAGGTTTCACAATTTTTTTTTAAATTCATACTTTCTTAGCATATAATTTTGGCTATTAACAAAAAAAAAAAAAAAAAAAAAAGAGGCTCAATGTGTATTTTGGTTATATTTTAGATTTAAAAAAATTGTTTAGTTATAGATTTTATTTATTATTTCTTAATGCATTGTTAAATAATTAATTACTTGTTTCGATATTGATGTTGGTAATAATTGAATGATATATTTGATGCGAAATTTGATGAAATAGTTTTATAAAAAAAATTTGGCGAACAATTCAAAACTGTTGCTTAATACAAAATATAAATGATTTTTGAACCGTAGTTTATTGCTCATTTTTCACCAAAAACAAACATAGCGTAAGAGGATGTTTGTTTTGAGTGTTTATGAAGATTTTATAAACGAGCTTTTATAATCATTCTTTAAAAACCTTATACAAACGAGTTATTATTACAATTTATTCTTTATAATCACTCAAAATAAACACTTCACAACTTTACAAACAAACCTCCCTAAAGATAATAGTATATATATTTTTAGTTTAATAATGTTCGGAGAAATGTCCCAATTTGGATGAGCTTTTATTTTGGTGGTTGATAAACCTTTTTTTTTTTATTATTATTGTAAAGATTTCAATTTTCTTATGTATTGAACTTAAAAAAAAACGTGCTTTAATTTGATTCCAACATCAAACTTCTATATTTTTTTTGATTTCTATTATAAATTTACATACTCCAATCCTTCTCAATTTTATTTAGGTGAATTTAGAAGAACAAATCAATCAATAAAAATAAAAAATGGTAATGAGAAAAGAGGTCTACCTAGTACTAATTCACATGCCATTAACTAGAATTATTTCTACTGATTGGTTCACCAAGTTACATCTTATCAATTACTAATTTCAACTTACTTTCTTTCTTTTATTAATTTCTATTCCTTTCATTCTCTTTATATTTCAATTTTTTCAATCTTTAGTTTCATATATTTTCTTTGATACCATTTATACGTAATGTCTTATATTCAAAATCAATACGAGTTCTTTCGTCATCAAAATTGAGATGATTGGGAGAAAAGTATGAATCAGATCTCAATTTCATTTTTATTGGATCCAAATATTCATTTGGATTTATGAGCTCCGATACCATGTTTTAAGAATTTGACCTTTCATTTCAAAACCAATTAGTTATGAGATAAGTAGTCCACCTGTAATTTTTTTTTCAACTTGAGATAATTCCTTAACAATAAAAAATAAGAGCAATAATTTAGTTGCAGTTTTTTTATTACAAATTGGAGAGAAATATCACAAACTTTACATAGATAACATTAACCTGATTTCGAACTGAATTACCACAAAACAATGAAACTAAAGCTTCACCAACTATGAATGCATTACTAATCACAAATTCTATAATTCAAATCCCTATAAAACATAACTATCAATTCGTTTGACCATAAAATAGAGTGGTTTCTTGAGGATTTATATATTTATTTATAATGAATTTAATAATAGAAAATATAAATTTGGTCATTCAAAATTGAACATTTTTACAATGACATTTTAATTAATGCTAACTTTTTACTAGAAAAATTAGATGAAATTGAAGATTTATTTATGTTTTTTCATCATCAATAAATTGTTTATGTTTTAATTTGATTTTCTTAAAGTATCAAATATTGAAAATATTATAAATTAAAATATTTAGAGATTAATAGACCATGTTTAGCTACCACTCAAAAGAAAGAAAATTGACTAGCTTCTTTGATTTATTTATTTTTTTTTGTTATCATATATGAAAATTTTCTTTAAATATATTTTTATCACAAATAAATATTTTTTTTTCCTTCTCTAAAAAAAATGATGATTTTGATATTGACATAGAATTAAGTTTCTAAAACAAAATAAATATAAAGTTAAACTAAAAATTGATTAAAAAAAAAAAATATTAACCAAATGGAAAATAAAATTTGGCCATTAAAACAAATTGCCAAATTGTTAAACCTTATGTTGGAGGAGGAACGAAGAGTAGAGCAGATTTAGCGAGGAGACGAGAAAGAGCAGCAGTAGTGTGCAAACATGGATTTTGTTCGTCTCACTGAGGCCTTAGCTTCCAAATCTTACGAAAACATCGCTGAAATCTGCGACGAGCTCATGCTTCAGGCAAACTTTTAATTTCATTTTGAAATTTCTTCGATTCTCCGAAACCCTGGCTTGATTTTCCCTATGTGATTTGTTCAATTAACGTTTGTTTGAACAGGCTGCAGCTGAGGGCATTGCTTATCAGGATGAATGGCCTTACACGATCCATTTTCTTGCCTACCTTTATGTTGATGATATGTAAGATCATTTTCCATGATTCCTATTCATTTGCCTTCAAATCGTGAAGAGATTTTTAGATTGATTTTTTGGGTATTAGACTGTGTATTTGCTGAATGCTTTGGATTTTTTGTCTTTTGATCTGGGTTTTGACCGCTGTTTAGGGTTGATTTTACTTTCCTGAAGGAGTTTGTAATGACATTTGAGAAGTTCTGTTTCTGTGCAAGAAAATTTAGATTAGGGCAACAAACTAGGAAAATTTTATTGGGTTGTTTTATCATTGATTGTTGGTTCTTAGGAAAATTCCCGCCCGATTGTAAGAGTTATACACGGCCTTCAACTTCATATCTTAGACTAACCATTTATTCATTCTTTTTTCTTCCTTTGTATTTTTCACTCGAATTTGTTGTTGAATCTTTTTGTAATTTGGTTCATTATCATAACTCATGGTTGAAGTTGAATTTCCTTATCTGAATTTGTGGATAATCAGCTGACTGTTAACTGTTAAGTGGTTTCTTGCAGCAATAGTGCTCGGTTTCTCTGGAAATCAATACCTTCCGCTTTTAAAGAGAACCGGCCTGAATTGGTTGCAGTTTGGAAAATTTTCCAAAAACTATGGGTTCGGGACCACGGGGGCGTTTATGAGGCTATTCATGGGTTTGATTGGTGTCAAGAAGTTCAAGGCCTACTAGCAGCATTTTCAGGCAAGTTCCTTTAATTTTTTTTCCTTTTCAAAGGAACAAAATATTTCATTAGTGATATGGAAGTGGCTAGTAATTTCATATTATCTCCATTAAAAAAATCCAACAAACCCTGCCCCGGAGTTGGAAAATGCCACAACCCATACCAACGACGCGTGTGTGTATATATATATCATATATGTGTTAAAATTCCAACAGGATTGAGAAGAAGCCTCAGAATGAGAAAAGATGTTTGAACTTTGGAATGATTTACAGGTTTGTGTGTATCTAATGACAAAATAGAAGAAGTTGCAATGGATGGATTTTGTTTGGCACAAAGGCAACATTTCACAACTTGTTTGTTCCAATTAGCAATTCCAAAATTATAATTGATTTACCATATTTCAATGGGATGGACGCAAGTCACACAACTATATATAGAAGATTTCCTCGATAGGGTACAATTTGTAGATTTTTTTTGAGTGTGTGAATGTTATAAATAGAGTGGATTGATCTTGTGGCTTAGTGATACGGCTGGGTCTTAGAAGAATTATAAATAAATATGAGAGGTATTACGGTAATTAGCTAGAGAGTTAGTTAGAGTTTTTAGTTATAAATAGAGAGATGGTGTAAGGGGAAAGGGATCCATATTTTGAAGAATGTCATTAGGGCTCTTAGAGAATGGTTCTCTAGAGATGGGAGGTTCCAAGTCCTATTAAAACTTGGATTATCTTGTAGTTCTTGGTAATTTAGTTATCAATACAATTTGGGTCTTGTCAATTAGCTGTTGAAAGGTTACCTCTGTTTAAGGGGAACAACTCCGACTCAATTGTTTGATTTGAAGAACTCCTTAATCATGACCAATGATGAAGTGACTCATGAAATCTTGATTGTTTTCCTGAAATACGAAGAATTACTATACTTCAAATAATGACAGACACCTAAATTTAAATTTCTGAACTATTAATAAATATGATGGGGAATTTTATAGACATGATGCCCGCATAAGCTCTTTTGAAAATGAACAAAAAATTGCTTGTTTCATAACTAGTTTGAGGGAGCCTCTATAGAAACGCTTACTACTTAAGCCCTTGTTACTGTCCAAAGCCATTACACTCTTTGAAGAACAGATTTCCCACCTGTCAGTCATTCTTTACTCATTCACAAATATTCTTAAAATATTGCCTTTGATAAAGGCAAGGCTCCTACTTTCCCTAACGTCATTAACTTCATTGGCGCATATCCAAATCTAAAGGGAGATACCCTTTAGTTCAACAATGGCAAGTTTCTTATTTCCTTTATAAGTTTTACCTTTCATTGTTGTAAAGGCCTCCAGTTTTTGGGATTGAAAATTCATTGTTACTACTTGATGGTTGTGTCTGTATGTTAATCTTAAAATGTCAAATCTAATGGAAAAAGATAAGAAAAATAAGAAAAAAAGTGAAAAGAGAATTCAGGCTGTTCAGTAGAGGGTGGTTCATTTAAAGCTACCTGACATGCTTTCATCTTAGTACCGTTGTCTGAAACTAATGAAGATGGATGTTGGTTAATGCACTTTCCCAGCCCCAACACAAACTTGCTGTTTTGGGAGTCCTTGTTTGATCTGGTCCTTTTTTTCCCTATAGAAAGCTTATTTTGCTCTCTTTTTTTTTGCTGTGTTTTTAGTTTTATTGGATGTTTTGTTCTTTTCACTCCCTATGGGAGTTTGTATCCTTGAGTTTTTTTTTACACTTTTTTATCTTATTGATGAGGAATTGTTCTTGTTCTAGAAAGAAACACAAGCATTTAAAAAGTACGATTTGAATCTTAAACACCAAAATATTTGGCAAAAGAAAAAAAAAAAAACTTCAAATAAATTTTGCTTTCATGCTGCAGATCTTTACAGAAGAAGAATGTTTCAGTTGCTAGTGTCTGCTTATTCTACAATAAGTATCCATGATACAGCTCACTTCTTGGGAATGAATGAGGAAGAAACCAAAAATTGTAAGTTTCTTTTGTTGACTTAGTACTCTATATTTACCTGAAATTTTGTTGTGTATTTTCTTTTAAAAGAAATCAAAACCTTCCACTGAGACCATGCAAAGCTATGAACGTCTAGAAGGTGCTGCTTATGTAGTCGTGCAGGGGTTTTCTCTACCCCTGGCTTCTAGGCTGTGCTCTTCTTGGCCTTAAATTTTTGATCGTTTCTTATAAAAATATGTATCTAGTGGAACTATGAGGGCATTGTTTGAAAGAAATTATGCCCACCTTCTAACCCTTTGAGTTTGAACATACAACACTTATTTATTCTGAGAAACTAAAGGCCTACGATAATTTTCCTTACTAAGAGTTTTCTTTTTTCTTTTTCTTAGTGTTTATTTTTTCTTCTCATTGTGAACTTTTCATTCTTGACGCCCATGTTTTGGAAACTCTCTCAATAAGTCCTGAGCGGAGAAAGGAATTTTGGCCATGCAAGCTTCACCGGCCTTTTTCAAAGGCTCATGTCTAGGCTTAAAGAAGGTCAAGTGCCTTGCCTTGCACCTTAGACAAAAATTTGTGCGTCACCTGTGATTCCTTCATTGTAAAAAAAAGTTCGACTAACCCTAAATGCAAAAATCCTTGCATTTGGGTCATTTGGGGTTTATTATGTTCTTTATTATTCTAGAAGTAACATCTACTAACCCCTAGAGTATTTTTTTTCAATATTCCCACTCCAACTATGCTATCTCTTCTTTATGAATGTTTTTTTCCCAAGAAGCACGGACCTGAGATACAGACACGACGACACGCCAATTTTGAGAAAACTAGGACACTGACGCGTTTGGCATACGTCAATTATATATATACATATACGTTTATATACATACATATATATACACGTACATATATGTATATGTGTGTGTGTGTATATATATATATGTGTACACACACATATAGTAATAACCTAAGAAGCACGAATACGGACACAGACACGACTGGACACGGCGACACGCTAATTTTGAAAAAACTAGGACACGGGCACGTTTGGGATACGTCAATTTTATTTATTTATTTATATATATATATATATATATATATATATGGTGATAATAATAACTAGAACAAATAATATGAAAACAATAAATGATTTTGTTTCAAGTACTTTGATTTTTACTCTTTTCTATGCTTAAATATTTTTTAAGAAATCATTTGCTTGATGGGATTTGGAGATTTACACAAGAGAGGGGACTCGTTGGTGTTTGAGTGGAAAGATGTGGGGGGCCGGGGGCAACTCTTGTTTTATTTAGAAAAAGAAACCTTTCATTGATTAATAGTGAGACGACTCTTGTTGATGATGGATTGGTGAAGAGGCTAAGTGTCAAAGAGGAAGATAAACAATTCTCTTCTCTAACGTAGGTGTCAATTAGATTGTTGGAGAAGTTTTCTCGATTCAATTCAATATTATATCAGGTAACTTGTTTTTTTAAAAAAAATTTGAAGATAAAAAATGCAAGTTGTACTTTTTAAGAGTGGGCTAATTAAAAGAAACAAAATGATCATTTTATTTGAGTTAAACGAACTATTTAAAAAAAAAAAAAATCTTGCAAACGTGTCCTTGCCGTGTTCGTTATTAAATAAAAAAAAACTGGACACTTCAATTCGCGTGTCCGAGGTGTGTCCGTGTCCGACACGGTCACTCCGCCCAAAATGAATTGTCCATGCTTTATAGGTTTTTTTATATAGTGCGGCTCTCCAAAAAAACCCTGTGCTTTTTTGTGCATTGCATTGAAGTCCAAGAGTAGACTATGGTCTCTTAGTGTGTCTTGAGCTTTTGAAAACACTAGGCTTAGCGTATATTCTATCTGGACATCAATTCAAATAAATTTTGTTCACCTTCTTACCCTTTAAACATACAATACTTGTTTTTGCTGAGAAACCGAAGGGCCTAGGATATTTTTTCTCCCTAGGAGTCAATTGATTTGGAGGTATTCTGTTGGATATTTGGTGTATTTTGCAATCATTGCAGGTTGTAAGAGTGGATACCTAACAGATTAGTCTTGTTATAGTTATTTATTTACTCATTTATCTATTTAGGCCCATTAGACTCAGCAAGGATTTTCACCTGTATTCCTATATATAGACTTGACTAACATGAATAAAATCACGACGACTTTTCCGTCTCTCTGACGATTACATGGTATCAGAGTTAGATTGAGGCTTCCATTAGGCAGGTTGATTTTATCTCTGCCAAGTTTTGAGTTTATATGAATTTGATTTAGGTGTCTGCTGTTTCTTTGTTTTTGATTTGAAATGGTTATGAATAGTTTTGCTTCCGAGGCGATTTAGTTTTGTGAATTGATTTTAAAATCAATCTGCAGTCGCTGAATTTTAATTGGTTGGGAATAGTTCGGTTTGAGAGACCCCTCGCTAAATTGTTGGTATCATGTACAACTTAGTAATCAAAAAGTTACAAAGTTTTAATCCCCAAATCCCCGGCTGAATTAGAAAAAAGAAAAATTCTGTTGCTTCCATTTGTTTGGAGTAAGTAGGTTTACTTGGTAGGGCCACTCTTATCAAACACTAAGCATTTATTAGCCGTCACCAAAATTTTTTGTTTCGAGTTCAAACAACAATTTGGGAAGGAGGACTCGAACCTATAACCTTTTGATCATAGGAATACACTAATGTCGCATTGGCTCACTGACCAAAACCTGACTGACTTGCATCACTTATTCTACCCTTCACACCCGTGCCGAACTAAATATTATACTCCATAAAGTCTCCAAGGGGTGACAGAGTGGTTGAAGGTTTGAATTTTGAAGGTGTGCTCACTCAAGGTTTCATGTTCGAGACCCACTTGTAACCGTAATTTGTGGACACTTCTCGGGCTCCATTCTTTTGTTGTCTCACGGTACCTGGCCTAGGGACGAGCCTGATTACCCCGAGTATAGTGAAGCAAAGCTTCGATTTCCCGGTTTCAAAAAAAAAAAAAATTATACACCATAAAGTCGGAGTGATGTAAATGACTTCGATATCTGAAAAGAATTTTACTTCCCATTCTAACATTCTGTAAATAACTAACTCACCATAGATGAATGTGAAAGTTATTAGGCAGTAACATAACATCCATCAGGATTTTCTGGCTTTTATTGCTTAAGTTCTCTCTATCATGCTTGTTTTTTTTCTTGCAAAATGATTGCCTTTTGTGTTTCCCCCATTTCTTCTGGCTAGTTACAAACAATAGGGACCGTTTGTATTTGCAGATGTAACAGAGCAAGGATGGATTGTTGATCTTGCTTCTCAAATGTTCACCGTAAAGAAGCAACAGATTGCGACGGAGCAGAAGTTAGGTCTCGGTAAGTTACAGCGCTTGACGGAATACGTTTTTCATCTTGAACATTGAGCATATAAAATCTTTAGGCCTTAGTTTTGTTCAATGTCATTTAGAATTAGCCATACTTTGTGTGGATGATCTTAATTCTTTGCTTTGGAATACTTGTGTTTCTATTCTCATGTGGACTGAAGTTTGAGATTGGTACTTTTTGTATAGCTTTAAAACATACCATCATATAATCATACGTTTAATTATGATTGTATATGCGTAATTGAAGCTATATAAGACATCGTATTTATTCGTGAGTTCATATGTAGTTATTATTATTGATCATAACATTGTGCTCTCGGATTTAGAGAAGCGTAAGCTCCAAGTTCTCGAGTTATCAAAAAATTGATTCGGGTTATCAAAAAATTGATTGATATACCCATTTTAGAAGTTGAATTTGCAATATCATTATTGTAGTAATTAATTAAATGGTCAACAATAACAGTAGCTCAGCAATATTAGTCAATACTTGTGATCAAAAAGTTATGGATTCGAATCATTCCCTCCAAATTGTTTTAGATATTATCATTTATGTGTTGAACCATATATAAATATAAATATTAATAATAAAGAAAAAAAAACATTAAAGTGTTATTCCATTACAGCATTTAAGAGACATTCAAAATCAAGAGTTTGTGTAAAAATTATTAAATTTATGGTATAATTGTTATCCATCCTGATGTTTATTATTATTATTATTATTATTTTAAATAAAATAATTTCACCTTTATCAAATAATATATATATATATATGTGTATATATATAACGATAAGTAAATAAGTTTATAGCAGAATAATCACGCCTGTTACACTGGTAGAAATTGAAGGAATGGAGACACCAGAGGTGTCAGTAAATTAATGCTATAGGTGGGTCTCAACATAAGACATAGAAGAGAGCACATCTTTAAAGCTTAAACTTTCAATCAAGAACAATAAATTTAAGATAAAACATTTAAACTCGCTCTATTTTTTTTAATATAAATTGGAAAATGAGGACCACAAATCTTACACACAGAGGACACCGTTCTTTTGAGAGTCAAATTTCGATTTTCAGAATCAAACTCGTGACGTGATGTTGAATTAAATTACTTCCAAACAGTGAAATTAGCGTGTCGTCAACCATTTCAATTAAACATAATCCATTTAACTATAAATACAAACTATGCTCAACATAAAATACCATAAGGATGAAGATGTATTCTTCATCTCATTTATCAATTACCGTCTCATTTATTTTTATTTTATTTTATTAATTTTATATAAACAATTATAAGAATATTAATTCCAATAATATTTTTTTACCTAATTAATTAGTTAAAAATTAATAAGTATTTCTCTTTAAAAGTTAACTATTTAAAAAATTGTTTATTATTTTTGAATAACATAATATATTTTTACTTTTGTTTCATTTTGATTTTCGAACTTTTAAAAGTTGATCTCAGTATTTCAAATTTGTTTTATTTTGGTTACTTTTTAAATAGTTTTATTTGATTATGAAATTTTAAATATTTAATTTTAATCTACAACTTTCAAAATATATTAACATTGGTTATTTTTTTTTTCTTAAAAAAACTTATCATCTTTCTATGTCATATATTTTATTTATTTATATTAAAATTATTAATACTTATAATCTAATTTCAATAAATATTCATTTTAAATTTATGGTATAATCTAATTTCAATAAATATTCATTTTAGATTTTGACTATTTTAAAAAAAAACTAAAATCAAATATTTAAAATTTTAATGCCTAAAATGATACAAAATGTAGCCATCCCTAGATTCAAAATCATAGCCAAACCTACATTTTTTTTTAATAAGGTCGGTTTTTGATGAAATAGAATTTAGTATTTATAGTTTCAAAATTTAGATTTTAGTAACTAAAATTTAGTCTCCAAGATTTGTTAAAATCTAAAAAATAGTCCGTTCATAATTGTCGATGAATAAAATACGTAGAAGTCAGTTATTTTTGAGTTTAACGATGAGAGTGAGAGATAAGTAATTAATTGAAAAACAATACATAATTCATACATCATATTTATATACTTAAATCTCTTACGATTTACGATAACATGAAATATTTTTTAAGTTTTATCAAACCATATGAATTAAATTTTATATTTATCAAAATCATATAAACTAAAGTCTAAATTTTGAAACAACAAAACTAAAATCTAACTTTCATCCAATGAACGGATTAAATTTATAATTTAACCATTAAATAAACAAACAATTTATTTGAAAAAAAAAAAAGAAAAAAAAGAAAAGAAAAGAAAAAAAAAAAGTTAACAAGTCTTTTGATAGAGTGGAGGGAAGATCCGGAACCACTTGCGTCTAGTTTATTAACTATGTGCAATGCTATGTCTCTTTCATCTTCTTCACTGCTTTTCCACTTTCAGAAAAAGCAACCATTTTTGCTCTGTTCGTCTTACAATTCCAAAAAAAAAAATCAACTTTTTATCAAATTCACAGCTCCAAATTTCAATTACTCAATCCCTCAATTCCCTTTCACTTTTCCCAAATGCGACAATTGATTTCTTCCCCCAAATTTCACCTAATTTTTGACTTGTTGAAGGCTGTGAATTAAAGAATCACAGAAGGAAAACCCTAGAATTTCGGCATGGCTTCTTCAAATGTGCACATGGCGTCCACGTCGAAGCCCAACCCGGATCTGCCGCGCGAGTCTTCTGTTTGTTCTATTTCAACAATTATCGGCGATCTGCACCACACTGATTCATCCAGGAATTTGGTTTCCATGAGTATGGATGATCTGCTCAAGAACATCTACTCCGATTCCCAATCTCACGATCAACTTCACCAGGAGAATCCCGTTGTTGGATCAACCAGGACGGTGGAGGAGGTTTGGAAGGAGATCGTCGCCGGAGAAGATGGCGATCAGCGAGCGGATGCGGATCAGGAAATAACCCTTGAAGATTTTCTGTCTAAGGCTGGCGCTGTTCATGAGGATAATCAGTTTCAGATTCCGTCGCAGCAGTTGGTTGCAATTGATGGTGGGAGAATGGTTGGTGTTGGAAGAGGGAAGAGAAGAGCTGTTGAGGAACCTGTTGATAAGGCCACTCAGCAAAAACAGAGACGGATGATCAAGAACAGGGAATCCGCCGCTCGTTCTAGGGAACGCAAGCAGGTTAAAACTGGTGTACATCACCTTTTAATTGTCTTAATTTTTATTATTATTTTTTTTAATCCGTGACTATTCGACTAGCTAATGCACACCTCAACTATTTGCATGTGAAATACGTCTTGACCTATAACTTTTGGATGCTTAAGAAACCGTAGGAAATTAGTTTTTGGACTAACAATCACTATCCATTGAACCCATAACTTTTGTTTTTGGTAGAAAAGAGCTGAGTGGAGAGGAGAAGATGGGTTAATAATAGTTGAATATTTATTTGAGAATTGATGTTAGTAGTGGTTGAGTAATTAATTACTTGTCTTCGGATTGGTGTTAGTATTGGTTGTATAATTAATTACTTGTCTGAGGATTGGTGTTAATAGTGGTTGAATGATATATTTGATGTGAAATTTGATAGAGAATTTTAGGAGTGGTTAAGAGTGGTTGTTTACTATTAAATACAAACGAGTGCTAGCTGAAAAATAGTGGTTAACCACTCCTCTTCTACCAAAAACAAACATAGCGTTAGGGTGCGTTTGCATGTGTTACTGCACGAGTGATTATTTTGAGTGATTACAATAGATCGTTTGAATATGGTTATTTGAAAGAGAGGTTGAAAAAACTCATTTATAATAGTTCGTTAATTACCCCGAACAAACAACCTCTTAAGGTTCTCTTGACTATTAACCCACCGGTAGCAAAGTAATTTTCTTGTTTCAATGCATTGCTTGTTCTTGTGAAGTTGGTTTGGATTTTCCAATTCTTATTTGTACTTAATTCCTACTAGATTTAATTCTATGCATTTATGTTTAGGCATATACGCTAGAGCTAGAGTCTATTGTGACCAACCTGGAGGAGGAAAATGCACGGTTATTGAGAGAAGAGGTACATATGGCTTAAAAATTTGTGTTATTGTTTTGTTTTTGGTGAACAATTGGTAGTTGTTTTTCACGTTTAATCAAAGCATAATTCCATTACATTCATCACCACCTTCACTATCACAGTATCCTCAGATTGAATAACCAGTTTCTTCCACTCAAGAAGATGACTCTCAAGTGATGCATGTAGCTTTTTCCTTAAATCTATATTGTTCAGTTGATTCTAGGGTTTTAAAAGGCTAAAGACAGCCTCGAGTGGAGGCGAGGCGTAAGTCTCCAGGCGCTATGAGGCGTAAGTCTTGAGGCGCTATGAGACGTAAGCCTCAATTTTAATTAAAAACATTATAAAAATTCTAAATTTGTGTAAACATGTATGGTAAACTATAAGACTTACGTAAAAATACATAAAACATTACACCAATACTAATAGGATTGAGTTTTTTTTTGAATAGAAGATCTATTTCATTGATGAATGGAACATAAGTGAACTCTCTAGGCACCTAGGGTGAATACAACAAAGAACTCAAAAGGAAATGGGAGAGGAAAGTAAGCCAACAAATGATCAAAATTGAATGGATGGGTTTGAAACTATTATGTGCACAAAAATCCTTAAGAGAAAATATGTAATCTAAATGAATGACTTGAACAATGTTTAAAAATAAGATCATGAACAAAGTTTAATTAGTAAGTATTCCTATTATTATGGTTCAAACTCTTATATTTTAAAGAATTGAAATAATCAATACTATTCATCTAGTTATTCTATGAGGCATAGGAACTTTAAGCCTCGATGCGTTACCATAGAGGCGTAAGCCTCTAATGATACAACAAAGGTGTAAGACTCGAGGCTAAAAGTTAATAGTCTCAAGGCGTAAGTCTCAATAGCCTTTTAAAACTTGGTGGATTCTGTTGTAATTTCTTTCTGAAACTCATGGTTGAAACTGAAAGACAAGAGGGAAGAAAAAACTACACTTACCCTGTTGAGACTCTGAATGTTGAGAGGATCCTGATATTGACCATTCTTTTCTTGAAAGTTTCTGGAAGTCACGAAACATGAATAGTCAGAGAGAGCGATCCGATTCAAGGTTCGCTCTTAAAAGGGGTTATGATCGGTTTGAGTCATTATTCGGGCAACTAGAGGTGCTCACACGTTAAGGAAGATGCCTGAATTGACAAAAACATGGTAAATATAAGAATATTTCTCCAATTATTGTGGATGTAAGAAAGTGACATTTAAGAAGCTTGAGCTGGACTTGAACAACAAACATGTCCCTCCAGTCCTAGTGTGACTAAGATGCTGATGGTTTCATCGGTTTCATGGTTGGAGTTTATGTCTCCTAGGGGGCTGTTTGTTTGTAGATTTTCATACCCGTATTTACTAAATACACTTTAAAAAATTATATCCAAACGAGCTTTTAACTGTAATCATTACTTCTAAATACTCAAAATAAATTCTCATTCTAAATACTAATTCTAAATACTCTTATGCAAACAAGCTTTTGATTGCAATCATTGCTAATCATTACTTCTAAATACTCTAAATAAATCTTCATTCTAAATACTCTTATCCAAACAAGCTTTTGACTGCAATCATTATTAATCATTATTTCTAAATACTCAAAATAAATTCCCGTTCTAAATATTAATTCTATACTCTTAAAAACTACATCCAAACAAGCTTTTGACTGTAATCATTACTTCTAAATACTTAAAACAAATCCTCATTCTAAATACTAATTCTAAATACTCTTAAAATCTACCTCCAAACATTCTCTAGGAGTTCAGCAATGCCCTTATCTTCTTTCTTAAGAGGAAGAGAAAGCCATGGATGAAAATTGGTCAAGAAGCGTACGGAAGGATCCGATTCTCCTGAACATTACGCCAGTTTCCTCTTCATTCTCCTTGAGATTGTAAAAGGCGGTGACACTTCTTCTCAAAAGAAATATGAGGAAGTTCCCAGTAACTATGATCGACATCATGGTCAACGGTCAATGCTGTAAAACTATCACAATTGCATGAGCTCCAATTCTCCGGATTGGAAAAAAAAAGAAAAAGTAAAGTAAAACTAACCACAATTCACAAAATTATTGGCTTCCTTCATTATGCTAGCCTCAACTTCAATATATACTTCTCTATAGCAACATTATAAGCACTATTAATGCCATAAGATATTGTCATTCCATGGTCGTCGCTTTTGAAACTAGGTCGCAACATGCAAATGAGTTCTTCTCATTTTACTTGTATGTTCTTGACTTGCTTGATGACTTTGGTCCGCTGCATACTGGATTCATCTTAGGATTTCTGTATGTTTCGAGTCTAAATCATCATCCATTCAGAAGTTCTGAGGAATCAAATTCTAAATGCAGGCTGAGCACATCAAGAAACGGTCTGAGCTGGTATGAACTTCTTCTTGGCATTTATTTTTCTTTCTTTGTGTACTACTTGATGTATGCCCGAGTGTTACATAATGCTTTTTGTGTGGTTTAATGTTTAGAGATTTGTATCCTTTGAAGAATACTTTTTCTATGTTTCTTAATTCATGAGCTGTATAGTTTTGTATTTATTTATTCACATTCCTTCTTTTCCCTATATATATCTCTATATATATTTTTGGTTAAAATACCATTTTGGTCCCTAGACTTTGAAGTTTGTTCCATTTTGATTCCCTAGATTTTTAAAAGTTAAATTTTAGCCTCTAGGCTTTGAAGTTTGTCTCGTTTTGGTCCCTGGACTTTAAAAGTCTATTATGTTTTGGACCATAGATTTTTGAATTTTTTTCATTTTAGTTCCTAGAATTTTTAAAAAGTTTAAAATTAGTCCCTATAATAAATTTGAAGTTCCCTAGTAATTGGTCAGATGGTGAGTTGTGATAGATCCTTTTGTGGGTATAAATAATGTAATGTAAGGAGTGGTGAGGGGGTCTTATTTTGGAGGTTAAGTCATAGGACATGGAGGAGAGGTTCCGGTGCTCTTGAACTCACCGGTTAGCTTATCGTTTTCCTTTTATTATCTTGTCTTTTTATCTTTACTAGCATTCTATTGAATTATGTTTTGGATTATGAGTTTATTATATGAAATATAGCAAAGTTTCTATCAATATTTTTTCTCTTTTGGTATTGGTATCATTTTGTGAAATTCTGGAAACTGGTAAGGTATTGGATACCTTACACTTTGCTCCACTTTACCTGAGGCAACTACGCCCGTCCCTTGGCTAGGTATCGATAGACATCGAAAGAATAGAAACACAGGATATGTCTACAAATTAATGTCACAGATGGGTCTTGAATCTGAGACCTTGAGGGAGCACACCTTCAAAGCCTAGGTCTTCAACCACTGTACCCCTTGGGGACTGGTACTTTTTAAATTGGTTCAACAATGTTAATAAAGAAAATATGTGAACATATTTTTTAAACTTATATAGAAATATGGTTAATTTGTAAATAAAACTTAACTAAAATTTTCAAATTATAACTAAATTTAATTTATTTTGAAAGTCTAGATATTAAAATGAACATTTGAAAGTTCAGAAACCAAAATGGAACAAACTTGAAAGCTTGAAAGTCTAGGAATCAAAATGAAACAAACTTGAAAGTTCAGTTGAACTTTTGAAAGTCCTGAGACCACAATAGAACAAACCTCAAAGTTTAGGGACTAAAATGGTATTTTAACCATTTTTTTTTTCTTTCGAGGTAGACTTTTTGGAACTTTTGTGTATTATGATGAGTCCTGACATATTATAACCTTCACATTCAAGAGTTGAACTGAAAGCTTATCTTAAACAATCCTTAATCTCAAATGACAAGATGCTTGACCAAGTTGTCATATGTGGTAACTTATATGATATGTATGAACTAGTCTCATGCTAGATTTACTTGCATTGATAAGGCAGGTGCTTGTTACCAGCACTTTCATTTACAATATCTAAGGTGCTGCATTGAATGATAAAAGGTTGTAGTTTTTGACCACTGTAATTTATTTTGTCATATTTATGAATTTGTAGTCCATTGAGCATTCAAAAAAATGAACTCAGTTGTTAGGTCTTAGGCTTAAGTCCAAGTAGCTACTTGTCTCAGATTTTTGTATAGAAGTTGTAGGATTGAACTGTTTATTCAATGGAATTTGAAATGATAGTAAGAAAAGTAACAAGAAGTTAAGAACAACAACCAATGTTCTTTCTTTTTTTCACAGGGCGACCAAAAAAATTCTGAGTATTTTACTCAGGAAGGTTGTTGGTTCGAATCCTCCAATATTGTTGATTAAAATAGATAAATAGTTTTTCCATAGTAAAAATCATCAAAAACCAGTTACAATATTTGCTTGCTTATATTTATGTTATTCAACATTTTGGGATGGAGACTCAAATATATGACCTGTTGGTTATAAGTTCAATATATTAGGCTAGTTGAGTCATGTTATTGTTGTTAGTTACCTTTGTACTTTTATTTATGGAATGTGAGCTGTTAATTAGAAACATGCAATTACCTAGGTATTGAATTGGCAATTATTTCTGACTTTATTTGAATTGAAAACTTCAGACGAGATTTCATCATTTTGTGCAAAAGGCTAATAAAGTTAATGCTGGATATATTGATAAACAATTATTCCCAAGGGGTGGCATAGTCGTTGAAGGCTTGGGCTTTGAAGGTGTGCTCTCCCAAGGTCTCAGGTTCGAAACCCACCTGTGCCACTAATTTGTAGACGCCTCTGTGTCTCCATTCCTTCGATGTGTTCCGGTAGCTGACCTAGGGACGGGCGCGTGGTTACTCTGGGTATAGTGGAGCAAAGCTTCGATTTCCCGGTTACAAAAAAAAAAAAAAACTGATGAACAATTCATCCAATTTTGCATCAAAATTGATTCCTAGAATTTGAATTGGGAGGTTTTTTTTTTTGAATTTGAGGGAAGAGACCACAAACCAAACAAAGAGGGCACTATGCTCTCAATAGTGTGAGAGTCAAATATCAATTTTCACGACTGAATCCGTGACCGTGCGGTTGAGTTGAATTATAACCAATCAACCAAACTAACATGCCACCAACCCTTTTGAGTGAGAGGGGTTTGCGGGACTAAGTATCTCCTGAGAAAAGTATTGAATGTGGTCGTGATATTGGGGTAATGGGGTTAGCCCCCTCCTGAACGGTTCAATAAAATTTTGTTTATCTCATACTTAAAATAGTATAGTTTGATTATTTGCCCTCTTGGATTAGTTTCTCCTTTTCTTTTAAAGTAACTCCACTTGGTACATATGAATTAACATGTGTTTACATCATACTTGTTAATTTATATTTCCAACCATTTGAAAGTTTTTTTTGGTATGCTGAGTGTTTTTGTACACAGTCATCTATTGTCGGAACAGCTCTATGCTTTGTTTCAAAAAAAAAAAAAAAGGAAAAAAGAAAAAAGAGAGTTGTTTTTAAAACAAAAATAGACAGTCCCCTCATTTCATATTTCCTTGGACCATTCTTAATTTTGTTCATAAAACTATCCTCAAAAGGTGGCGTAGTGATTGAAGACTTGGACTTTGAAAGCGTGCTCTCCTCAAAGTCCAAGGTTTGAAATTCACCCGTGACATTAATTTGTAGACACCTCATGTGTTTCCATTCCTTCGATGTCTTGGTGCTTGGTCTAGGGACGAGCGTGATTACTCAGGGTATAATGGAGTAAAGTTTCGATTTCCTAGCTTCAAAAAAAAAAAAAATTGTTCATTAAATTCTGGTTCAACCCCAGTGTAGCTTCGAAGTTATCTATCCAACCTGCCTCAAATTACATTTAATTTATATGCATTCACCGCAGTCTATATTCACAGAGACACAACAATCACAAATTTTCGGTTTTTCGCACATGTTTTTGAGCTAGTCGCGACTTTCAAATCATCTGTTAATGTTTCTTTAGCATAAGATGCAATCAGATAGCATTTGCATGATCAAAGCTCTGGTAGCATTCCTATAGCTGATTTTATGCAAACTACTCTAAATATTACTTTTTACTCATTTGAAATGGTTTGATTTGATAGGTCTAATGTTATATTCATCAATGAACTTCTTGTTATTCCAAGAAAAGAAATGGATTGATTTAATTCTCTTTACTGTTAGTATTGTTGACAAACTGGTATTTTTATTGAAGCTCAAGGAGAAGATCATTCCAATCACGGAGAAGCGGAGGCCACAGCGCGTTCTTAAAAGAGTAAATTCTTTATCGTGGTAGAATCACTGGAGGGATGGTACGTGCGTTTTAATTTACGGTTGTTAATAATACGAAAGTACTCGGTTAAGCGCCTGTTAATGAAGGTACATAACCAAGTTAATCATGTCATAGAGATGAATATTTGGGAAATAAAACACAAGACTCTGTCCATCAAGTAAATACAAGAAGTAGTTGGATAACTCTCTCTCTGTGTATGAACTTGTCATTTATATAGTCTACAGAAACTGTCGAACTTGATGTCGAAAACAGGTTGTCGATACCGAAGATTTGGACATCATCGCCATGTTGCACTTTTCTCGGAGACTGCTAAACGATTATACGCGTGTATTGCATCTGTTTATTATCAGGTGTTGAAGAAAAAGGGGTAAGAAGATTAGTGGATAAAAAGATGTTTTATATTTTACATATGGCTTTAGTTTTCTTTTCTTGCTTATTAGAGGAAATGGGGTGGTGAATAATATTGAATTTGTTTTTACTTGTGTAATTTGTTTGTATGTTACTTCATCAAAGAGCTTTCCACATTTGCTCTTTATAAATTCATTTCCTTATTACTGTGATTTTCTTCTTCTTTTTTTTTTTTTTGTTAGGCAACATGCAACATTAATAATTACAAAAAGACAAAAAAATTCTTCAAATGAGATAAGAGGGTAGTAACACTAAAAATCTTTAAAGGGATCATAAGAATTAACATAAGATTTTTTATGTATTTTGTAATTGGTGTTCACAATTCCATGACTATGTTCCCAAACAAAAACTTCACCTTTTTATGTTGATGGCCTGCTGTATAGCAAAAGTTTAATTTTAATTCTCTCGACTTTCAAATTTGTTTCAGGTTTAGTCTTTAAATTCTCTAAAGTTTAAGTTTATTCTTTGAACTTTCAAGTTTGTTTCATAGTTTCTAAATAGAAAAAAAAAAAGAGGTTCTAGATAAATTTGAAATTATTGAAATTTCTTTAACAATGTTATAATAGTTTTTATACAAGTAAAGAAAATATGTGAAGATGTTTATAAAATATATAGAGAAAGATTGTAAATTTTTAAAAAAATTAACAAAAAATTTTCATTGAAGACCAATTTCAAATATCAAAATGATACAAATTTGAAAGTTCAAGATTAAAATAGAACAAATTTAAAAATCTAGAGATTAAAATTGACTTTCGAAAGTCTAAAAATCAAAATAAAATAAAGTTCAAAAATTCAAAAACCAAAATAATATTTTAAAATTCAAGGTGTGTCGAGAGAACATGTCGATGTATCTTTTCTATTGGTTGGTTTATTAGCCTCCAATAGTGAAGATAATCAAACAAGTCAGAGAGAAGCGTAAGCTCTAAATTTTTGATAATTAAATAGGAGAGGATGTGCGAATTACAATGCTTCGCCCCAATACATAGGTCATCTCATAATCTTGTCTTATAAATTTCACATTAATGTTGTTAAAGTTAAAGATGTTTCCATCAATATATGTTTCTCCAACTATCTTTTGAAGATCTAAGGTTTTTTGTTCTTGATTCATAATAAAATATAGATGAATCAAACTTTTTTGGTAATGCAAACACTTGCATATATTATCCCTCTCATTATAAAATCTATAATTGAAATATTTTTGGAAAATTACCTTTTTTTTGAAGCTTAGTGCTTGTGTTTGGAAATTAATTTCAGTTTGGTTCCAATATTTCAAAATTGAATACTTCTTATTATCATTGACATTTCCATAATGTCCACTTTTAGTACATGTGTATTTTTCCACTTTTAGTACTTGTGTATTTTTTTAGTTTACTTTTATACAAATTAGAAAAAATAATTTAAATTCAAAGTCAAAATCAAAATAATCATTTAATCAATAGATTAGTCTTCAAAATTAGTCTAGAACATTATATTAGAACCTTTAAGTGTGAAACAAAGAATTTATGATGTCTAGTGGTTGAGTCATCTAATGTGTGCTCTAGTGGGAGTGCTACTGAATATGTTCGTGATTTTGAGCATTTGTGTACTTCAGTGTGATGTGCTTCTGAAATGGTTTCCTTGGTGAAGGGTAGCCGTTGTTTGCTCAAACATAAATCAGATGAATATGTGGTTGAGCATTTATATATTCCAATATGGAATTCTTCTTAAATAGTTGCTTTAGTGATGATAGATGTTGTTTGCTAACTCAAATATAACTTAGAAGGGTTACTGGCGTGTTAGTTTCATTGTTTGGTGGTAATCTGATTCAACACCACGTAACAGGTTCGATCTTAAAAATCGTTATTTGACTCTCATTTATTTGAGAGCAGTTGTGCCAAAAACTGGTTGCTTTAGTGAAGGATATCTGCCGTTTGCCAACTCAAATGTAATTCGGAAGAATTTGTAATTTGAGATAAGGTGAACTCAAGTGTAATCCTGAAAATGATTATCCAATAAGAGAGCTTCGCATGTTGTACTTTGTTAAAAAAAAGAGGATTATAGGAAATACAAACAAAGTATTGTCCCACATTGATTAATTAAGGGGTAGATCATAAGTTTATAAAAGAGTATAAAAAAGTGAACAAAATCATTCCATTGTAAAGATTCTTGAAGAGTTTGTCCTTCAACTAAAATTAAACATTTGAAAATCTAAAGACCAAAATCAATTAAATCGAAAAGTTTAGGAATAAATATAGAAGTTTAACCTCAAACTCTTTAAAGGGAGATTGTGAGATGAAAACAGAGTAATCAAGAACACCAAGTGAAGAGAGTGATATTCAGACATTTCAAATTTCTTTATGATAGGATATACAAGAAAATTGAGAGAAGACAACAATGGATAATACTTGGGCACCTACAGACCCATTGTGTGACAGTATCAATCACTGGCAGCGCCCGAGACAACCTCGAGAACTTGTGCCGAATAGACGAATTGCGTATAAGCATTGGCCGTGACACCATTATCGTCCGGCAATGCTAGATAATACATAAATCTATTATCCTCATTGTTATGCTTCCCCTTTTGAGCATAATGCAAAAATACCATAGGCTAACATGGACCGACCTTACTCAGGTTTCGTACGGTCAAACTGGCACCATATGGCTTAGTCATACGATCGGCAGAAACGAGTTATTCCAACCTAAGATAAACCATCATCCTGTAATAGATGAATGCTACTTTTCTTTTTCCCTCTTAAAGTGCATACATCCTTTTGTATTCATTATTCAACAACTCTGTTTCTGATGCGACCATAGAAATGTGATGCGAACGAGATCGGCTCTCGCCTTTCTTTACGCTTCTCAATTTAATCTCATCCATCCTGTGTTGAACGACACAATAGCACATGGAGCCAATTGTCGTGAGCATAATCGTGCTACCGATCACGGTTGTGCAGATGGCAAGCCACTTGTGGTTTGAGCCAACAACCACATACGTGATTGAAATGAAGGCAACTGAAATGAAGAGGCAAGCCAACCACATGAGCTTGTTAATCACAAAAACAAGCTGTCTCTTCGCCTTCTGTTCGATCACGACAACAGACGTCTGGACAACAACAACCGCCAGGGAAATGAACAACGCCAAGCTGTCAGAAACCATGAAAATGATGAAAGCAGCACTCGTAGCGATGTGCGCTTGTCCAAGAGTAAAACCTTGAGTCTCCTGCTCAACAAACTGGCCAGGGACAGTGAAAATGGCAGCAAATGCAACAGTGGCAATAAGAACAGCCACAACAGTTGCAGAGTTTATGGCATTGTTGAGGCCACTGATGTGAAGTTTCTTTAATCTTTTCGCAATTCTCTGAACCCTAACACCCGTCTGCCGGGTCTGTTGCAGTTGGGATTCAACATCGTGCTTTATGTCGCTAACCGTCTGCTTTAGTTGCTTGGCTGCATTTGGGGGTTTGCCCTGGTCTTTGGAATTGACTGCTCCAGCCTCCTTCAAGATGGCTACGAGTTCTGTAGATCCGAATTTTTCTGCAACGTCGAGTGGGGTCTCTCCATTCTTGTTGATGGCATTGATGTCGCTACCATTGACAGATAATAGGCAACGAACATTCTGCAACGATATCGATCTCAAAATCAGGCCCCTTTTCTTTTATTTTGATATACAAAATGGCCATAGACGGAAAAGGAAAATTCACAGTTTTAACTCTTCTTCGTATGCTCTAACTATAAGTGACGGGCGTGGTTACCCCGGGAATATAGCGAAGCTTCGATTTTTTAGTTTCTAAAAAATATATAGTTTTTTTGATTGCAATCTTTTAAAAAAACAAGGATAAATTATAAATTTGGTCCCTATGATTTGAAAAAAAGAAGTAAGAGTTTAGTCCTTAAAGTTTAAAAATCTAGACTTTAGTTCCCATGGTTTGGAGAAATCTATAATTTAGTCCCTATGTTTTGAAAAATTAGAATTTAGTCCCTAAGGGTTGATAAAATCTAAAAAATAGTCTATGTAATTCAAAATTGTTGGTAAATAAAATATGCAGAAGTTAATTATTAAGTGTTTAATGATGAGAGTCTATGATAAGTAATTGAATGGACCAAAAAAATACATCATTCATACATCAGAAGTTACATCTACGTACTTAATTCGCCTACGATTTACGAATAACATGAATTATTTTTTAGGTTTTATCAAACAATAGGGACTAAAGTCAATTTTTCAAACCACAAGGACTAAATTTTATATTTCTCCAAATTATAGGGACTAAATTCTATACTTCTCAAAACCATATGAACTAAAGTCTAAATTTTCAAATAATGACTAAACTCTAACTTTCTTCCAACCATTCAACAAATTTATAATTTATCAGAAAGAAAACAAAAGCTTTCATTGAGGGAAAAAAAAACTGCATACAAAAAAGAGAGCCCATTGCCATACCAAACTAATGAAATCAAAATTAGCATCTTCTATTGAATAAAATTATTGAATACCTCACTACGTCTCTTCGATACAGCAATATGCAATGCTGTATTTCCCTTGTTATCTTCCAACGCCAAAGCTGAAGAATCAGGTCTTAGTAGCTCGATAACGATCCTCTCGTTCTGCCCTTTAACGGCCATGTGCAGCGGGGTTTGGCCCTTTTTGTCGGTTCGGAAGCTGAGGCTCGGGTCCTTGCTCACTAATAGTTTTACTACTTCGACATGACCCATCCTGGCAGCTGAATGAAGGACAGTCTTGCCATTGTTTCTAGCTATCTTAGTAAGTTCCGAGTCTGTTTCGAGAAGGAGATTTACCACATCAATGTGCCCCTGCATAGCTGCTGTGTGCAAAGCGGTCGAGTTGACCGAGTCCGTGGTCATGGCTAAGTTGGGGAATACTTCAAGAAGTTCTTGCAACACCTCTGCAACATTTGATTAATCAGAATGAAATCAAGAAAAGAAACTACATATGTATACATACTGTCGATTTTAGAATAGAAATAAGTTTTATATTATTGAATCGATAGTCAAGGTGTGACATTAGCCTTTCTTATATAGAAAGAGCCCTGGGCTAGAATAAAGAAAATATAATAAAATAATGGAATATACAAGGAAACTTTACATAAGACAAAAATCACATAGAAGGTGTTTGGATGTGGAATTATATAGCGATTATAAATGAGAAATGATTTAGAGTGTTTAGAAATTTGAGATTTAATAATAAATAACTCGTTTAGATGTGGTTATTTGTAGAAGGGTTGCAGTTAACAACTCATCCATATGATGATTTTTGTAACGTGATTGCAGACAATAGCCATTTGGAAGTGGTTAGAAATGAATGATTATTTTGAAAAGTTAAAAATGAGTGATTAGAAATGAATGATTAAAAATAAGTGATTATTTTGAGGAATTATTTTAAGTGATTACAATAACTTGTTTGGATGTACTTGTTTGAAGAGGAGTTTGTAGAAACTCATTTATAATCGCTCGTTAATAATGCGACCAAACACCCCATAAGGGAAATAAAGATAAAATAAATTTAAAGATACACACACACATATATTATACACACACATACACACACATATATATATATATAGAGAGAGAGAGAGAGAGAAGAAACTACATATACACTTATATGTATTGGAGGAGAAACTATTATGAAAACGACAGAAGCTTGATGATATTACAGAGTAATATGCAGGCCCAGGGGAAGAAGATATCTGGTGATTCTCCATTTATTATGTCATCTTTTCTTCTTGTTAAATTGGAAAAGGTATTAAAGCCTCATGAAAAGTCAAAGTAAATCCAGAAAGAAAAAGGAGCAGAAGACTATTCCAAGAACATCTAGTTGTCATGTAAGATCTTGAGTCTTGACACAAAATCCCATAATCATAAAATAGAAACCAGAAAATAAAAGGGTTTTTTTTTTTGAAAACCGAGAAACCAGAGCTTCACTCCACTATCCGGGGTAACCAAGCACCGAGAGACATCAAAGGAATGGAGACACAACAGCTATATACAAATTAATGTTACTGGTGTATTTCAAACCTGGGACCTCAAGGGCAGAAAATATCAAAGGTTAAGCCTTCGACTACTGCGCTACCCCCTTAGGGATAGAAAATAAAAGGTAACGATGATTGAAAAATTTCAATAGCCTAATATATACCTTGACACGAAGAAAGGGCTCTCTATAACGACCCAACGACGACAAAGCTAAGGTGAAAAACTGATAAGATATTCAAGATAATGCTTTATATCAAAATATTTGAATTACATATAAACCAACTAATAACAAGCTTTAACCAATTGCACTCTCAAAATGTATGATTTTTGCCATATATTTCTATGTATGTTCATTTTTAGAAGCAAATGAATTCTCTAGTCGTGTATCTATATTGATTCATGAGAGAGAAGTCTAACATGAACAACTATCTATTATGGTTGACAGGGTGGGGTCTGGTGAACTAATGTCAGGCTTATATTCAACTTGCTCAACAAATTTTGATACACAACCAATTATGGCTAACAAGTACTTTAGACATATTACCTAAAATTAATGTGTCCGTGCTTCATCGATCTCTTCGAATAGCATTGTTGAAATGCTAGTCTACAATAAAGGCACTTCACAGCTTACACAATCAATGAAAAGTGTAGACATAAATTTTCCATTAAAAGGAAAAGGTGTATAAAGGGCTCAATTTTTAGAATCATAAAGGCAAATACTATTAGGCAGTTGATAAAAAAAGGCCAGCTATACTATATAAACACATATATATCAAGCAATTGGCATCCCTAAAGTCACAGACATTAAGACCTTTGTTTTTTTTTTTTTTTAATTTATGTAATTGTCTGAACTAACTTGCACAAACTTTTGACAACTATCAAGAGACATATTGCCTGATCTTACAATGTTTGGATGTCTAGAAAACTCGTAAGTAATTAATTCTTATCTACAATGAATTGAACTTATCGACCTCTTAATATTTTTGTTGAATTATGTAAACTGCCAATCAACCTACAAGTTTAAGCTGATAGGTTGGGCACGGACACGAATTCAAGATCTCGTGCTTTGATATCATGTTGAATTATGTAAACTACCAATCAACCTAAAAGCTTAAGCTGATAGATTAGAATAAATTTAGCTATGTCAACTAACAAATTTAATAGCCTCTTGATCACCAGACCAATGATTCATTAAGACATGTTATTAAGATTGAATGTGATATCTGCCTTGTAGAACATTTATAAATCTAATAGAGGTTCTTACTGAGATGGCCATGCTTTGCAGCAACATGGAAAGCATCAAATCCATTTCTGGCAGCCATGAATGCAGTTTCAAGGTCCAAATATTTCAACATCTCAGCAACAACAAATTCATGGCCATTTTCAGCAGCTGCATAAAGAGGAGTCTCGCCTTCCAGATTCTGCTTTGACAACAAACCATTTGCTTCGTTTCTACCATCACAATTCTGAAGAACCTCTTTGAATCTTGCTAAATTTCCAGCTCGTGCTGCTAAGTGAAGCGGCGAATCGCCACGTTTCCCGGGCGATTCCTTCGTCTTCTTCCTGTCTACGCCGCCCATGAAACTGAGCTTAAAACTCTTCTGCTTATCCATGAATCCTCTAAAGCTTTTCTGCTTCTCTAACGATATCTCTTTCAAACCATTCTCCATAATCATAATTCACAAGTGAATCTGAACTAAAACCTAACGCTATGATCAAGAATCGAAACCCCAAATTCTAAACACTTGAAATCCCGATTATTAGATCGATTAATTTAAAACCTAAAGTACATTTCAGAACAGCCAGTTGTGAAGCTTCTGAATTCGGATTGTTCCAATTAAGAACCCTAGTCCTGCACTAAACAGCAAACACCCATTATTCAATTTACAAAACAAGAACGACCCATTTAATGAAAAGGGCTAAAAATCAAGAAAACAGAGCAGAATCGAAAACCCAATACCTGGAGCTTCCAACCCCAAAATTTGTATCTATAAACAAAACCCAGATGGAAAAAAGTAACGAAAGATCAGATAATCATCTAGATGATGGAAGTAAATGAAAATGGGAGAGAGAGAGAGAAAGAAACAAGAGTTGTTGTTCTTGAGTATCTTCAAATTGGAATGGAATACAGCCAAAAGAGTAAAAGAAAAGAGAAAAAAAAAGAAGAAAGAAAGATAGTGGATGGATAGATACAGTGAGCAATATGAAATGAAGAATATCCAAAACCACAACCACTACTAGAAGCAAGAACCTGCCATAGCTGTTTGCCTCACCTATTAGATTCTTTCTCTTGTTTTTTTTTTAATATAAATCATAAAGAGAAACTTTACATAGATAAGACTATTACTTTCAAATAAACGAGATTCAAATATCGATTTTCAAGATTGAAATAGTAATCGTGGTATTTTTATTTTATTTACAAATTGAGGGAGGGAGGACAATACCGATTTCGAAGATCGAACCTGTGACGGTGGTGTCGAACTGGATTAACACCAAACAATAAAATAATTGCAATAGTGACCTATCAGCTTCTCTCTCTCTCTCTCTCTTGTTGTTGGTGTGCCCTGTTTGCATGAATTTGGTGAGCCTTAACACTATGTTCCATGAAACAAGGGGGTAATGAATTCACCAATATGAGGTTGCAATGATTCAGGTCATTGTGTATTTTGACTCATAGATTGCTTGTTAAGGATTTATGAAATTATTATAAGTTATCAGAATCTCTTTAAACAAAATAAACCATATATAGGAGCTTTCACTCCAATTCTTTAGTCAAAAACATTCTAAATAACTTATCATTTTTAATCGTGTAACTATTCATCCAATTTTATGCGTAACTACTTGATTTTATAATAGTTTTATTTATATATTTAAGAAATGATATAAAATTATTTTTTTTAGTAGTTAGACATCATCGATTGAATTCAAAATATAGGGAAGATGTTTGGACATGGAATCTTAGAGCGATTATAAATGATATGTTATGTTGAGTGATTAGAAATTTAGTTTTAGTAATAGTTTGGATGTGATTAGAAATTAGTGATTATTTTTAGGGGTTATAATTGAGTTGGAAATGAATGATTAGAAATAAGTAGTTAGAAATGAATGATTATGCTGAATTATTAGAAATAAATGATTAAAAATGAGTGATTAAAATAGCTCGTTTGATGTGATTATGTACGAAGAAATGTTGCAAAAAACTCATTTGAGACAGTTGGTTAATAACGTCAAACTAATACTCCATGAGTTTTTTTTAGAAGTTGTGTGAATGTAAAATTGTAAAGTGATTATTTTAAGTAATTATCCATAAAAGTTTATTTTGAGTGATTAAAAATTTGAGTTTTAGTAATAGTTAGTTTGGATAATGGTTTTTGCACAAAGGTTGCAGTTAATAGCTCGTTTGATGATCAAATTTATAGGACTTTTGGCTCACACCGTTCACGTGATTCGTCGTTATTCTTAAAAACTGTTTAACACCTTCAACATATTCACTAAATAATTTGTCTCTATTTTTAAACAAATCTTTATTAATTTTTTCTCTGCTATTAATGTAACACACTCTTTTGTTGTTACTCACAGTTGGCCATCATCAAAGCAAGAGCGATACAACTAATGTGGAATACAAGTGCGAAGGTTATCCATGTAGATTTTTCACCGAACAAACCTACATGATTGATATAAACAAACTATTAGAGTGTGTTACATGGTAACTTGCTTCTTATGATTATTTTGATAACATTAAGTTATCAAATCAAATATGATTATACATTTTTCTTAAACACGTAGATGCGGTGCTTTGTTGAGAAGTTGTGAAAGAATCAGTAAAGAAAATGGTTTTGATGTGTTTGTTTGTTTGGATGTGGTTGTTTATAGATGAATTATAGAAATTTTTTGTTATTTAATGAATGATGTGATATTTATGAGAAATTAATTTAATTAATCTTTTTGATGGAGGATTTAAATTAACTCAGTTAAAATAAATCCTACAAACAAACGTCTCTTATACCCTAAATTCCTCATATCTAAATTTTAATTTCTTAAAATAATTTTGAATTAAAAAAAATAATTGAATCTAACATTTTTTTTTTTTAATTTGCAATTATTGAATATCATAATTTTAGAAAAGAAAAGGAAACTACTTGCATATAATTCATATACAGTTCTTATATATTGATACTCCAACTATTTTTCATAGTTTTTATATAATAACAAAAATCACTTTGAAATTTTCTAAATAAAATGTTATTAATAATTATTGAAACACATTATTCAGAAAACATGTGAAGGTTTTTTCATTCAAATTTAAACTATGAGACTGACATTTCATACCCTTTTTTTTTAGTACATCAATTTCATAATGTGTTTTATTTATTTATTATTATTCTTTTAAATTTAGAATAAAATGTAATAGTGTTTATTTTAGTTCAATGATAATTGAAGGCAGAGAATTTCCAATTTTTTGACTTTTATCGTATGATATACACTAATGACGTTGATTTGTTGCTCTTATATGCGTATGTATTAATTTGTGTTTATAAAAACAATACTACACATTAACTAGTAAATTTTAAATTGTGGCGGTAGGGACCCGAGCGGTGAGAGTTCGGGTAAGGTAAACACGCAAGGAGGTCCCCAAAAGGGTCCTGGGGGGCACCTCACTTGGGTCCATGATGGATAGGGTATTTCTTGATGATCAGCCCGTACCGGTCGGGTATTTCTCGACTCTGGCCCCAATGGATGCCTAAATTTTTCCCAACCTAAGCCTTAATGGGTAAGATACCTTCAATATTCTTGGCAGTTGGACCCCGATTTGTCTCTCGTGGGTGAACGCATGTACTATCGAAGCTTCATTTCCCTCTGAATTCTAATCTAGTTCGGTGATTCTCAAACAACGTCTATAGACCCATATATCAAATCGCTACCTGAACTATCCAGTGTGGCCTATACGATAAACTTTGAGTTATTCATGAATACTTTACTAAACCTTAATTCACATCTGACTTAGGTAGTATTGGAGGCCACGTGACTCACATCATACCAATGTCAAGCACTTTATTGTCAAACATTTTATTACTTTGCAGGTACTCGTTCTAAAAAGAAAAAAAAAATCATAAATTGATCCGGACGCTAGATTTAGCATCGCATAGTCTATTAACAAACATCTTTTTCTAAATAATTTGTGAAAGTTTCAACCTTTTTTGTGAATGAAAAATACCTATTGAAATACTGTCCATATTTTAATGACAGTGCCAAGCTATATTTTTTAAAATATGGTAGTTATTGTTAAGATTGCACCAACTTTTCAAAAAAAAAAAAAAAAAAAAAAACCCTTAAACTTCTAAAAATATATTAGACATATGAAATGTATTGCTTTGAATAAGTTAAGTTTTTTTTTTTTTAATAAAATTTTTATTTATATAATTGATGAAAACTTCAAAATGATCAATTTCAAACTTTGAAAATAAATTTGATATTTGATGATTTTTCTTTTTCAAAAAAATTTACAACAAAAGTGAAAGATTCGAATTCATAATAGTTTGATTATTGAATATACACTAATATCGTTAAAAAAAAAAGTCAATTTTGAAAATTTAAAGAATAAATAGAAATTAAATTTCGACAAAAAAAAAAAAATCAAATCATCTCAAAGATGAAATGTATATTAATCTTATTTTTGTTGTAATAATATAATTAAAAAGGGGCAATAAATAATATTAGAGTGGTTTATACGAACTTTTCAAAAAAAGAAAAGAATGCTTTATATGAGAGATGAACGGAATAACAAACGACGAAGATCACGAAGTTACTAATTCGAATAATTGTATAATCAAAAAAAAAAAAAATCTAAGAAAATACTTAATTTTAAGATAATACAAAACATTAGGTGTCTAAATTAACATTTATAATTATAAGTATTTAAAATATTATATGAAAAGTAAAAATAATAAAAAGAATAAAGGTTTTTTTTTTTGACATAAAAAAGAATAAAGTTAATTATGCCTATTATTGTCGGCTAACGGCATTCAACAGATAATAATAATAATAATAAAAAGATCGGATTAGGTTAAGAGAATATTTTTGTATGGTAAATACATAATTAACACCAACAAAAATAGATGACACAATCTAACTATATATATATATATTTATTATTTTACATTCAATTTTTAGAAATCAATATAATAAACTTCCATTTATATATTGGCATTCTAAAGATTTATAAATATTTTAAAAAGGATTTGAGAATGAACAATTCAAAATTAATAATTCAATAAAATAAATCTAAGAAATACATAGAGGTAATTTTTTTTTTTTTTTAAATTAATTATAAATTTGGGTTAAATTAAGATACTTCATATTAATTTTAGGTTAGAACCAGTCACACCTATAAAAATTTGATTTATTTGAGCATAACTCGATTATAAACTAAATTGAACTTAACACAAGTATTAGTGTTAAAATAACGTATTGAGATTTTAAAAGTATTTAGAATGAAGATTTTATTTGAGTAATTAGAAATAATGATTAGAATTAAAAACTTTTTTGAATATAGCTTTAAGAATATATAAAATTAGTATTTAAAATAAATATTTATTATAAGTATTTAGAAGTAATAATTAGTAATGATTAAAGCTAAAATCTTATTTGAAAGTCGTTTTTAAAATTTTATTAAAAAGTAATGATTATAATAAAAATCTTGTTTCAATATATTTTGTAAAATTAATATTTAGAATGAAAATTTATTTTGAATATTTAAAAAGAATGATGACAGTCAAAAACTGTTTAAATGTAATTTTTTAAGAATATTTGGTAAATAATACCGTTAAATACTGTCTCCCATTTGAGTTTCGAATGTTCTTTAAAAAAACCTCATGGTAAAAAAAAAAAAAAAAAAAAAAACTCATGGTTTATTATTAAAAATAATAATTAATAATAACGAACGTGATGGGTCCCACGACACTACACCGTTTATTATATTTAACGTGGGAATTATTCAAAACCAGCTTACGATAAAACCAGCTTACGATAGTGGGCAGATTTTGGCGCGTAATCGATAATATAGGATGGGCCCACATCTACTTTAAAGAATTATTTGTAAATTCTTTAACTGTAGCTCCAGCCGGCTGATATTATATATATATGTATATATATATATGTATATATATATATAATATATATATATATATATATGTGTATATATATATATATAATATATATATATATATATTTATTTTGAGTAGATTATAAAATTGATCTAGATGATTTGAACCATTTAATTTTATGATTTAAGAATTTAAACTTTAATTCTTATAATTTGCGAAGAAATATGAAATATTTAGTTTGTTGGTTTGAAAAAAAAAGAATTTATACTGTATGATTCAATAAAATTTAAAAAAATATAGTCAATTTTATTTGTAAATTATTGACTAATTAAGTACGTAGATTTAACTTTTGATGTATGAATAATGCATTTTTTACTTATCTCATACCGTAATGATTAAAAACATAAATGATTAACTTCTACATAGTTTATTCACTAACAATTATGAACGACATAAAATACTTATATATATATATATATTGTTTAACGGTAATTAAAAGTGTTTATTACAAAGTTATGACCATAAACATATACTTAGTTATCGTTCTAGTCCAACGATTAAAACTCTATATGTTATAAACCATTAACATGTTAATAATAATAATACCTAAATGATTATCATAATAATACGTTGATTCGTATAAATATAATAGTAATACAATTCAGATTGGATTGTCAACGCTACAGTACATCAGTGATACCAACTGTGATTTGTGATAATTAATTTTCTTGACGTTTCTAATATATTAATGTAGTATAATATAAAAACGCTAATCTAAAATATAAAAGAGAGGAACAAAGAAAAAAACTTAGTCATTTGAAAAATAATAACTTCGACTATTTAACAAATTCAAAAAGAGAAAGAAACATAGAAGTTTACTGAATATTAGTGATTAGATATACGTAATTAATAAATGTATTATCACGAAACATCAAAATACCTCGTGACGAAACAAAGAAGAAGCACAATCTGAACGAAGATGGAGAAGTTTCTGCATGTACAACCGGTCAACAAAAATTAAAAAAGAAAGAAAGAAAGAAGATAGAGATTGACAGAAATTAGAGCTTCTTGATAAAAAAGGAAATTGTTATTCGGTCCTTCATCGTTCGCTGATGCCGTTCAGCAATTGCTCTTTTGGCAAAAGACACAAATTTAACCGCACCTAGCTAATATAGCTAGTTTGATATTTTATTTGTTTTTTTTTTCGATTTTCAATATTAGAAAATTAATTTTATAAATTTTAATTTTATTCATAAGTTCTTTCTTTCTTTCTATTTTTTTCTTCTTCTCCTCCCCTCCTTTCATTTGGCTATCTATTTCCTTTCCATTTTCTTCAAAACTTATGTCAAATTTTGAAGGAAAAAAAAGTTTTTATTTTTAAACTTATTTTTAAGTTTTTTAAATTTTACTAAATAATCACTTGTTTCTAAAGAAATGTAAAAAAAAAACAATCGAAGATAAGAAAATTCTAGAAAAACAAGCGTACATTTATTTATCATTTTTATTTTTTAATATTTGTCAAATTGGCCTTAATAATTGAAAAATGTATTATTCTCTTAAAACAAATTATACATAAACTCGAGATGATAGTTTTTTAGTTTTTCGAGACGTTAAAAACTCATTAGGTGTTTGTTAAGAGATTTTGGAAGAGTATTTCAAATTAGTGTTTACTAAATATTAAAAAAAAAAAAAAACCGAAACAAGTTTTTGACTGTAATTATTATTTTTAGATACTCAAAATAAATCTTCATTCTAAATACTAATTTTAAATATTTTTAAAAACTATATCCAAACAACGAGCCGACAACAAAGCCTACATAAGAGATTTGCTAATGCATCATTAGTGCCGCTTTGACAAATACTAATTTTAAATACTCTAAAACGCTTTGGCAAATACTAATTTTAAATACTCTGAAAAACTACATCCAAACAAGTATTTAACTGCAATCATTATTTTAAAATATTCAAAATAAATCTTCATTTAAATACTATTAAAATCTCAATAAATATTTAAACTATCCTTTGTCCAAAAAGGTTTTAAATAACTTGTCTATCTTAACCCATATTTTAAAAAAAATATACTTTTAAAATTATATATATATATATATATATATATATATATATTTACATTTATCTTTAATTTTTTCTAAAACAAAAGGTGAAACAATTTAAAAATAAAGTAGATTTTCCACGTCAAATTAGGGAAGATAGCGGGAAGCGATTTTTTATTTTATTTATTTATTTTTTTCTCGGATTCGAAATCAAATTAGGAATTATCAAAATTGAGAAATTATAATCTAATTAGGAATAGGGAAAAAAAAGGCATTATAAATAACACATTCATCCTTCATACAAAGAATTACTACTCTCTCTCTCTTTTCCTTTGCTCGATTCCATTAGTTTTCTAAATTTGTTTCAATACATCTTGTGAAAATCACAATGGTGAGCGCTACCGTAGCTCGAAATATCGTCGGTATCATCGGCAATGTCATCTCGTTCGGTCTCTTTTTCTCCCCATTGTAAGTTATCTATCTTCTTCTCTTTTACATTTTTTTATTTATTTTTTTATTAGTTGACAAAATATCAATTAAATAAGTTGCTAACCAGAGTAATAATTTAATAGCATAAATGTATGTTTAATAACTAAGAAATCACGAGTTTGAATCTTCATCCTAAAATGACTTAATATCGAAATTTTGATAATTTTTTTTTTTTTTTTTTTTTTTACAAAAATAGATGAGACGCGATAAGATTATTTATATGATTAAGAAGCTATTGTATTAAAAAAAAATAATTTAATTGTAGTTTTATTTTTGAAAATTCTTTGATTTGTGGTTGAACTAAAAAAAAATAAAAAATAAATTGAGAAACAAGATAGAACTAAGTAAATGGTAATAAAAATAAAGTAAATAAATAAATAAAAAAGAAAAAAGAAAAAAGAAAAACAAACAGAAGGGAAGAGTATTTATAAAGTTTTAACCAAATTTTAATGGTTTCTATCTAAATTTAACCGTAAGAATAGTTCTCAAACATTTTGTAAAGTTCAGGGTCTTTGTGAAGATTTTCAACAATTTAGGATTGAGGTTGAAAATATCTTAAAGTATAGGAGTATGTTTGATAATTTAGCCTTTTTTTTTTATCTTACAAATATTTATTCTAAATATTCATGTGATGCAGACCAACGTTTTATAAAATAATCAAGAATAAGTCGGTGGAAGAGTTCAAGCCAGATCCTTACATTGCAACGGTTCTCAACTGTATGTTCTGGATCTTCTATGGAATGCCCTTCGTCCATCCCGACAGTGTTTTGGTCGTCACCATCAATGGAATTGGCCTTGTTATTGAGCTTGTTTATTTGGCTATTTTCGTCTTTTTCGCTGATAATAAAAGACGGGTAATTTCTTTTTTTCTTCTAATTTGTTACCCAAATGAAAATTATAATTTTCTCACATATATTTTTAAAAATTATTATATATTCTTACTTTTATTTCAGAAAATTGTGGGTGTTTGTCTCCTCTTTGAAGTCGTATTTGTGGCTATCATTGTTGTTATAACAATGCTTCTTTTTCATGGAACCAAAAATCGATCGTTGATGGTTGGAATAATTTGTGACATTTTCAATATTATGATGTACGTTTCTCCTCTAACAATCATGGTAAGTAAATTTTAAATTCACTTCATCAAAATTACTTAACCTATCTAGACATATATCTAATCTTTTACGAAAACTAAACATTCAAATATAATAATTGAATTTCAACAGAAAAAGGTGATAACCACAAAGAGTGTCAAGTATATGCCATTACCTCTTTCACTAGCCAACTTCCTAAATGGATGTGTCTGGACAGCTTATGCCCTAATCAAATTCGACATCTATATTTTGGTACGCAATTTCTCCATTAATTTCTAATATAAAACCTTTTGTTCGAAGTTTATTGATGTTTCTAATATTATACGTCATTAATTTCTTTGTTACAACGCACTTTTGTAGATAAGCAATGGTGTTGGAGCAATTTCGGGTCTTCTACAACTAATTTTGTATGCATATTATTCATTGATGGGTTCAAAAGACGATGTAGATACACAGAAAGATAGTATTCAGCTATCAACTCTCAAACGATCCTGCAATGTCTAAATATGTTTCTAGATTTTTTTTTTCCTTTTATTCTTTTTTCGCTCATTAGGGAAAATATTAAATTTAGTTTAGATTTTTTTTTTTTTTTTTTTTTTTTTGAGAATTAGTTTAGAATTGAATTACTTATAAGTGTAGTCAAATTATTGTTATTATTGGATTTTTTTTTTTTTAGAAATAAATTTGTCCCATTGCATAAAAGTTAAGATTAATGTTAGATTTCATTTTACAAAAAGTAATTGATTGTATGCTAAATCATTATTTGGATATATTATTTTATTTTTTACATTCAAAATCAAGAACTAATTTAGATTAGACAAATAAGTAATATATTAATTAAATTTTAGGTAAAAGGTTTTCTAAATTGATAAACCAGCATATAAAATCAAAATGTTTGTGCATTCAAATTTGTTCTCCATCCATTTATGAGAAGTTTGAGGAATGTTTTTTTAATTCATTAATTAACATGAAATTAAATTATGATGTTCATATTCAAAATCATTACATTTTAATTTTACTAATTATATATGTCATTTAAGTTATGTTCTTATTGATATCTCGCTTTACGTATCAAATATAAAACAAAGATAACATTTAGACTTCGCTCTTCTATTCAAGAACAACAAATTATTTCAGTTTCCATTTATTGAAATTTTAAAAAAATTTATAAATGAAGGATCTTTATCCGACTGCTAAAATGAGTATATGATCTTACATAAGCCTAATCATCAACTACATATAATTTCAAATGCTCTTTAGGACCCAAGTTTCGGAAATCTCTGGTCGAGACCGACCTCTGAACCTGACCAAGGACATGCGTGTCATCGTCTTCGAAGTTGAAGGTCGATCGAGTATGCTCTCAACTTCGGCAATGGAGGCAAGTTATTGGCAACTTTGTTATGGCCCTTGGTTATAGATCAGGATTTCTTATTAGATGATGCAACTGGAGATAGCAAGATGTGTGAGCTTCCCTTTCCTTGCATGCACTAGGGGTGCAAGACAAAACTGAAATAAACCGCTCAAATCAACCGAAAAAAAATTATTTAATTGAGCGGGTTTCGATTTGAAATTTAGAAAAACTGTACGTTATTGGTTCGGTTTCGGTTTTCCTTCTTGAAAATATCTAAAACCAAACCGGGGCATGTGTTTTAAGTGAATATATATATATATTAAAATTCAGATGGTAAACAATGTAAAGCAATGGTGTGGCACTTAACAGATGTCTTAATTATTTTGGATTTAAGGAAATGGTTCGCTATACCGAACCGTCTAAACCACCGATTTATCGGTTCAAAGCTGTTCGATTAGATTTAGATAATGGTTCGGTTTGGTTTCTCATTTTTTAAGTAAATTCCTAAGAGGTTCGGTTCTAGTTGGACCATAAAACCGAATCAAACCGTCCGTGTGTACACCCCTAGCCTGAACTATGACTCTTAACATTGAGATCAGTTGATTCAATCCTTCGATATCGCGGTGTAGTATCCCCTTATCATGGCAATGCTGCAGACTAGAGAGTAGCTGATGCATATAGCATTTGACCTGCAACAAGAATCAAAACAACATCAATTTTAGTAACCAATACCTTAAAGCTGTCATCATCATAAAGTAGAAAAGATCGTAACCTGAGGCTCGGTAAGCCGTGCATATCGGGGCGGGAAATAACTCGGGCCAAGTCAGTCGGCATAAACTCAAAGACAAGATAAAGACTGAACTGCATTCTTGAGGTGGCCAATCCTTCAAGTTTTGGCAATGTTCGGGATGATCCAAATTTCAGTAGTATAATAATTTCCCTTGCCATGAACTTAACACTCTCGGGTTAAGGGCAACAATCTTTCCACTTCACCTATCTCGAGCTTTGTACATTGCTGTAACTTCCTTGGCCTACCTATTACATAAACATTACAAAGTATCATAAAGATTCATCAACAAATATTGAGACCTTCCATAAAAAAATTTCAATACTTTACTCATATATAGCAATATCAATTCCTTCTCACCAGGATATCGACATTAACACATTACGTGTTGAGATATGTCTTGAACTATGATACTCTACGATTACTTAGTTAGGAGCCTCTTCATATATTAAAAGAATTCTCTCTTCTTCCCATGGACATAGCTAACATACATACCATTAGTGAACAATGAAAATCTTGCTTTGTCTCGCTTTTACTGGTTTTTTGAAGCCATTGCAATTAATCCATATGCTTCTTTTAGCACCATGGCTCAAGCAATTACAACTTGAATCTTTTTAAAACAGAAGTTAAAGCACTCTAAACTCATAAATCCCAAATGCCAAATCTTTAATTTTTGTAGAATAGAGTTAGGGAGAATATTTGAACAACTGACCTTTAGTTAATTATAAACACGTTTAATATGCTAATTGAACTATACTTATGGCCGCTCGATCCAAGTACCAAATCACTTCTAAGTCCTAATCTAGAAGGTTTATCGTAATTTTGATCTGATGTATATAATTGTTTGACAATGAGAGGAGTAGCTCACCTTATCTTAACTTTAAGAGAAAATTTAAACAACTTCCCACTTTACTAAAATGATTATCAAATAGGTCTACTATTGTGTGGAATAAAAATATAATTAATTGAATAAGAATATTAAAATTTGTGTAACATGTCTGCGCATACACATATTTGAAAACTCACATGCATAAATTTAACTTGTTTAAAATCAAAATTCTAAGTCATGGCTGGCCTTAAATGTGTGAAGTTAAAGGTTTGACTAGCTTGTGGTGTTCATACACATGGTCTTGCGTTTTTAGCAAAATATTAGAAGCAAATTATCTCACATCGGAAAGAAGCAAGGAAATGGTGTGCTCAAAGCACTATAAAAGGAGCATGTGGCTTCGGTTTCAAAGCATCCCAAATCAGAAACACTTTGAGCTTTATATTCTCGTGGAGACTGAGACAAACGGTGTGAGTAGTATAAGCTTTGAAGAGAGTGTTCTGTGTGATTATAACAAGTTTTCACAACAGATGCAATATTGCTTGAAAAAAAAAAAACTTTAATGTATGAAAAAAAAAACATGTTTCTTGAAAACCCATCAAAGAAAAAAAAAAACAAACATGTTTCTTCAAAATTCATCAAGCTGGCGGTTTTTGTAGTGTTTTGAAAGAAACCAATGGCTTTCGACAGTTATAATAATCATTTGAAACGAAACATAAACAACATGTCACGTACATGCACATATCCACTTTGTTTAATTTATAAATAATTAAAAATTACCCTAAAGTTGAGGGCTACCAAGAATATTTTAATATTTACTTTTTATTGCTTTTCTTTATTCTATTTATCTATACAATTTTCTTTCTAACTCCCTAAATTTTCTTTCTTAAACTTAAATTAAATCATAATTCTCTCTTCATTGCATGTGGATGTGATTTTAAAATTTGATTAGGTAGTTAGGGTGGTTGACATGATTGTGCATGTTTCTTATGAATAAAGATATACTTTATTGATAGATAATCGTACATAATACTTTTTCGCCAAAAGCATAGCTCACCTGACACTCTAGTAATACATTAACATTCATTTGATCTAGATATACATACAATATTTAATCTAAAAAAAAAAAATATATATATAATTATTAAAGGAAATTGTTAAAAAAAAACCCTCAAAATAATTTGCTTCTAGAAAGTCCAAATTGAGATTATGACGTTTCTAGAAAGTTTACTTCATCTCCTTTGAGGATGAAGGGTTGATATCCATCCACACTGCACACACAAATTCACGTGCTTCACTAATAATGTGTTAACAACTTCAACCGATAGTGAAGAGAAATATTTTATAATTAGAGGAGAGCGAATACACAGGAATGTTGATCAAGATGAGCTAAAATTTTATGAAGAGTTTATATAGTTTCTTGCCATAAAATCTTATTACAGCAATCGGCCAAATTATATAAAGGATCAAATACGAATATATAAGTTCAATTTCAATTTTGTCAAGCTGAGAATCGGGATATGTGTCATCGCGAACCTCAGCCTCTCGAACAAAAGCCTTTAAGCTGATCTCACTATTCACCATTCTCCTTATTATCCGACCGACTTCTCTAAAGGTGAAGCTCTAGCTATTTGCCAAGAGCTTCACTGCTTCAACGATTCAAATCTTACCCGTCTCTTGATTCAAAACCTTGAAGTTCACTAAGAACTAGAATCAAGATGCACGTATAAACATTTCGATCTCTCTCTCTCTCTCTCTCTTTTACTTCTTTCTTATCATTCTCTTAACGTTTTCCTTTACTAATTCCTTTCTTGTAATTTGCAAGAACTCATGATTTTTGATTAGGAGAATTAAGAATATATGAACAAGTAAAGAGAAGAGATAGAGAATACAAGATGATTTACGTTGTTTGACAACATGGTTTACGTCCACGAGAGAGAACACATATAGTGTATTATTTCTTCTTCGTGCGTATAGATTATGAAAAAATACACGTCTCACACGCATCCACTGATCAATCTAGCACTTAATAGTTTTTCATCATCTTTACATTTGATCTTACAAGCTTATATATGCATTGAAGTGAACTATTTTAGGGTGATTAGAAATGAATAGTAGATTCATTTGAGAGTTTGTGAACGAGTTGGTTGTCTAGCTCTTCAAAAAATTAATATTTGAGATTTAATTTCCGGTTCATTAGGGAATTATTGGTGCACAAGAACCTCATTTATTGAGATAGATTGTCCATTGATGTTCATATTGTAACAAAAATGATACACGAAGCTAGAAACATTGTTAATGACGACGTTATATCCCGAACAAGTAGTATACAAGAGTTAGCACAATACAAGTAAAGACCCGGCCCATAGTCTAGAACAAAAAGAACCAATCTCGTCTAGTTTAAGGTACTTGATTCGAGGAGAGGTCTTCCAGATGTATTAAAAAATGTACTAGGTACAAATTAGTGTTTGAGGTATACGTTATACGAGAGATGATTGTTCCTGAATGCATGTGAACGAAATTTCACATTACTTAATTAACTAAAAGAAGAACTTGGGTATATAAATAAGGAATAACAAATACATTAATACGATATCTTTTGAGTGATAAGTAAAAACAAAATCACGAACGTAAAAGTCAAAGTAAATAATATTATATCTATTTGTTTATAAATTTATATTTTGAATTTGAATTTAAAATAAAATAGAATGTAAGGCGAATTAAACCATATAAATGGATAGGAAAGTTGTGGATATTTGAATTGCTTTCCAAGTAATCACATGAAAGTATTAACGGTCAAGTACATTTGAAAGTTATAATAATCATTTGATCATACAAAACAATATTTAATAAAATAGTAATAATAATAATAATAATTATTATTATTATTATAATAAAAGAATATCATAATCTATGCCATGTTACGTACAATATGCATCCAATATGTGATTCTAACATGCACGCCACATGCAACAACTCAAATTTCAAATAATTTAACTTTAATTTACATTCTCTTTTGACTTTTTTTTCAATTTTTTTTTCTTTTTATTTTATTATAAATATCCCCTCTCCCAAACTCCAATTTCACCACAAAAAAAAAAAAAAAAACATTTCAAAAATGGCAAACTTTCTCCTCTTTCTCACAATTTTCGCTTTCTCCTTCCACCCGTCGACCGCGGCGAACTATAACGTGATCAGCTTCGGTGCAAAACCAGACGGGCGAACCGATTCCACCGCGTCTTTTCTCAAGGCTTGGGGGTCTGCTTGTAGTTCTACTGTCGCCTCTAGTGTTTATGTGCCTAAAGGAAGGTTCTTGATTAAAGGCATTGTTTTGAAAGGCCCTTGCAAGAATTCAATTACGGTTCGAATCGACGGGACGCTCGTTGCACCGTCGGATTACCGTGGACTCGGGAATTCGGAGAATTGGATTTTGTTCTCTAAAGTTAACAAAGTTTCTGTGGTTGGTGGAACTCTTGATGCCAATGGAGCTAGCTATTGGGCTTGTAAGAAATCTGGCAAGAATTGTCCCGTTGGAATTCCGGTATGTGTTTAATTTATCACTCAAATTTAAACATCAGTTTAAAAAGAAATATATTTGAGAATTGAATTAAAGATTTAAAGTGGGATTAGTGAAATAATTGTTGTAATTAATTTGTAATTTTGCAGTCGATGACATTCAATTGGGCAAATAACATAATAATCAATGGATTAACATCAATAAACAGCAGACAAACGCACCTTGTAATCAACGGTTGCAAAAATGTATTGATTCAAAAAGTGAAGGCAATAGCACCAGATCAAAGCCCCAACACCGATGGAATTCATGTTCAAACTTCTATAGATGTTACGATCACCGACACTACTCTCCAAACTGGAGATGATTGTGTATCAATTGGTGCAGCAACTTTTAATTTGTTCATGTCTAATCTCAAATGTGGACCTGGTCATGGTGTAAGGTATTTAATTAATTCTACTTTTTTTTCGATATGTATACATAATTTCATTTATTTACACCTCGCAACGAGACCATTTCCGTTGGCATAGGCCGTCTAGGCCTATGGAATAATACTCTGTCGGCGTAAAGGTATGCTCTATACTGATAGATCAGAAGGGGTGTTCTGTCGGTGTAAGTCCTCTACATCGATATGGAGTGAAAGCTTACATTTTTTAATTAATCGATGCATGCATGACGTTAAAAGTAACCGAACACATTACTATAAAGCACTTGGCATTATTGTATAAGGTTGTCTTGGTCACTTTTTGCGATTTTGAAGGTCAACTCATGATAGTTAATGCATTAATTAAAGTCTAATCGACCTTTTTTTTCATTTGTTTTTAACTTTGAAATTAATAAAATGTAACCATTAATGTGATGATGAAATATTGTTAACAGCATTGGAAGCTTAGGCAAAGAGTTAAACGAAGATGGAGTTCAAAACATAACCCTAAAGAACTCGATATTCACAGGCTCAGACAATGGCATAAGGATAAAATCATGGGCGAGACCGAGCAAAGGGTTCGTTAGGAACGTTCTCTTCGACAACATCGTCATGAACAACGTCGAGAATCCAATCGTTATCGATCAAAATTACTGCCCCGACAACAAAGGCTGCCCGAGACAGAGCTCGGGCGTAATGATCAGCGACGTGACGTACCGGAATATTCGAGGAACATCGGCAACACCGGAAGCTGTGAGTTTCGACTGCAGCATTACGAATCCATGCAGAAATATTAAACTGCAAGACATAAAGCTTCTTTTTAAGAACAAAGCTGCCACGTCATCATGCAAGAATGTTCGTGGATCAAGTAGTGGAATATTGATGCCTCAGAGCTGCTTGTAGAAATGGGATTTTAATTTGGATGTAATTAAGCAAATATTAATGCTTAATTAAATGGGTGTTCATGATTTTATATTATTGTTAATTACTTTGATTAGAGTAATTAGTAGAATGGTTAAACGACGTCGTTTGAATGACGTATGATTGTTGGTGATTAGAGCAATCAACAAACCATTGTACAATTTGTAATCTTTGATTAAATTAATTAAGGTCAATTAAGCTTTTAACAATTTTTTTTTTTAATATACAAAATAGAATCTAGAATAACTAGAACTAAACTAATTATAATTAGATTATTTTATTGTGATTACTCAAAATTCTACTTTCACAAAATCGTGTTTGTTTGAAGGTTTTATCGAACTATTAAATTTGAGTTTTTATAATAATAACCCTATAAAAATTTCATTAAAATGAACTATTATTATAATTTATTCTCTACGATCGCTTAGAATAATTTCTCATTTTTAATTACTCAAAATAATCGCTCTATAATTTTGCAAACAAACACCTACGAAAGATCTTTGTATTAATTTGTTCCGATAGAGGTCTGTATTAATTTTTCTTTAAAATTTGATTTACACAAATTTTTTTATTAATAATTTTAGAAATATCTTTGCAGTTTATCATTAAATTACTTCTTATGAATGTTTTGTTACACAATTGAACTAATATTAATCAAATTTTATAAAATTTAATTAAAAATACAGACCTAAATATGATATATTAGTCAACAAAAAATAAATAATAATAATAATAAGACGATCGTATTTATACATTAAAAATAACATTATCCTTGTCAAAGATTTAACTTAACGTTATCAATAATTCAAATTATTTACAATAACAAGCCATCATTTTAATAAAACCGCCTGCTAATTCACCCAATTCATGCACATTGGAGAAGTAAATATCACTCCAATTCACAAAACTTTTTTTTTTTTTTTGAAAATCGAAAAATCGGAAAATCGAAACTCAGCTCCACTGTATCTAGGATAACCACGCCCTAAATCATGCACCGGGAGACTTTTTTTAATATTATTGATCAGCTTACGCATATTTCAAACTATTTTTATGAAAGTATATTAATTTTATTATATTTAATGATAAAAGTAATAAGTTGCAAATTAATTTTTAGATAATAATTAATATAAATTGAAATCATAATTTCTATAAATAGACAAATTTTACCTCAATAATTTAATTATAGCATTTAAAAAATATATATATTTCATGTTTAGCTTCTTCTTTTTTTCAATCACTTGAATTGATTGCTTTTATAAACTTGATTGGTACTCAATTTCAATGCTATTTTCATAGAACACTATAAAATATCTCACCCCATTTATTAATTATAACTCTCATATCCTTCTCTAATTTTGCTATCTTATCCTTCATAAAATGACTAACCAAATGAAAACTTCACTGCTCCTCATCTTCTCCTACTTGTTCATTAATCAAATATCAATTGCAAAGCAGCTATAATGTGATTGCTTTCAGCACAAAACCCGATGAAAAAACCGACTCGGCGAAACCATTTCTCGAGGCATGGACATCAGCGTGCACCTCGACGACTGCATCGAGCATTGCTGTTCCGAATGTTCCGAAGGGCCGGTTCTTGCTGGCGGCTGCCACATTTAGAGGCCAATATTAGAACAATATTACATTTCGTTTGGATGGAACACTTAGTTGCAATATTGATGCAAATGGTGCTGGCTATTGAGCCTGCAAGGACTCTGCAAAAGATTGCCCACCACGGGATAAGGTTAGTCTTTGATCATGGTTAATATAATAACTACAAAATTTCTAGGGGCTGTTTGTTTTGAGTGTTTATGAAAATTTTATAAATGAGCTTTTATAAACACTCTTTAAAAACCGTATACAAACGAGTTATTACAATTTCTTCTTTATAATCACTCAAAATAACTCATCATTTCTAATCGCTCAAAATAAACACTCCACAATTTCACCAACAGACACCCCCTAAGGTTTTCGATAGTTTACATCTCGTTTCATAAATGATTGGTTTTTTAGTTTTGGTTTTTAAAATTTATGTTTTTATTTAATCAAAAAGTTTAGACTCTATTTAATAATCATTTCGTTTTTTGTTTTTGATTTTTTAAATTTAAGCCTACAACTACTATTCTAATAACTTTCATGACTTTGATATTTACATCATAGTCGTGTTTCTAAAAACCAAACCGAAATTGAAAAAGTTAAAAAATAGCTTACAAACGCTTGTTTTGATTTATGAAATTTGATGGCTATATTTGGTCCCAAGGATGTGAAAGACCAACTTTTTTTTCATTTTTCTACTTGTAATTTGATGACATTTTGACTATCTACTGCTTTTCTTTTCTTTTTTCTTGACGTAATCAAAATTATAATTTCAATATGAAATAAATATTATTTTATTATTTATCTATTGTAAAAAACTTAATTCTAATTATAATTAAACAGACATTAGAATAATTTAAAAAGTGCATAAAGATAATCAATACATATTAAATAAATGCATATCATAAATTAACACTCATCTTAACTTTAACTCGCACATTAAACATACTAAGCTTAAATAAGTATGCACAAATAAACTTAACGCAACTTAACTTAATTTCGTAAATTGTATTATCTTTTTCCTCCAATGTCCTATAGAACAGCATCCGCTTGCCACAAAAAATGACCATTTCTTGTGAAAAACAAGAGCTCGAATCTCGATCATTATCTCCGCAGAGGATTTTGTCTGGCTAAAACAAACTCGAACTCTGAAATAAACTGGTTCAAAACTTCAAATGGCCATCTTGCAATGTCAACAAAGGTGATCGAAATTCTCGTAAATCTAACTCGTGAACAAGAAAGCAAGATCCTTGGTCCTTGAATCATTCTATAAAAGGGTCGCCCATAAAGTCACTGCACTCGATCTCCAAGTACACACCTGCAATGTACAAGTTTATGTATGACAAAGTAAAAGTTTAACTCAGAGGTTAAGTCCAAGCATTGACTCTTGAGCCTGTAAAAACAACACTCTTGCTATATGAACAAGCAATACGACCCATATATATATATTTAATTTTTTTATTATGCTAGTTTTTTATACTCTTATTCATAGTTTGATTACAATTTTTTTTTTTTTTTTTTTATATATATAGAATGCGAATAAAAGAGGAAAGTGTTACAAGATTTTGGATTAGGTTCTGAGTCATTTTTACAATAAGATAACACGATAAATACAAAACTCCAACTCTTAGAAAGTTGATCATATAACTTTGAGTCTTGAAAGGAAAGACATGCATATCCGAAAGATTATTTTATTTTCAGCTACATATCCAAGAGGAAAACTCACATACCAAGGATCCAATGATTTGTACGAGGCGGGAACAGGGAATGACTTACCTAACCATGTCCCCACTTTCAAAATTAATCACCGTCTCCGTGAAATTCACTATTTTTTTGTGGAGATCGAGGTAGGGATTCCCTGTTGGGAACCGCTGGACACCAGGCTCCCGCGAGAAACTTTTCAATATTTATTTTAAGTAATACCAGATGGAGTAAGGAGAATCACATAAACTTGGTATTTAAGCCAATTGAAGGAAAAAGGAGAAGAAACTTGCCAGGTTGAACAATTAGTATCAATTCTCGAGATCGCTCCACGCAAATGCATTCAGTAGTCGGTCAGCACCAGAAAATAGAAGAAGCTTGCTAAAGAGACCAATGAGAATTACAAACTAGAGTTTTGATAGACCATCGATTTGCCACGTCTACAAATGACAGAATAGGATTGCGTCCAAGTAGTTAGTCGTGGGTTACAATGTTAGTTATTTTGGTTAGTATAGTTATTGTATGTTTACCATATAAATAGTTGTTTTGAACTGTTATTTTTAAGGAGAAATATATTGAAAGATTATACTGGGGAGAGGGAACTCCGTAAATCTCAAATTACAGTTATGAACAACAAAGAAGTTTCTATCAATCTCGAATGGAAAGTGTCGAGAACAAAATCACAAACATGCCTAGGTTGATTCAAACTGAAATTACAGATATACGTGACATTGTATTTTCGAAAGAAGAAAAAATATTTATCAAGAAAGCAGTGGAACAAAGAAAAGATGATGAAGTACATTTCAGAGACTATGGCCACTGTTATGGCTGAATTGTTTAGGCAAGCTTAAAGAGGATAGACAGAGTGAGCATCAAGAATCAAGAACAGTCGTCAAAATACAAGAAACAACCAGTGGAAAACAAGAAACAAACACTAATAAAGACGACCAATATCATCCGATAAGGTAGGTACAAATTTAAATAAATCTTTAGCCACAATCTTTGATTCGGCAGCGACAACCAACATATCTAGGATAACCATGTCCTTTCCTAGGTCAGGCACCAGGAGACATCGAAGGAATGGAGACATGAGAGGTGTCTATGTCACAGGTGAGTCTTGAACCTGAGACCTTGAAAGAGTACACCTTCAAAACTCAAGCCTTCAGTCACAACGGAGTTGGCTTGGGGACCAACATGAATGGATTCATTGATCAATCGTCTATCTGAGAGAGAGAGTGGAATTTGTGATCTTACGTTTAAAAGGAGTAGCACTGAAATGATATATGTGGGCAGGGCAAGAAGACCGATCAAGAGTTGGGGTGAATTCTGTAGAGCTCTACAATGTCATGATACACTCAAAAAAAATGGAAACGCTACACGAAAGGTTGTTTGCTCATAAACAAGAGTCGATAGTCAAAGAATATAGGGAACGCCCAGAACATTGAAATTAAAAGGCGTTATAGAAGGTAAAGAAGTTATTTTGATAGATTCAAGGGCAACTCACAACTTTATTACTAGGATGTTAGTGGACACACTTGAGGCATCTGATAAAGGATCGAAGGTATATAATAAACCTTCTTTTCGAATTGGGTACACTAACAATTAATCAAGATAAAAAAAATTTAGCCTCCAGGCTCAATGTATTACAAAAAGTTAATTGTATCATAATTGTATTAACCTGTTCGAACACTTGGACATGCCACACTACAAAAAATAGACTTTCTATGGGACCGCTGAAGTTGTTGATGAGTGGAATGAGTTTTGTTGGAGATACTCACCTTGTGACCATTTGTCCCACATTGAAAAGGTGAGGATTCTTCAACATATATATAAGATAAGGTGGGCTACTCCTCTCGTGGCCAATTGGTTTTGAGATGGATGCCCACACTTTCTAATATGGTATCAGAGCTCTAAGTTATTGTCCCAAAAAATTCTGAGGACCTCACCCAAGCGGATAAAATACTTAAGCCAGCATTTGATGATCCCAAAGAGTTGGATCCGACCCAAGTGAATAAGCCAAAGCGAGTATATTTTGATCCACAAATTCGGATCTAATCCAAGATGACTTTCCCAAAACCGGCGCCATCTTGAGGGGACATGTTGGAGATACTCACCTTGTGGTCATTTGTCCCACATCGGAAAGGTGAGGATTCTTCAACATATATATAAGATAAGGTGGACTACTCCTCTCATGGCCAATTGATTTTGAGATGGATGTTCACACATTTAATATCATGAGAGCATGTGCATTCAAATATACTAATAAAAATAAAATTCCAACCGTTCTTTTATGAAAAGAACTTAGTCGAGAGTTTTAAAAGATTATGACCACTAAAAAAAACTAAAATATTGGTACCATTTTATATGTTAAATCTTTACTCGGAGCTCTTTTATTTTAACACTTCAACCCCTGAAAAGAATCCAGACGGAGTTCAAAAGGCTTACCAGTCTCATCATCAGCGATGGCCTCTTTTGAGGCTGAACTCTCCACTGAGACCCTCACTTTGCCACTATTTCATCTTCTGCACCAAGGCCAATCTTTTAAAATAGTTTGCTAGTTAGCAAGTCCTCCCAGATGATGAGTAACGGCTTTCCAAAAACTACAATATTAACCAGCAATAAAATGTCAACACATGAAATCCAGGTCCAGTAAATAAGGAAAAAGAACTCAGGAAAGGCAGAATTGACACACACATTCACATATGCACGTATATATGTGTGTATATATATTGTTGATATAGTTAAATTTACCAAAATCTATCGGCTTAAGCTTTCAAGATGATTGGTGGTTTAAGATAATTCAACCTAATATCAGAGCAAGAGGTCTTAAGTTCGAGTCCTTGTTAAGTCATTTCCTCCCCAATTATAATTGAATTTCACTTGTACGATATTTTTTAAATTTCTAAGCCTACAAGAGAGAAGGGAAAGGTTGGTTGATATAATTCAATTTGCCACCACCCATCAAGTTAAGCTTTCGAGTTGAATGGTGATTTAACATAATTCAACAATATACATATACAAATATTTATAGTTCCTGCATTTTGTGTCTAAATAAGCCCGCAGAAGAGAGATTAAAGTTAAACAAACAAATAAAAAGAAGAACAAATTTGAAATGTTATTCAGATCAATAGAATACTGAAAAAAAAAAAAAGTGTATATTTGAGATAGGGATAGAGGGCGACCTTTTGGCACTTGATGCTTGCATTACACACTGACAAATAAAATGGTTTTCAAAGTTAAGAGTCATTTTCTGAAGTATTCAAATCCAGATAATCAATGATGGAGGCGAGCCAATCGTAAATTTAATTTAAGCTTCCTAGCTTCATTTGAAAATCCTGAAGAACAAAGACCACGAATAACTTCACGTATTGTCGATCTAGGAACCTTCACGCGACCTCTTACACATGAAATCAATAGCTTCGATGCACAACGATACCTCCTTGCCTTGCAAAGATTGTGCACCAAGGAGGTATAGGTATGAGAATCCTTTGTTTCCATTGATTCAAACAATTTCATTGCATAGTCAATTTGTCCAGCCTTACCCAACCTGTCAATTAGACAATTTAAGGCTACCAAATTTGAAGCAAAACCCGTAGAATACATGTAATTCAAATGTCGCTGCGCCCCCTCAAAATTACCAACCCTGCACAACCCATCAGTTATTATAGAATGTGTGTAGTCGTCGCATTTGATTCCTTCAGACTCTACCTCATCCAACAACTTATATGCAGCCTCCAAATTACCTTCTTTACAGTACAAGTTAATAAATGTGTTATAAAAAACTAAATCCATTCCCACACCATTACTTACCATCTGTCCGATACAAATATTAGCCTCGTCAAACCTACCTAACTTAAGAAAGGCACCAATAACTGTGCAGTAAGAAAAGCCATCAAAAGCATATCCTTTTTCTTTCATCTCGAAGAAAATCTCAAATCCATATTTATATAGCCTACGTCTAAAGCAACATTTAAGCAATGCAGTGTATGTTATGGCATTAGGCTCAAGACCCGAATCCATGGCCTCATTGAGCATCCTCATAGCACCCTTCAACCTACCCTCCTTGCACAGACTGTTAATAAGAATATTGTACGTAACTAATTGAGGAACAAATCCATGGTGCCGTAAATTTCTGAATAACATAACGGCGTTATGTGTATATCCACATTTACAAAGGCCGTTAATCATTGTATTAAATGTAACTGGATGAGGAGAAAAATCTTTAAGTATAATGTCCTTGAAAACTCTATTGGCTTCATCCGGCTTTCCTAATTTAAAGAAACAGTGCATCAAAGTGTTGTAACTCCATACATCAGGAGTAATACTGGATTGAAGCATTTCTTCGAACAGATTGAGAGACTTTTCTAATGAGCAATTTCTGGTTTCACAAGCAATCAAAGAATTATAAGTAATGACATCTGGGCGTATACCGGCTTCTCTCATTCTATAAAGAACAGAACGAGCAGCATCCACGCCACTAAATCGACAATATCCATCAATCAACGTATTGTAAGTCACTACATCCGGGAGAACTCCTAAACGTATACCGTCTATGATGGCAGCTTCAGCTTTCTGCATTTGCCGAGATTTACAAAGTGAGGCAACACAAATATTCAAAAATTTTGTTGAATATTCACACACCATTATCTTGAGATAACAGATCAATTTAAGTGCCAAAACCTGCCAATCCAGTAAGTGAACGAAATAAAAATGCAGGTAAGAAAAATAAGCAAAATGATTGACGCAAAAAAAAAAAAAAAACATATCTGAGCCAAAATATGAAAGGCAATCATAGCCAGAAAAAAAAAACAACCAAATAATTCATGATCATCATGATTTGAATATTAGGAATTAGACCAATTCCATCAGCTCGAAAACTAATCTACGCATAATCATGGAAAGAAACGAAACAAAGCAACTAATTACGCCTCTCAACGTAAAATCCCTCCCAAACTATAATTGTGAGATTAACGGACAACAAAAATCAAATCAAACAGAACGAGCACATCGGTAGAAAGTAGAAGAAGAAGGATTAGGGGGGAAGTAGTGCACCTTTGCAGCTCAGCAACTGAGATATTGAAGACGAAATTGTGGAGCTCAATATCCCTCAAGGGAATCGATAGCTTCTTCTCCGGAACCTGCAGAGAACCATTTTCAACAGTAGCAAAGGCAAAGATTTAGGGAGAGAGCAGAGGAAGAAATCTGATGATTGTACAAGATTTAGCGATCTGAAGCGAGAAAAGAACACGAAAGGAATGTACAAGGAAACGCCAATGGATAATTCTGGTGGGCTTGTGCGTTGCTGGTGCTGTTCATCGCGCTATCCGGGTGAGGCCCGATGAAACCCTAGTATGGGTTGAACTAATGGGCCTCTTAAGGGGGGCGTTTCGGCCACCGCTTATAAACCGGCGGGGATGGGTTGTCTATGGTAAACGCCGTTTGGGCCACCGGTGGTTTCGGCCCAATTTTGAAAATCTTTTATCTTAATCCAAGTGCCGGGTTAACTAAACCGGTTTCAAAATTTAGTGAATCTCTCTCCAAATTCAATCCCTGTCTTTTTTTTTTCTTTTTTCGAGAATAGATAACCACATAATATTCGGAGTGATCACGCACGTCCAGCCGCCAGAAGTTATCAAAAGAATGAAGATTATGTTAAGGTCCGAACCTTAAATGTTGAAGGGAACATACCTTCAAAACCCAAGTTTTTTTTTTTTTAGAATAGATAACCACACTATATTCGGGGTAGTCATGCCCGTCAAATCACTAGAAATCTTTCACTATCTTCATTAATTTGTAGATGTCAATCGAGCTATATTCACTTAACCATATAATCATATTTTAAATAAATATAAATTTCTAATAGCTATTTTTTTAGAATATGAACTTATTTAATATATAGGGGTTATATTTTATTTTATTTTTTTATTAATTCGAATTTCGAAAGTTTATAGAAAAAATATATCTTAAATACTTTCCTTCTGCTTTTAGATTTGGCTAATATACTAAAAATATTTTTGCACGGCAAAATATTCATAAAAGCGCCGTTTTCACTTATTTTTTCCTTTTTTGTTTTGATTTTCATTTTGTTTTCAAGCACAAAAGAGCGGAGTTGAGAGGAGTGAAGATGAATGAAGAAATTAATAGTGGATGAACAATTATTTGAGGATTGTTGTTAGTAGTGATTGAGTAATTAATTACTTGTTTGAGAATTGATATTAGTAGTGGTTGAGTGATATGTTTGATGTGAAATTTTGAGCGATTTGTTAGATGAATTGATGAGTGGTTCTTGAGAAACAGTGGTAAACCACTTCTCTTTTACCAAAAATAAACATAGTTTTCAAAGTAGTAATTCAACCATATGAGTGTAAAATTAATAAACAATAGGTCAAAAGTTTGAGTCTCCGCCTAGCCTCAAAAAAAAAACCAATACTATCAAAAGGTGTAACCCTTTTAATCATAGATATACACTTAAATGAATTGAGCTATTATAAGATGCGAGAAACATTAACTAAACATGTTTAGAGAGAACGTGAGAGACAATAAATATTCGGGGGTTTTTTTGATGATTGTCGTAAGGGAAAGAAAGTTCTTCTGTAGGTGGCTAGCATTGATGTTTTATTTGGTGAGTGCACGTTACAACCCCTACCTGTTACCTATGTTGGTACATGAGATACATTTAAAGTATAATACCACGTCTCAATACCAAACCCAATGACACTTCAAAAGTTTTCTATTTTAAGTATTGTCAATGGTCTCGAACCCAAGACGCTTGAGAAAGAATGCCCAAAATGCCCCATGCCTTTATCGTTAGGTCGAGGGCGATCTCGATACAATATTAAACAAAAATATTAATCTGAAAGCAATTATGAAGTAATTGAGAATTTATTATTCTAACATTAAATTCAAACATTTATGAAGCTAAATTATTTAAATCATTCAAGGTATACATTGATCTCACCAAATAAAACAATGATAAGTTATCATTTCAACTTTACAAAAGTAAATTATTTAAATGATTCAAGGTATACATTGATCTCACCAATTAAAACAACGATATCGTATTTACAGCATAGGACTATCATGGTTGTCGACGTCGATTACTGCAAGCTTGATGCTTGAAGGTGAGTGCCTTCGATTGTATTTTTTTTTTCTTTTTTTTTTTTATATTGGTGACTATTCGTGTTAGCTTGCACAAAACTCAATTAATATCACTGGGCATACCCTACAAATGGATTGAACCCATCACCTGTTTAACACTCGGCCCTCTTAACCGCTAGGTCTATTTTTTTTTTTTTCCTTTTTTAGTACCACTAGGTTTACATTTAAGTGTATTAATTGATATAGAAGTGCATTTTTATTTTCAGTTGAGATATTGAAAAGATTTTTTAATTTCCAAAAACGGAAATTGAAAATAATATTAATTATAGATGGAGGATATTTCGGCAAAAATGTATTGTTCCCATTTTTTAAATTACAACTAGAAATTAGTAATTTATAGTATTTCTTAGAAAATGAATAGTTAGTTATATATTTATTTTTATAAATGATCTATTCCTAAAAAAAAACATTAAAAATATTTAGACTTTAATTATATATTTTTTCAAATAATTATTAATAATGAATTTCATTAATTTTTCAAAAAATTCTAATTTTATAGCTTATTTCACGTAAGACTATCAACAAACTGATTGAAGACAGTTTTGCTATAAGCTGAACTAAATTGAAAGGTATCAACAGAATTGATTGAAGCGAGGATATTTTAGTCATTTTATATAAACTGATTTCATTTTGTATTACACTTAAAATATTTTCAAAATTTTGTTGTACGTGAAATTTCTTTTTTTTTTTTTTTTTTTTTTGCAAAAATCTCCTTATCAAAATAATATTTTGATTAAAAAACTCACAATTTTCATTTTCAAAGATTAAAAATTATGGAGTATTTATTTTGAGTGTTTAGAAATGAAGATTTGTTTTGAGTGATTATAAAGAAGAAATTGTAATAATAACTCGTTTGTATAAGGTTTTTAAAAGAGTGATTATAAAAGCTCGTTTATAAAATCTTCGTAAACACTCAAAACAAACAGCCCCTTAAACTGCATTTTAAACATGGAAATTTCGTTTATATATTAATTTTTCTTTTATGACCGAAAATCTTTTTGTTTGATTTAAAAAAATAAAATAAAATAATAAAAGTTTTGTTTTTTTTCCCTTATATATAAATCCCTAAAAAAAATATTAATTTATATATATATATATATATATTTTTATTTTATTTTTTTTATTTTTTTTTGTTAAACCTTAAAATCCATCCAACTTCCCCACTACCACCACTATATATATTCATTTTCTCTCAGCCATTTTCCCAAGCAGTTACATAATAATTCCCAATGGCTCTTCACACAACCAAATCCATCTTCTTCTTACATCTCCTTTTCCTCTTCTTCAACTCGGCCTCCGCCACGACCTTCGACATTGTCGATTTCGGAGCAAAACCCGACGCCAAAACCGATTCGTTGAAGGCCTTCGAGGCTGCATGGGACAATGCCTGTCGCTCGTCCTCGGCAGCCTCCATTTACGTGCCAAAGGGCAGCTTCTATCTCCCAAGTGCTACCTACTTTGATGGACCTTGCAACAACAATGCCATCACCATCCGCATCGATGGCACGCTCGTCGCTTCCTCGGATTATCGGGCGATTGGGAATTCTCGAAATTGGATCACTTTTCGACGTGTCGATGGGATTAGTGTCTTCGGCGGCTTACTTGATGGTCAAGGAACTGGATTGTGGGCTTGCAAAAAATCCAGCAAGGGTTGCCCTATTGGAGCAACGGTTAGTTTTTTAAAATTTATGCTTCCTTTATAAATAGCTCACTCCACTAATAATTTGTGTTTTAATTACCAAAGATTATTAATTTCTTTGTTTTTAAATTTTAAGCTTATTATCTTTCAATTTATTGACAAATAATTTTTTTTTCTTCCTATAAAATTTAGAAAAATTGTGATAAATGTACTGTTTCTTATAAAATAATTATAAATGTAATTGAATTTTAAAATATTTGTATATATAATTATTAATGTATTATAATAAAATACGTGATAATACTCATTTATACAATAACTACTACGTTTGTTAATTTTTTTTGAAAGTAACCCGTGACTAACATAGTCTTTGAATTTACATTAATACTGTTGAGCTACTACTATTTTGGTATTTCTTTTATTCTCGTTAATTGTTGCAATAAATTATTTGCACTTAATTAACAAAGTTACCAACAAGGGTATAGTTTTAGTAACATGTACATGTAACCAAGAGAATATAGCTAGGACTCTCCGATCTCTAAATATTTGAATTAAAAAGAAAAAAAAAAAAAGTCGAAGCTCAAATACTGATTAATTAGATTGAATTTTCGATCTAATTAATCAGTATTTGAACTTTGTTCATTTTTTTAATATCCTTTAACGGGTTCATGCATTGATTGATCAAATTAAAAGTTTAACATCGCGATCGTAAAAAATCTCATAATTTAGGGTTCGTTGGAACGATTTTTTTCTTATTTGTGTTTTTGTTTGTGCAGTCTTTAGAGTTTTCGAATTCAAAAAACGTAATGATCAGCGGATTGACATCCCTCAACAGCCAAATATTCCACATTGTAATCAATGAATGCCAAAATGTTAAACTGCAAGGACTCAAGATCTTGGCCCCCGCAAACAGCCCGAACACCGATGGCATCCATGTAGGAGGATCATCGACGGTCACCATCCTCAAGTCCAACATCGGCACCGGTGACGACTGCATTTCAATCGGTCCGGGCACGTCGAATTTGTGGATTGAGAATGTTGCTTGTGGACCCGGCCATGGAATTAGGTACTTAAAAATCTTTAATTAATTTCTTGAGGGGTTTTTTTTTTTTTTTTATGTCTCCTAATGTGAAAGAGATCATATGGTTGGTGCAGCATTGGAAGTCTAGGAAGAGAAATGCATGAGTTTGGAGTTCAAAATGTGACACTAAAATCAGCTACATTCACCAACACACAAAACGGGGTTAGAATTAAAACATGGGGAAAGCCAAACACTGGATTTGCGAAACATGTTCTTTTTCAAGACATCGTTATGGTTAACGTTGAAAATCCAATTATTATCGATCAAAATTACTGCCCCAACGATAAAGACTGCCCTAAACAGGTACGCATGCAAATAGTTGTCCAGTAAAATTAATCGAGTTGTACATGCAATTATATAGTAGTACAATCACTCACATATTCATGAATTATATATATACACACTTTTATTTCTTGCGAGCAGTCTTCCGAAGTAAAAATTAGCGACGTGACGTACCGAAATATCCACGGAACATCAGCTACGCAAGTTGCAATGAAATTCGATTGTAGCCCGAAAGTTCCATGCAGTGGGATATTGCTGAAGGAAGTGAAGCTGAGTTACAAGAATAAGGAAGCTGAAGCTTTATGTAGTCATGCTGGGGGAACTGCTGTTGGCTTAATTCAACCATCAAGTTGTTTGTAAGGAAATCTTACAACTATACAATATATTATAATTTAATGTTTTTGTTAGGGTTAGGGTTTTCATTAGTGTCTTGATATCGATAACTATTAAAGTTCTTAGGTACTCGAGGTTACGGTTTTAACAACCCACTTATGATATCGATAACTATTGCAGTTGTTAGGTTGAGGGGATGGTTTTAGCAACCTTTACTGATATCGATGATTATTGAAGTTCTTAGGTCGAGGTTAGATTTTAACAACCCACTTATGATATCGAATTATTGATATTCTTGAGTCGAGGTTATAGCTTTGACAACCCACTTAAGAACTCTAAGTCAACTTCAAGTTTCCATTGTATACGTTATTTTGTTTAGCATTTCCAATACTAATTTGCTTCCGATTCAAGATTTGATTTGCATTTATTAATATTCCAAAGGTTAATGATTTGATTATCACCACATACATACATATAAATACATACATACGTATATACATACATACACATATATATACACACACACACACACATATATATATATATATTCAAAACTAAATTATATATTGATTATTTATAGGGACTAAATGAACTATAGATCAAGAAGTTGATTCCTTCATAAAGATTATTAAGGATTGAAGAGATTTCAGTTATTTAATGTATTAAGTAATTTATAATTATAATTACGCACGATTAACAAATTAGTAAATATAATCATTAGTATTAATAAATATTGTGACAATCAACTATGGTATTATTGAATATTGATTCGTTTTTTTTATAACATTGATATTAATGAATATTTATAATATAATATTAAAATAGATTAATAATTATGGATATAGATATTTTAGAAATTTGTGTAAGTATGAACTATAAGGTATTATTTTTCAATACATTAAGAAATTTGTTAATAGTAATTTTCCATATATAAGAATTATCGCAATTATTTTGCAGATTTGCATTAAAAGTATTTCCTTTTTTATTTTTTATTTTGATATCCCCTTATTCTAATTATTAAAATATTATTTAAAATATGTTTAAAATCAAATTTAACTTGTTATTATTTCTTACCTAACCTGTTTATAAAAGTAAATCAATTTTTTAATGCTGCAAATCTATTAAATATACTGATTTTTTTTTTCATCTTTTTGAAATAATTAAATATACTGATTTGATTCTCTTTCCATTCGATTTCCTTTTGATGTTATTGGCGTTTTTGTTTTTAAGTTAACTTTTATAGGTATGTATATATATGTATATGTGTATGTATATACATATATGTATGTATGTATGTCAACAAATGCAATAGGCGAACAATATCAGTATATACTCAAGGATCATAAAGTGATAGTTTCAAATTTGGAATTATATAACAATTGAGTTAAAGAAACATGAGCAACAATTGGGAGAGTAACTCTTAACAATTTTAAAGGACCATAAGTTCACATCTTTTAAAAACCAACAATCTCCTAACTAGGATACCCCAACAAAAATTACATTACAAATTAAAATTACAGTAGTAATAATAATACATTCATATGTATATTTCAGTTGCAAATTAATACAAGAGATGAAACTGCCCTAGAATTGGTAAGAATGAATAGGTATGAAAATATGTTAAAATGTTAAAATATCATTTTGGTCCCTATACTTTTACATTGTTCCATTTTGAAACATACACTTTTAAAGTTTAACTTTGGTCCATAGACTTTCAAGTTTGTTTCATTTTATCCATAAACTTTCAAATTTGTTCCATTTTGATCCCTGACCTTCCAAAAATTTAATTTAACTTTAAACAAAAAGGGTTAAATTTGGTCTTAATCTAATTTTTTTTGTTAATTTTTCTTAAAAATATATCAGATTTTCATACAAACTTTAGAAATATATTCACATACTTTGGTATTAAAATTATTAACATTATTGAACCAAATTCATTTAATATTTATTTTATAAGAATCAATTTTAAACTTTTATTAAAGTCTAAGGACTAAATTGAACTTTTGAAAGTTGAGAGACCAAATGAAACAAACTTGAAAGTCTAGGATCTAAAATTAAACTTTTGAGAGTCCAGTAACCAAAATGAAACAAAGGTGAAAGTCTAGAGACCAGAATGATATTTTAATCATATGTTAATTAACGAATCAATATTCAGACGAATAAAAAAAAAAGGGAAGCCATTACCATCTTCAATTAAAAAAAAAAAAAGTTCAATAAAAAAAGATTAAATCATTTTTCTCTAGTTGCCCTCAAAAATTGAAATATACATAAAGTCATCTATGTAAAGCCTAGCCCTTAACTCAAATTAAAAAAATAAACAAAAAACAATATAAATAAATTCAACAATAACAAACATTACCCACATCATAACTACACTTTTGACATAAGCCTTTTAAACTACTCCAAATAGCATTGATCAACTGAAAAAAGGGCCTCCTAAGTATATTCTCTCATAAACAGTTTTCATAAACTTTTTTCTGCCTTTCATTTGGGTAAAACATAACCATTATTCTATACACAGATCTTCCACTCATCCTTGACAACAATTTTCATGCAAGACCCCGGTGTTCTCTTCCCCCACGACTCGATTTACAGAGGAAACGAGTATCCACGAAGATATTTCGAGTCTACTCCTGATTCACGCACTAATGCTACTCGTCCTGTTCTTGCTACCTGTAATGAACAACTGAAGATCATCGACCTATGATTTCGAAACGAAAGGAGGCAAAAGGGAGTTTTCTTGGATGTTTCTATACAAACCTCACAAATGCCGTAAGGCTCTAACAATCTCTGGAGTGCAACCATCTTATGCAAATCTCCTGTAAGCTGAAACGAGAAACTAAGTAGATTCATCACTACAACTACAAATTGTCGCTCTACATTATGCACTATTTAATTGAGGGAATTTAGGGGATGTTTGGAGGTAGATTTTAAGAGTATTTAGAATTTTGAGTGTTTAAAAGTAATAATTGCAATCAAAAGCTTGTTTGGATGTAATTTTTAATAGTATTAAAATTACTATTTAGAACGAGGATTTATTTTGAATATTTAAAAGTAATGATTAGCAATGACTGCAGTCAAAAACTTGTTTGGGGGTAGTTTTTAAGAGTATTTAATATTTAGAATGAGGATTTATTTTGAGTATTTAAAAGTAACGATTAGTAATGATTGCAGTCAAAAGCTTCTTTAGATGTAATTTTTAAGAGTGTTGAAAATTAGTATTTAGAATAAGAATTTATTTAAGTATTTAAAAGTATTGATTACAGTTAAAAACTTGTTTGTTTGTAGTTTTTCAAACCAGCATTTACTAAATATTAGTTTGAAAAACTACAAACAAACATCCCTTTAGTATTTACACCTGATAGCATACTATTTTGTTGTTGATTTTAATCATAGCTCTTTTCTAAAAGTAATTCACCTACAACAGATTTTCACTTTCTTTTTTAAAAATGTCCTATCTACTCTTGTCGTATTCAATCAGCTGAACCTACTGATTAAAAGTCATCAGCTAATTTACTGATTGAATGGCTATCAGTTGAACTACTGATTGAAACTTATCAGCAGAGCTAATTGAAGACTATTATCTGAACAGATTGAAATGAGGGCATGTTGGTCCTTTTACAGAACTGGCCCAATTTTCTACTCTGTAAGAATTATTTTTCAGAATTTTGCTTTACATAGAATTTCTTTGGTTCTTTTTGCTATACACGAAAAATCCCTTTTGATTTATATTTGATCAAATTAACTTCATATTTTTATTTCCTCAATTTGAAATATAAACTTAATTATATGATGAAACTAATGTTTTTCCTTCTTTTCCTGCTATAAATGTTCATTTATGTAGACATGGCTATATTCCTGTTGAACTGTGTTGGATATTCTTTTTTTTTGGGGGTTAAGAAATTTGGTCCGAGTTCACACTTTTATTTTGCCTACTTTACTCTACTTGGTTTGAACATTTGTGGGACACTTTTGTTGATATTAGGTATTCGTTTATAATATCCAAAGTCAACGGGCTAGCTTGTACATCTCATCGAAGTTCATAGAACTACTGCTTAACCACATTAGATTGCCAAAAACTCAGGAAGATATTAAATCAAAGGTAGGAGACTATCATGGTTTAAACTTAGGGCACGTTTGGAGAGGTAAGTAGGGATGAAAAGGGAAGGGATCTCTTCCCGCCATTTGGCCCATAGAGCTGTCATCCCATCAATCACTAATTTACTCTCACTTTCCTCCTTCCCCTCCCCCATAGCCAAACTTGTTGTGTACTAGTTCTGGACTTCAATTATTGGCTTAAATGACCACCACTGAATAACTCACCGTGAATTTGTAGAAAATAAAGCTGTGTTTGTCGTTTCGTTTTTCATCTATGTTTGCCAAAGTTTCTGTCAAGGGAGACTAGGAGAGCATATCATTTTGCTTCATCTATATTTGCCAACAAGTGGTAGTAAGGAAGCTGTGTCGTTAACCACCATGGAGTGGCCTAGTAGTTAAAAAAGACCTTGGGGTGCTTAAGGTGATGGGTTCAATCTATGGTAGCCACCTAGCTAAGACTTAATTTCCTACGAGTTTTCTTGACATCCAAATGTTGTAGGGCACTATGTCCCGTGACAATAGTCGATGTGCGTGCGCTCGTCCGTACAGTCACAGATATAAAAAAAAAAAAACAGAAAAAAAAGGAAGTTGTGTCATTGGACTTCCGTATCACCTTCAAATAGATGACCACAATAGAGGAAAAGAAGCAAATCAGAGGTGAGGCAGCGAGATGCTCCACCCGAAACTAGATAAGATCCATACCCATCCAGTTGATGCAAGCATGCTTAAAAGAGGTGGCTCTGATCTACACACCAATTTAGAGAAAAGGGGCTGCCTAGGTGCACTTTTTCTGTATGATATCACTAGTGTTAAGATGCCCATAACTGCATGCCCAAAGGAAAAACCACTCATTTTTAGGACATATAGGTCTCCAAAGCGATTGGTAAAATATTTTGTCCATCACAGGAGAAGAAAAGACTGCTGCTGTCCAATTTTCAAATTCAACTATCCTCAACGTTCCTAGGAAAGGAGAGAGGCATCAATGAGGAGAGAGCAGCCCATTCTTCGATCTCAGTATCAGTAAAGTTGCGTCTTAAGAAAATATTATATGAATCAACCAAAGGAATCCAATGGGCCTTAAACCAATCCCTTCTTATTGGGAGTGTTGGTTAAAATAATTAAATTTACCCTAACCTATTAGCTTAAGCTTTTGAGTTGAGAGTTGTGCCCCAAACATAATCATGTTGATAAAATTTCCAAGTGTAGGATAATGACATTTAGCCTAGACACAAAAATGTGTGGTAGTTCTATTAGACTAGCGACGTTCTCTCAGAAGAATGAGAGTTTGGTCTAGATATAAGCTAGACAAACTGACTAGCAGAGTACTCTCACGATAAAAGAAGTTAGTGAGGCATAATAGTCTTATCATAAATCTGTTCTACCAAATCAGCGGTGCACTCTCAGGAGAAAAGAAGTTGGTCAGAATGTTATCTAGACAGATTGACTATTAGGAGGGTCGGTCTTAGTTTAAGGTTGAATATAGAAGACGAGCCCACATATAGGCTCGATGGAACTTTGCTCGACAAAAGGAATATTAAAATGCAAACGAAGTGGTCCAGCATTGGTTAGATGAGAGGAAGATCATGGGTATATAAGTGATGACAACCATTTTCATTTGTATGAGACCTTTTAGTGAAACCAAAAACAAAGTCATGAGGGTGTATGCTTAAAGTTGACAATATCATACCAATGTGAAGATTTGAGTAGGGTTGTCATCCATATTAATTGTTTATTTAGATGCAAACAAAGTTGTCTCAGAGTAGTTAGACGAAGACATTATCATAAGTATATAAGTGATTACAACTATCTCCATTAGTACGGGGTCTTTTAGGTGAAACCAAAAACAAATTCATGAGGGTATATGCCTAAAATGAAAAATATCATACCAATATGAAGATCCATGTAGGGTATTCATCCTTATCAATTGGTATCAAAGCAATAGATCTTGAGTTTGAGTATTTATCAAGTCATTTCCTCCCCAATTAAAATTGAATTCACCTTGTAGAGCATTTCTCAAATTTCTAAATCCACAAGTGAAAGGTAATGTTGATTGGTGATTTAACATAATTCAATAGATAGAGGGATAAAGAGAGCTATAGGCATGCTTCAGAGGGCGTTCCCCAATCCATTGATCCTCCCAAAACGTAACATTTGATCCACTTTCAATCGAATGTTGTCCTTCATGAAATGATGGGTGGTGAGAATATCTTTCAAGGGACCCTTGGATTTTAGAATGTCAACGTTAACAGATGTGAAAAATGTGCGGAGCCATATTTTGCAACAACAAATCTCCTTCATAATGCTGACTGCGAGTAAAATCTTCAATTTCAATTTGCTAATAAAGATGAGATTTTCACATGGATATTAATGATGTCAATGCCTCCCTCCTCAATAGGATGTTCAACCTAGATCTATTTCAATAAGTTAGTGATTTGTCCTCCCCATGAACCCTTCCATATGTAATCTCTGTAGAGCTTCTCAATCCTCTTATAACAACCTTTTGAGGGGCACTGAACAATGATAAGTAGTAAGTCGAAAGGTCGGCAAGCGTGGTGTTGATGAACATTAATCTACCACCTTTGAGATAAACTTGTTGCCTCACTCGTGCAGTTTTTCTCAATCTTCTTAATAACAGGTGTCCAGAAAGATAAAAACTTTGGCTTGTCATCAAGCGGTAATCCAAGATGGCAGGAAAAGATCCAATTTTGAAACTAAATTGAGCGGCGAGGGTCTGAGCTTTCTGTTAATCCATACAAACACCTAAGAAGTCTGTTTTCAGCACATCAATCTTGAGCCTAGAGGTACGTTCAAAATTATCAATAGTCTTACAAAGGTTGGCAATGTTATCAGATCTAGGTGATGAGAAGAGGATGGTGTCATTAGCAAAGTGAGGATGCATGATTGATACCTGATTAAAGCCATTGACCAAAGAGAACCCTTCATAGCTTTCAAGAGACTCACCATGATCAACATCTTGCTCAAACAATCCATAATCATAGTAAAAGGAAAGACGAGAGAGGATCGCCCAGACTAAGACCTCTAGAAACTAGGATTTTACCCCTAGGTTTACCATTAATATTAACGGAGAAGTTTGCCAAGGATATACACTCAAAAATTCAGTTGCGCCACAATGGACCAAACTTGTTTACTAGAGCAGTCTAATTCAGAAAGTTCCAATCAACCATGTTGAAGGCCTTTTCACCATTAAGCTTAATTACCACCCCTTTAATGTTCTTTCTAGTCAAGAATTCAATAACCTTGTTTGCAAGCAATGAGGCATCCAAGATCCGTTTGTCTGCAACAAAGGTAGATTATTGAGTAGTAATGGTACTAGGAAAGACGCGCTCTGATAGAACTCTAGCAACAATTTTGTATAGAAAAGTCATGAGATTGATAGGTCCGTAGTTAGTAATTGCTTTCACCACATCTTCTTGCGCCACAATGGACCAAACCCGTTTGCTAGAAGAATCTAATCCATAAAGTTCCAATCAACCATGTTGAAGGCCTTTTCAGCATCAAGCTTAATTTTTTTTTTTTTTTTTTGAAATCAGGAAATCAAAGCTTTGCTCCACTATACCCAGAATAACCACACTCGTCCCTAGGCCAGGCACCGAGAGACATCAAAGGAATGGAGACACAGGAGGTGTATACAAAATAATGTCACAGATGGGTCTCGAATCTGGGAACTTGAGAGAGAAGACCTTCAAAGCCCAAGCTTTCAACCACTGCGCCACCCCTTGGATACAACATCAAGCTTAATTACCACCCCTTAAATGTTTTGTCTGGTGAATAATTCAACAACCTTGTTTGCAATCAATGAGGCATCCAAGATCCATTTGTCTGCAACAGAAGTAGATTGTTGAGTAGTAATGGTACTAGGAAGGACGAGCTAGCAACAATTTTGTATAGAAAAGTCATGAGACTAATAGGTCCGTAGTCAGTAACTGCTTTCACCACATCTTAGGAATTAAGGTGATATAGGTCCCATTTAAGCCGTCATTGATGATATCAATCTAAAAAAATCACTGAACACGCTCTAAATGTCATCCATGAGAATGTTCCAAGACTTTTTAAAAAAACTCTGATTCCATAGAGAAAGGGAGCTAGAGTGACATGCTTTGCTCATTCAAAATGGGACTCCAGTCAAAGGTAGATGAGATAGGGTCCCTGTGGCTACATTTGGTGTAAATTGATGTGTAAATGTGATGAATTATATCTGAATATCTTAATCTTTAACCAGGCTCTCAATAAAATTTCAACAATGGTATTCTTCTTCTATTCGATGCTGCCAACCTATGGAAAAAGCCAATGTTTTCATCACCTTCAATCAGCCATTGAGTCTTATAGTTTTGTCTCCAAAGTGCATCCTTTCTAGCATTGATAGTGAGAAGTCCAGCTCTGATGATACTCCTAATGAGATCACTGTTACAAAGGGCCAACCAGTTCTCTAGGGTCAATGAGATCTAGCTTCTTTGTAAGCAAAAACTTCGATTCTTTAAGATAGCAAAAGGTGTTGTGGTTCCACACTTCGATACCTATCTTTGAGAGCCTTCAATTTCTTGATAAAACTATAACCAGCCCATCCCACACAATTGTGGGAGCCCCACCATGATAATAGGAAATCATGAAAGGTAGGATGAGAGAGCCATAATTAATAAACTGGAAGGGGATGGGGGCCCAAGCTTCCTTTCCAAGGGCCAAACTAAGAGGGAAATGATAAAACATGATTCTCTCCATCCTTCTGATCCGAACGTGCCCAAATTTTTGTATTACAACATCGGTAGCCAAGAAATGATTAATGAGGGTGAGAGTAGAGTTATCTCTAAAGCTGGACAACGTATACTTCTCATTGATGAGAGGGAAGTCAATCAAATTAGATGCCTAATGAACCGATTGAATTTTCTCAAACCCCTGGTCGGATTAGAAAGTCTGGATGTTTTTCCCTATCCAGCGAATAATATTAAAATCACCTCTAAAAATCCAGCTGTTGGCACATGAGGATTGGATGTTTTCAGCTCCCCCAAAATGGAGTCCTCTTTTGGAACTATTTGGGTCATATACTCCTGTAAGATAGAAGGAAAAACCATCAAGTAGTTTAACGTGCAATGTAAGGGAGAATGTACCTTTAAGCTTCAACGATATTAAGGATGTTCGTGAGAGAATCAATCCATATGTTAGCAATATCAATGCTAGTTCCAATAGCATCAAGAGTTGCCCAGGCCATATTAAGTGTTCCCCGAACATCCTTGATAGAATTAGTATTCATCTTGTCCATCTTGGTTTTCTTGATGACAAGAATCGAAGGTTTGTGTAATTTGACAGTCTTTAATCAAAGCCCTCTTTTTCCGACACCTCAGACCCTTGACATTCCATGAGACGATGATCATCTAAGGGAGGTGAACCAATCCTCTCTTTAGAAGTGCTTTAGAGCGGGTAAATGATAGATGATTGAAGGTTTTTGAGCTCTCTCTAATACGGTGGGTGGTGCATCTTGCTCACTCGGCATGGGAAATCTTCAATACAATTAATTTTTTGAAAGGTCTACATTTTATCCTTAAACAGGATAGTGAAAGTTCAAAAATAAAATTATTTGTCATATTAAGCTAAATACCAGATAGTAATTTTTTTTCAAAACAAAACGCAGCGGATGCAGAACATAACAGTTTCAAAATTATTTACCTCAAGTGTTATGGTATGGTCAGAGACATCAACTGCCCTAGCTCTAAATATATGGGCAATATCAAGCACATCACGCCTAGCAGAAGAATTTGCAGCAATTTTAATCAGCATCAGCTCGCGCTCGGAAAATGGCACATGGGTCAGATCCCGCACCTAGAATAGTAATCAACAACCAATTAGACTAAGACTGTTAAGCATAAGGTTTATTCACCATTAACTCTTATGCTAAGACTTAGCTGCAAACGTAGTAGTTGGTAACTGTAACTACATAAAATATCAAAGAGGGAACACAGGATATAGAAAGATATTTGGCAGAAAAGAAATTTCTTACAATCAAAGGCAGAAAGCATAAGATTAAATCTCCTTATAGTTGGGAGAGATGAGAAAGATGGAAAGAGAGAAACGAGATACTTTATGGTTGTTAGTTAATATTAAAAGATGTTGAAATGTCTTGAACAATGTTGTGTTTCGATTACTTAGTCTACAATTTTGATGCCCGACAAGCAAGGGGGTTCAAAGGCATCCTAGAGACTTGGGGGCAACACCTCCGAAACTTAGTCAAAATATGTAATTGAATATATATTTTCGTATTAGGTTTTATGTATTTTTTGGGCTATGTTGTATTCTGGTTTTATAAAAGTGCACTATATAAACTCTCTAAAAATCCTAACCCCTTTGACCAAAAATTTGTATTCTTATCTCCTAAATAAAACGATTTCTCTCTTCCCGGGGACACAACTAACACAATATTAATACACCACATAAATCATTGTGTTATTTGTCTCACGTGTTTTCTTAATTCTAGATTGTTGTTCTTTTTATTCGTAACAATCAACATTGGTAGTTTTGGTTAATTGAAAATATTCTATCATAAAGTCTTATGGACAATAGAATATTTCTAACCTCTAACCATGATCATGTACTTAAAGGATATTAGAATCTTTCAAACCTCTAACATGAGCGACACTCAAATACAAACGTCTTCCAAGTAGCAATTGTAGGAAATGCATACAAGAATTAAGATCCTTACAATCACGGATCAGTACCGCAAAATCCAAAACTGATCACAGCATATAAAGCCAGTATTCTCACCAAAAATATATATATATTAACACAAGAAGAAATTTGAGCTTATATGGTAAATATTTGACACAAACTTTAGAGCCAAAGCTTAGGATATTCACCTCATGAACATCAACCAGCCTATAAAGTTGCTGCACCAACTTATGGATTGATTCATCTGTACCAGGAACGACAGTTGTTATGCGTGAAATGCCCTCAACCTCTGCGTGACCAACAGCTAAACTCTGATAGAATGGGATTCATCAGATTCTATTACAAAAATAGAGTTTTCCGGAACAAAGGGAAACATTACAAAAAAAAAAACGAATATTTTTTTCTTAAAGCATCGGTGCAATTGCAATGTATGGGATTCTAAACATACCTGAATATTATATCCCCGTCTTGCAAAAAGTCCAGTGATAATATAAAGGACCCCTGGAGCATCATTTACTAGCATAGACAAAGTATGTGAACGAAGACCATCCATCTGCAATTTGTAGAAGTAAAATGATTCTCATCAGATGAACATCAAAGAACATTTTAGTTTTCGATCTAGAGAATGCATAACCTAGCCAAATAGCTGTGGCAAACAGTACATGAAGCATTACTCTAACAGAGACAACATAGAAATTCTAGTAATAATGCCTATGGTGATTTCAAATCAAAAGGAAGGAGCTCTTAAATTGTGCTACGATAAAAAGGCACGAGCTATTCAATTGTGATATGAGAACCAATACAAGATCTCGGTCTACCAAATTAGTAAAATTGTGAATACTAAATACTTGAAACTGGCACTACCCTGACATTTAAGAATCAATCATGAACATGAACCAAATAAAAAAAAACATGAATAAAATGCCAACATGAAAAGAATAGCATAGTGGTTAAGGCATCTATTTCTTTTCTAAGCTTTGAGATTTCAAATATTCACACCACCTTTATTGCACAACAAAAAACAAAAAGGAGAGATAAAAAAAACATGAATCAAATGAATAAATTAAAATGCAAAACCCAAACGATTTTTCTTACATCTTCATCATTGAGTACTCCCCAGTGAGCATCAAGAACTGGTTTGATAGTGAAGTCATCTGACTGCTCCACAGGATAAACATCTCCCTTCATAGAGAAAAGAATCATTACTATTTAAAGTTTAAACAATACTCAGATCATATCTGTACATGCACAGAATAATAAGCAATGTGATAGACCTTTTTTTTGTCTTTTTTCTTTCTTTCTTTCTTTCTTTCTTTTTTCTTTTGGAAAAGAAAACAGAAATTTTCATTGACATTACAAAATCAGCCAATCTATGAAGCAGGCAATTTTAGTTTGGGAAACTTATCTGTGCACAAGTATTGAGCACTCATATACTCCAACATTTGTTGGACATGTGTCTAAGAAGTGAAGCACAATAGGCATGCATCACTTTTTAAACAAATTGAATACACATAGAACACTGAATGTTAGTTACAAGTACAACCAAGCCATATACAACACTGATCATAAATTCAACATCGGTTAGACACGACTAAATCGTTCAAACATTTATGTCTGATTTGATAAGGACCTCTTTCACTCTATGATGACAAACCTAGGAAGTATTACAGTGCTCTCTCTCACTCCTATCCTCAATCTAAATGAATCTCTTATTCCTTTAGTGAAGGATAAACACATCCTATTTATAGTTCATAGAATGAGAATACAAACTGTCGATTCTGGGAGAATAGAAGTATGTTCTATTTCATAAATCGATATTTCAATGGTTGCAATGTTCCTTCTTAAATAGGTGAAACTCTATTCTTTAAAGAATGCAGGTATGTTTGGCTACAACAGGAAGGGAAAGGAAGAGATGTGAGAGTAAATTGATGTTTGATAGGAAGGGAAGATAAGTGATAATAATTTAGTGTTTAAAGGGAAGGGAGGGACATGACAGTTTTTTTATTTAAAAAAGTTATGAATATTTAATATATATTTTAATATAGTATCCATAATCAGGATTACATGTGTTAGTTGATATAACTAAATTTACCTCAACCCATCAACTTAAGTTTTTGAGTTGATTGATAGTTTAACGTAATTCAATAATATATATTTAGATTTCTTTTATAAAAATGTATGTATGTGCTTAGAATAGTTTGAAGAATAAAAAGACATACACTATCCAAAAAGAAGTATGCATGTATTTAGATTTTTTTTTTCTAATGCATACATTATCCATACAAATCAAATGCATAAATAATTACAAATATAATTTTAAAAACATGACAAATCTAAAAAAGAAATGTTAATATTACATTTTAAAAGAAAAGATATGCATATGTAACATAAATAAATAAATATAAACAAATGAGTTAAATGGATGAGTTGGTCAAAGTTATCAAATTTAGCTCTCGATTCAAAGGACTCTAGTTCAACTCTTAATTTTGACTATTTATTTTTGAATAAATACTATAACAAAAATGTATTTATTAAAAAATTAAAGAAAAAAAGTTTATTTGAATTTTTTTTTTTTTAAAGTATATATAACTAAAATAAAAATTGAAATTAAATTCCATAACAAAACTAAAACTAAACAAAAATATATATAACTAAAAAAAAAAAAAAAATTGAGACTGAACTGAAACTAAAATAAAAACTGAATATGAAGAATGAAATTCTTTGTAACGGGAATTTCGTAATAGAGAATGTAAATTAAGGAAAAAGGGATATTAGACATTTTAAGAAAAAATGAAATAAAAGCACCAAGCGTTAAAAATAGTAATATAAACATGTGGGCTCCACATACCGAGATATCAGAACGCGTGGAGCCCATGCATCGGGTGGGGCCAGGATATTCATCCTAGTAAGCCATGGGAAGGAAAACATCTCTTCCCTTGGGCCAAATGGGCCCGGTAAGAAAATTACATAATAAGGAAAAATACATATAGAATAAATATACAAGGAAAGAATAAAATCAAATAAATCAACACAATAACAACCTAACGATAACTAACTAACTCGACCACAACAGCATAGTTGCTAACAACTCTCTTTTGCCACCGATATACATTTCGTATAGGGGTCCATCACTACCCGAACCCCAAAGAGTCACCTTAGTAAAGTAACTGAGAATCTCATATTGAAGAGGGATTTTCACATTGAGGACAAGGTGGCTCTCAGATACCTTAGTAAAGGCTAAACATATTAAGTACATAGAAAGAGTATACAAACTAATGGTCAACAACCTAACCATAACTAACTGACCCCAACGGCCCAATTGCTAACGGCTCTATTTTGCCGCCTATACAAAGGGGTTCCATCAATTTAAAAAAAAAAACAAAACTGTTAATATTTTTTTGTATGCCTACAAATTTTTAAGGTATAACCTTATAAAGAACACAATTTTTTTTTGTTGGGTTAACATTTATTTCTTAAAATCACAAAGGGTATAGACAACAAATAAACCAAGCTTTTGTTCTGAATCTGTATAAATATTTCAGGTGAGATATCTTTAGATATGTACATAATAGAAAGAAACAATGAGTGCATTGAGTAAAAAGGTAGTGCAAGAAGTGATGATTGTTTTTCTTTTGCGTCAAAACACACATTATAGGAGATAAAGTTTTTCACGAATTTCTATGAAAGCCGCTACAAGCCTACAATAGGTATTAACACCTACAGGGAAAACTTCCAAAGAAAGAATGTTCAATGGGATTTTCCAAAGTGACGTTCGAAGTATCATGTACAAAAGGGTTCATGAATCATGAGTGAAGCCCTCTGCATGAATCCAGCGCCATGATTTTGGAAATGTAACTAAATATCAAATGTCTCACATAGTTAGTACTAGACATGCTTAATTGTAAAATCTTTTGTTAGCGTAAACTCTAAGTTTCCGAGTCATCAAAAAAAATTGTAAAAATTTCTTGTTATCTCTCGGGTTTGGGCTTTGAGAGGAGTGCAAGTGCCCCGCTAGTATAGTCGAGCAAAACTCCAATTTCTCAGTTTCAAAAAAGTAGAACATACTCATATTTGAAAAGAAAAATATAAAAATAGATCTTGTTATAATATATTCAATCATAGTTTAAATATAAAAGATGCAAGGAGATATCTTGTCAGAACCAAAACTATATTGCAAAGAAAACCTGTACTGATGGATTGGTTTCACTCGGTTCATTGTTGAATGCTTTCTTTTCAATTCCCATGGATGCATTGTCAGACATCTCTTTTTCGAGATCTGGATAAGAAGCTGCAGAGTATCGCCAAAATGGAGCAGATGCACCAAGCTTTTCTCTCCTCAAAGCAATCTACCAGATGAAATAGATTTGGAAATGTTATCGATCCACAAAATCAAAAACCGGCAAAGATATAATTTATTGTCTTTTAATTTTGTCTCACAATATTTCTGAAGTTCAATTTGTCGCGTGTGTGAAAGAAAATTAAATTAATACATCTTCAAAAAGAGAGGTTTGGAGCAAGGAGAATGAGGATAATTATGGAGAGGATGAGAATTATTGAGAGAATAGAAAGGAGAATGATTATTTGTGTTTTAGGTAAAAGGGAATAATTAGAGGGAGAATGATTATTTTGTTCAGGGTGAAGGGAATGATTATAAGAAAAATAAAATAATGAGTATGAGATAAAAGTGAAAAATAGTTACGGAGACAATAAATGTAGGAAGAATAAAAAGTACTTGCGAAAAGAATAAAAAGTAATTAAGAGGATAAAAATGTGACTGGGGAAATGCGATTAAGGGGATGGTCCTTTCCATTCTCCCCATTTCATCCCTTTGCCCCCAAACACCCCCTAAAACTAACCATTTTTTAAACAAGAGGCAAACCTTTAATTGAGAAAAGGAAAAAACCTTCCATTAACTATTTACTAATGTGATGTTGCATTTAAATATCATTTCTTTTGAGTGCTATAATGTAATTGAAAAATATTCATGCATAAGAAATAAAATTGGTACTCGCCAAATGTTGGAGATGAAATAAAAATTTCTAAAAAATTAGACTACAGTTTTAAACTATTTCTTAGATACTTTTGGCGGTTTAGATGTTTACAGTAAAAACATAATCCTAATTCATAATGAACTTCAAGCTTCTAGGTGATAACTTTTAAATTTTTATTTAATTTTATTCTGTTTGGAATTTCCAAAAAGAAAAGAAAAATGAAGAAAAAGGTGGGAGGTGATATAGGGAATTATAATTACAATAAACTCTTGAGAGAACATCCGGTAAAGCTTCTAACTAAATCCCAAAACGCAATGCAACTAGCAGCCTTCTCTGGAATGTTCTTTTGTTTCCTTAGTTAAGTATATTTAATTCTTAATCATTCAATGATGCCCCAGATGTTGTCAATCTTAGTTTTGGGTATTGCAACTTTTCAAATTCAGCTCAACTATTCAATAATGTTATTGTAGCGTCACATCATCAAAATATTATGAAAGGTGAGACTCAATTGATACGTGTCGTACTGTAGGGAAAAACTGTATGTTCTAAAATATCAAGTTAAACCATGAAAAAAGCTTACATATCAAAGACAACATTATATCTAGAGCAAGCAACATTTAGCTAGAGTTAATTTTTTATATCGTTGAGTGTGCAGGCTAACTTATGCCTACTTTCACTATTCTCACGGAACAAATCATTTTACCTTTAATCATTTGGATGTCAGGAAAATCCATAAAAAATATTTTCATAAAGATAGATGACCACCATAGAATGAACTCCTGACTTTTTAATTATTTATGAAACTCTTGATCACAAGATCATTCCATGATTATATTTAACTAGATTATACAGAAATGGAAAGAGAGAAAATAATAATTTTTTAAATCTTAAATAAGAAAATTTCTGACCTTTCCGGTTCTAGCAATTTCTCTAATTCCAAATTGGCTTAAGTTCCTTCGAAAAGCAACCATCTTTCCAGGATCCCCAGTCACCTACACGATACTAATAGTCTTAAAACGAGAAATATTGGGGCCTCCAAAAAAGGGGAAAGAAAAGAAAATCTAGTATATAATTGACAGATGCTGCAGAAAAAATACTTGAATATCAAGAAATAGAACATTAAGCTTCTTAATCATTTTCCATGTCAACTATTAATGCAATTTAAACACTTGCAAAACCCAAGAAATTTGGTAGGCTAAACATAGCAACAGATTAATCGTTTCTAGATTGAAAAAAAAAATAATAATAATATATATATATATATATATAGCAACACATTAAGATCAAATCTCACAACTAACTAAGATGATTGTAGAAATAGAAATACTTTTGAAAGGGAGAATCCGGAACTCACCTCAATCGTTACAGAATCATCTGAAATATCTACAATTTTCGTTCTGAAAATCTCCACTAACCTCTTAATCTAAAAAAACAAAACACAACAAAATCACACAGAATTTCTATGCTAATTGAGAACAGCAGATATGAATCAACTGACTAATCTTTAGACATTCTGATAATAGAAATCAGGTAGACAAAAATCACCAATAAACTACCTCAGCACGGTATACCGGGTCTGCATTTATTTTTATAAGCATCAGCTCACGTTCCACCTGCTGCACATTGGAGAGATCTTCAACCTGATGAGAAGATTAGTATCTATGAGGCAATTCCTAAAATGGTTCATAGAAGAATAGAAGAGATAAGCGGAAATAGTTTGACAAGCAACTCATGATCAACATGGAAGCAATATCATACTAAATATAACAAATCCACATAATCACTACAATACCTCATTTCATTAAGCATGTTATTTTATTTTTATTTTTACTTTTGGATGTTATTTAAATTAGCACATATAAGTCTCTAAATTTTCATGTTTGATAAATCACTTGATTGTTTTTTTACAAAAAAATTATATAATAGGTCTTTCAACTATCAAATTTGTGTCTAATAAGTTCCTATACTTTAAATTTGTCAAATAGTATCTGAAATTCAAAGAGTTACCTGAACTTAAATAATTGTCAAATTTTATGCCTTATCTTGCATATTCAACATATTTTTAAATTAAACATAAATTGAATTTTGTCTCGAATAAGGTATTAAACTTTCAACTATCTGCATAATATGGTGCGTAAGTTATCCAGACAATCACAAGTATCAAAAAAATGTATTATAGGTTTGTGAATTTTTGAAAAGGTTAAATATGTCAAAAATATATTAAACCAAAATTGAAAACTCAAGACTTCATTTGAAAAAATCAAAAGTTAAGAGAATTTTTTCTTACTCTTCTTAGGGTTTAAATACAAAATTGAAAGTCCAACGATTTATTAGACATTTTTTAAGATTTAGGAACCTATTTGAGGAACCTGAAAATTCAAAAATAGAGCTTGGATTTTAACCTTCTATTTATATGGAGTAATCTAAATATAATGTAGTTAAAAGCTAGAAGCAAGGTTGAGGACTCAATAAATAGAAAACAAGATGAGAGGAATATATGTGATAGAATAGAACTATAATTAAAAATGAAATATTCAGCCTCTGCTGGGTATTTTCAAATTCTGTCATGGAAAATACACTTACTATCCTTATGGCGCCGAACCAGAACAAAAAAACCCAACTTATAGGACTAATTCAATTAAAGCTCTTTTATATGAGATTTGGTAGGAAATAAATCAAAGAATCTTTCCAGGCATTAGCATTCCAAGGTCATCCAGATTTGATTTTGCAAAGATTAAAGCTTTTTCATGGTGCTCCCTATCCAAGCTTTTTGAAGATTACTCTATTCAAGACATCGCCATGGACTGGGATTTCTTTTTTTTTAAGTGATGAACTTTTTATGTTATTTTGTTAAATTCTTAAATATTCTCTTTTTTCTCCTGTCTTGGGTTTGTATTTTTGAGCTTGACTCCTTTTCATATTCTTAATTTTCCTTTCAAAAAAAAATTAATAAAATGAGAGATTAAAAAGATGATTCTGTAACCTTCAGAACATTGACAAGCTTGTGGAGCTGCTCAATAACTTGTTCCAACACCTTTTCAGTTCCAGAGACAACTATGGTGAAAAGAGCCTTGTCCTTATTCAGGCCAACAGCAAGTGATTCAATGTTATATCCTCTTCTAGCAAAAACTCCAGCAATCCGATTAATCATTCCACTTTCATCGCCAACGAACACAGAAATAGTATGTCGCCTCACCCTGGAAATGTGATCAAATGTATCACATAAGTATTTATCAAAACAGACATCCAATGAATTAAATTCAATTTCTGTGCAATCTTCATCAGTAATATAATTTTCAACGGCCGACAGCATACTAAGGATTTATCTCTTGAAGAAGCTATGCGCAAGCTTTGAGATAGAATGAGGTATAAACCTCAATTTTAAATTTTAATTAAAAACAATAATAGAAGTCCTTAAATAATATAAACGAGTATAGCAAAACAAAATACTATAACTTAAAAGTATACAAAATAATCACCGGGGCAATTTCCACTTAAACGGATATCTTTTAACATCACTGCTATTATCACTTGTAGGATTTTGTTATTCTATAAATCTTTGTCTTCAATAAGCTTAGAGCATTTAAAAAGTAGTAGTAATTCAAAATTGTCATAACTTTTGAGTTTACAACAATTGGTGGTGGAGAATAGGGGGATTCGAACCTATGACCTCTTGGGCGTTTAGATGAACATTTATGCCGCAAGCTAATGCTCGTGTTGGCAAAATTGTCATAATTCAAAACCTTAGACCCAAGAAATTTAAACCTACAACTACTATCCCGACACATAATTTTCATGACTTTGATGTCTTTGTTTTTAAAAACAATACCAAAATTTGAAAGCGAAAAGAATAGCTTCAAAATACTTGTTTTGGTTTATAGAATTCATACACTAGAAGATGAAACATATGTAGAGAATTTAGGTAACTATAAACTTAAATTTCAAAAATCAAAAACAAAAAATCAAATGGTTATCAAACGGGGCCTTAGTCAATCCTCTAAGAGGTTTATGCCTAAACCATCTCGAAGCTAAAAGTTAGAGTCTTACTTTGAGGCGAACCTCATACGCGTCAATAATTTTATTGTTCGTCAATAATTTTTTAAAACAATATATATTAGAATAATATGAGGTTCCACCTTAAAATCAATTGGTGGGGAGAGAAGAAGCGCATATATCTTATAAATATGTTGAAAACTCCCGAGAAAGGTGAGTATCTCCAATATGCCTCCTCAAGAGGGTGCCATATTAGAAATGCCATCTTGGATAAAATTCGAATTTATGGACCGAAATACCCGCTTAGGCTTTTTTGAAGGTTTGAAGGTTTAGGGTTTAGGTACGTCGAATTTTTGAAGGTTCCCATCTTCCTTGGAAGGCTTGGCGGATAATGCTCTCCTCTCATCTTGCCACTGGAGCTCCCTTGCTAGTGCCTTAAAGCCTTTTTCAGCTCAAGACATCATTAGCAACTGGGACTGCATCCTCGATTTTACTTCTTAATCCTTTTAATGTCTGATGTACCTTTTAATCTTAATCCTTTGTTTTGTTACCAGTTTTTTATTCTTAGTCTCTTCTCTTTTAGTTTCCGCACTTCCCTTAGGGGTCGGTATTATTGTAATCTTGAGTTTCAGCTCTTTCATTTTCTTAATGAAATTTTGTTGCTTTCTCAAAAAAAAAATACTCGCTTAGGCTTACTCGTTTATGTTGGATCAAAATTTTTGGGATCAAATACCTCATACCCATTTAAGTTTTACCCGCTTGGATTGGGTCTAAATTACCCCCTAAGATTTACCTACTTGGGTCGGATATTTATTTTTAGATCAAATCATATTGGGAATACTATCTTTGACTAAATTCGAATTTATGGACCAAAAATACCCATTTAGGCTTACTCGTTTGTGTTGGATCCGAATTATTTGATCAAATACCTCATACTTGCTTGGGTTGGGTCTGAGTTACCCCCTTAGGTTTACCTGATTGGGTTGGTTCTTAATTTATGAATCAAATACCCGCTTAGATTTTTTTACCAACTTGGATCGGATCAAAATTTCAGGGTCAAATACACACATAAAGCTCTGATACCATAGTAGAAAATATAAAGTTCCACGTCAAAACCAATTGGTAGTGAGAAGAGTAGCTCATATATCTTATAAAGATGTTGAAGACTCCTCATCGTTCCAATGTGAGACAAGATAAGTATCTCCAACACACACATATATAGAGTTTAAACAATGTAGAGTTTAAACATGAAGTTAGAAAGGAAAAAAAAAAGTTATCTTTGTTGACCCAGGACTATCCTGTGGAAAATCTGCACTAGTTACAACCTCATGATATTGAGGATCTAACATCTCAAATATTGTTGGTTTCCTTTCAGTGTGCTCTCCTCTATAGAGATCCTATTGTTCCACTCAAGTCTCTCCTCCTTGGACTAAGAACAACCTCCCCAATCAAAGAAAGAAAAGCAACCACGTCCATTATTTTCTATTGAAATTAAAAAAACATGTTGACGTTTGCCTTGAACTTTGATGCCCCATGATTACTTAGTCAGGAGTCTCAATGCCCAGTCAATAAACGAGGATCTTGCTGCTCAGTCAGCGAGTGAGGGTTCAGGGGCGTGGGCATTGCCCCGGTGAGGTTTGAGACAATACCTTGGAAACCTAGACAAAATTGTAATTGGGTTTATGTTTTTCGTATTTGAGCTTTTAAGTAACTGGTCTTTTTGTTGTAATAGGGTTTTACGAGAGTTATACTATATGAACTCTCATAATATCCTAGCCCCTCTTTGATCGACATTCTTGTATTCATTCTCCCTAATAAAATTGTTCTCCCCTCTACCTGTGGACGTAGCTAACAAACTGTTAGTGACCACGTGTAAATTTGTATGTTTGTCTTTCTCGCTTTCTCCCTATTTTATCTTGATTTTTGTTTTGAATTCATAAAAGAACAGATGATAAAAACCAAATGAGAAGAAAGAGGAAGCACCAAAAAGGCCTAGGACAACAACAGTGAATGCTTTTTCATAAAAGAAAAATGGAAAATATAAGGGAACTATGTGGATCTATCACTCACCCCTTGTCTTCCCATAAATACGTAACTTTCTAGTCCCTCAGAAAGAACCGAACAAAAGAAGAGAAGGAAGGAATCTCCAAGGAAATGTCCTTCCAAGGGTTTCTGAAAGATCCTTTGACCCCACCCGATAACTACTCAACAAGATGAGGAACGTTCGTACTCACAATAATCCTATGTCAAACAGTATTAGGCTCAAAGGGGAACTGCAAAAAAGCCATTTAGCCTGCAACAATGTGAATCCTTAAGTTTCCAACCTCAACCAACCAATCTTGAATCAAACATTGGAAACCATCCTAGTATGACCCTCAGGTCCGAATCAATGAATCAGTAACTCATCACTTTGTTTTAATACAATTCAATTATCCATCACCAAGTACAGAAGCAGAAATCTCCTTCCCATTATTGATCAATTAAACACTAGCAGATAATCTAATAGCAGAGTTTAACTCCTTAGGCGAAAATTCCAACCCTCTTCAGCTTAATATTTTTAGCATAAAATAATCAAACAGACAAGAACTCCCAGCACTGCCTCCTAAGTTCAAAGATTGGATGATTTTCAACTTACAACCGACTCCAATTCCTCAAATCTCCATCATATTAGCTGATCAAGAAGGTCTTTAATCTTGCACAACAAGCCTAAACTCTAATCTAGGAGAGAACAACGACAGATAAGTAAAACGAAACCGAATCCGTACACAGAGCATGCTTGATACAAAAAAAAAAAAAAAAAAAAACGCGAATGAAAAAGAAACATAATACAGAAAAGAGCAAGACGTGCATACCCGGATGCGGACACAATCTTCGAAGCAGAAGAATTCTTCCTAGAACTCGTTTCATTGATGCTTTTGACAGGGAAAGCCGCTTTTCTGATCTCATCACTGTAGCTGCGGGATTTGGAAACGGAACGAAACGGTAAATATGAAGAATTGGATAAACATGAGGATTTGAAGGGGAACTCGAACGGAGTACGTATCAATGAAATGGCTGAAGCGGAATCTAGTGAAATGGCAGCCATTGGAGGAAACAGTAGCAGAAGGTACAGAGGAAATTGATCTGTTATTAAGCAGTGGAAAGGTTGAATTTATTTCACTCTAGAAATAAAACCGGAGTCTTTGAGTACCAGGTGAACATGGTTTTTTTTTTTTGTAGAGTGAAATAAATTACTCAAAAATTCGTAATAGTGTTTTATTTATTTTATTTGATTTTTATCCAATAAATTTTAAAATTAAAACAATATCAAATATATTATTTAAATAAATATATTCGTAAAATTAATATATCCAATATATTAATTCTTTACTTTGATAACTATTCAATCATTATTAATTCAATTAATATGTCTAACTTATATATTAATATTATCCGTTTAATAATTATCCAATAATTATTAGCAAATAAACAAGTCCAAAATATTAATTTATAATTCTCAAATTTAATAATAATTATCCAATACTTATTAACCCAATATGTCCAACATATTTACAACTAAGAATTCAATAGTTATCTCATAATTATTTAAAACTAATCAATCTAATATACATTAATTTTTTCCTCAATAATATTTATCTAATAAATATTATATTTAATATATTCAATATATTAATTAATTAACTTTAACAATTCAAACTCATTTCTGAGCTAGCCTGGGTACTCGTAGACTATAGATTAAAAGCTACAACGACCTAGAATCCAATCCCTCTTCGTTAACATCAGGCATATCCCACTAGAACTCTCTCGCACTATAGGACAAGTTAACGTTCACGGATAAATGTCTTGGATAATTTTGGATGTCTTACCAACAATAGGTACCCACCTATTTATAGCACTCATAAACTCGACTCCAAAGCAAAATCAATGATCACAATTTTGTCACATTTCCATTTGTGATAAGTAAATCATGTGGCTTTAGTTTTGCCACATCTTCTCTGTGAAAAGTGTAAAGAAATATTTAGATATTTTCCTTTGACATCAAAGAGTGTGGTGTGTTCTAGACGTTTTCATTTTTTTTATATTTAACACATCACATATTGATTCGTGTTTACAAGTTTATGTTAGACGAAAAAAATAATAGTTTGTCAAACAATTAGAGACTATTTGTTTAGTTCTTTTATAGAGCTATTAAAAATAAGCTTTTATAATCACTCTTTAAACGCTTCATACAAACGAGCAATTACTCTCTTTTTTCTTTAAAACTTTACAGAATAATCACTTTACAATTATTCATTCAAATACGCTCAAACTTGCATCTCGGGGTAGTTTTGAATGCTTGTGTAGAATATATGTTGTTTGTGATGTTAATTTTTGAATCACATTCACTTTTTTACCATAGGTTAAATTATATTTACCTTAGGGTAAATTTTGGTTAGGGTTTTTCCTAACAATTAGGAGTGTGTTTTGTAGAGCATTATATAAGCTCATATTAGAGTTTCTTATTTTTGTGAGAGAGTAAGAGAGCCACCATTTGTGCCTTTTGAAGTTCCGTTTGGCAATTTTGAATGAGAATCATCTCTGCAATTTGGATGTGGATGTAGGGCTAGTTCCCGAACCACTTTAACTCGGTGTGTCGTTCTTCTCTCCTCCATCTCTTCTTTTATTTGCTTCATTCATCTCATTTGATATTTGATTTAATTATCGTTACATGTGGTTAAGCACAAAAGCTTCATGTTTTAATAACTTTGACTTAAAAGAGGTTTATTTATTTTAGTATTGACTATTTGTTCATGAATAGTCAAATATAGTAAGATACATAGTACAAAATATAGATGGCATGGACAAGTTTCATCACTTTGTTTAGATACACTTATAAGATATAAACACTTTGACTTTCTCTGTGCAAAACTTCTTTACCTGCACAACACACTCGAACTTATGAACACGTCCAAGACAATCTTTTGCCTTAACATGAAGACGGAACTCTAAATCATCTCCACCCAACTCGCGATACCAACCTCCAAAGACGACATCGTAAATTAGGTTATCATCGGTATCAAGCATTATCTTTTCCAATGCAAACTTTGCAATTTCTACCACGAACGTGATATTCAGGTTACTGATTTGAATCCATTTGTTTGGGTCAACAACACGTTCTATGAGAACGAAAGTTATCAATTTTCTAATTCTTTCACCATGAGGCTTCTCTTCGACTACAATAGCCTCACAACTGAGCAATCGACCAAAAATATCTATTGCCTTAATCAAGAGACGATATTTTAGGTTGTTTGGACCAACCTCGACATACCAACCTTCGTAAATGCTCTCGAATTTAAAAATATTTTTATTTATGATGTTGAACTGATCCACTGCAAACTTCGCAACTACTTGCACGCAATGCTCCTTAACATCAGGGATTTTAACCCAGTTCTCCAACATTTTGAATGATATGAGTGTCATCTTGGGATTTACAACGAGAAAATGTTCTATGAGAACAATAGCATCATACTTGTGCACACGTCCAAGACAATCTTTACCCTTTATAAGTACATGAAACTTCAAGCCATCATGACCGATCTCCGCATACGACGCTTCGTAAGTCTCAACATATTTCAAGCTATCTCCCATTTTTATAACGAACTCTTCCACCGCAAACTTCGCAACAACTTGAACGAGCGGTAACGAAAGGTCATTGATCTTAATCCACTTCAACACGGGCGGCGGACGGACGTCCCCGACATAGTGACCCGGAGTGGCTATGATGATTATCCTTTCCAACTTTCTAACTCTTTCCTTGTGGGTTTTTTCTTCATGCACAATAGCTTCATAATTGAGCAACCTTCCAAAAACATCAACCGCCTTGATATGGTGCTTGAATTTCATGGTGTTTGGACCTAACTCCATGAACCAACCTGCATAAATACTCTCGAATTTCAACTTGTATTCATGGCTCTTGTTGAACGCTTCCACCACAAACTTCGCCACCTCTAGAACGCAATGTGTACTAACATCAGGGATTTGAATCCAATTCTCCCCTGTTTGGCTGCAAGATTTGGCTGCAGGGCTCATTTTCTCGTGAGATATACGTGTTTTTCTTTTATGGAGATTTTTAGGTAATTCTTTCTTTCTTCAAGGGCTTCATATTTATACAAGATTTTTTTTGTGTAAAACATGTAATTAAAAAAGTTGGAAAAGATAAGGTTAATGCTTTTAAGATGATATAATGTTATATTCTATATCAACATTCTTGATAATATATAAAATAAGTAAAGGAAGAAAATTGGAATATAATACTTTTACGCTAATTTTTTGATTGGTACTATTTTCGTCACTGGATTTTTAGATTTGTTCTATTTTGATCCTTGGACTTTTAAAAGTTTAATTTTAGTCTCTGAATTTTCTAGTTTTTTATGCTTTGATCCCTAGACTTTGAAATGATGAACTTTATTCCCTGAATTTTTTTAAAAAAATTTATTTTAGTTTCTAAAATTTAAAAAAAAAAAAGAAAAAAAGAAAGGGTTTGAAATTAGTTTTTATGAGAAATTGTAAGTTGGTATTTTTTTAATTTGGTTCAACAATTGTTAATTCTTAAATTTATAGATTAAGATGATTAATTTTTAAACAAAACTTGACAAAAATTTCCAAACAAGGATCAAATTTAATATATTCTTTAAGTTTAGGGGCTGAAATAGAACATTTTAAAGTTTAGGGACAAGAATGGAACAAACTTGAAAGTCTAGGGATTAAAACGGAACAAACTTGAAAGTATAGGGAGTAATATTGAATTTTTGAAAGTTTATAGACCAAAATGGAACAAACCTCAAAGTCTAGGGACCAAAATGATACTTTAACATTTTTTTTATATTATATAGTCTGGGCATTCATTTCAGAAAGAGTAGTTTATTTATACTTTTGGTTCACCGATCTTTGATCTGTTCCAAATTTATTTTTATGTAAATGATCAATACTCATTTTAGTTTAATGGACTATGATATCAAATTATATATATATATATAGTGTGGATATTCATCTCAAAACTGATTGATAATAAGAGAAGTAATATATATTTTATATATTACTAGGAGGTCTCATCGAGAGTGTTTGTTTGCTAATTTTACAAGCTCCTACAAATAAGCTTTTGCAACTCAACTTCAAATAACCACATCAAAACAAGTTATATAGTAATCATTCAAAATAATTACTCATTTCTAATCATTCATTTTTAACCATTCAAAATAATTTTTCATTTTTCACAGTTCGAAATAACTTTTCATTTCAATCTTTCATTGTTAACTCCTCTAAAAAAAAACTACATCTAAACTCCGGGGGTGTTTGTTTGTAAAACTGTGGAGTGTTTAGAAATGAGGAGTTGTAATAATAGGTCGTTTGTATAAAGTTTTTAGAGAGTGATTATAAAAGCTCGTTTATAAAATCTCCATAAACACTCAAAACAAACATCCATTTAGATTCGACTACAATTCTAAATTTATAATCCCTTTAAATATTCTCTCATTCTAATCACCGATCCAAACACCACATCTTTTTAATGTAGATCCTTAATAGTTAAAAACAAAAGGAGATTATTGGTTCGTTTTTTTTTTTTTTTTAAATTTAAATATGTGTATAAAATAAAAGTTGTAATGGATGTTGATAGATAGTTCTTTGGAATACGGTTCTAGTTTGAATATATGTTGTGGAGAGATTTATTTAAAAGAAAAACAATAACGAAATAAATTCCTCGTAACCCAAAAACAAAAGAAGCCAATTTATTAATTAATGTAACTCATAACATGTGTATATTTTCATATTAAACCTATTTATTAATTAATGGAATCTTTTTCGTCGTTCAATTTATTTAATTTCATTTTATGCTTATCCTAAACTATTTAAAATGGTATTACCAAGGTTGGATATTTCTACTAATGAGAATTTTTTATGAATAATGTTATAGAAAAAATATATCTCGAAATACTTGGATAAAGTCTTGAATCCTGGGGGTCGGCCAAACTACCACGATCCCTCCTGGGAATCGGTGAAGGAAGGCCTTGACCTCATGGGGATAATGTTCAATAGAAAACCTAGACTTATCAGAGAACAAAATATGATAAGGACTTTTGACTTTGATGAATAGATGATGACATTTGAAAGGATAATGTTCTAGCAATTCTAAAACATGCCTACTTTTCTGTTCAACAACTTTTTGAACGTAAGAATAATCATCAATTGAGGATATGAAACATTGGAATCTGATTTTGAACACAATCGGAAAATGACCCCAAACATCAAAATGGACTAACTTAAAAGGGAGAACTCAGTACTCGTTTGTCAACTCTAGGACTCGAACTAAGACGATGAAAACTTGACATACTAACATAAATAAAAAAAATCCAAGGAAGACGAGACTATTGAATTGAAGACAAGCATTTCTTAATGACTAAAGAGAATGGATGACTTAGACAACAATGTGCATCGTATGGGGAAATAAATCCCGAACAAGGAACAATTCTCGATACCTGACTTTTGAAAAATATAAAAAACTCTAGATCACTCGTGTCCTTTCCCAATAATCATTTTCGTCACAACACCTAGAAACAAACAATGATCATGATAGAACGATATAATATTAAGATCTTCAGTCAGTTTACTAATAGATAATAAATTAAAGAACAATTGATGTAAATGAAGAACCGATGTCAAAGAGGTAGATGGTGTGAGGTTGAAGGTACCAAATTCAAGAACAAGAGACTTTGATCCATTTGCTTAAGTAATTAATATTCACCACAAATGCAATGGACAAAATATAAGTTAAGATTAACTATCATATGATTAGATGCATCAGAATCAATGACTCACATGGTGGACAATGACGACTCATTTTACATTAACCAACCATAAATGTAGTAGACGCAAACCTAGATAATAACTCAATCATAAATAATCTCACCAACAATAAAAATCGATCTCAACCCTTAAAGGGAAGTAGCAAAAAATCGTTTCAAAAATAAGTGATGGGAACCACAAACCGTACACAAAGGGAAACACTGCTCTCAAATAAATGAGAGTCAAATACTAATTTTCAATATCGAATCTTTGATTCGATGTTGAACTGAATTATCACCAAACATTGAAATTAATGCACCACTAACCATTTCGGTAGAGATCAGAGAACTTTTGTAATAGTCTTTGTTATGACGTAAAATATGGCCCGGAAGTCTCGGAAGAGACCGGGACCCGAACAAAGGACTAAAGGACCAAAGCCGACCCCCCGG
>JBBMEG010000020.1:2934825-2952057 GCA_037832605.1 Cyclanthera cordifolia | reverse complement strand
ATATATTTTAAGAATTAACTTCAACCTTAAATGGAAGAAGTTTTTATTTATGACTTAAAATTCAATTTTGATAAAAAATTGTTTGAATTTATATGAACTAATGTGTTTGGGAATAAAATAACTAATATAAAAGAAAATTGAAACAAAAATAATATTTTAATTAAATAATAATTTAGCACATAGAAGCAATTCCCTAAATTGATAGTGATTATTTAATCGATAAATATTGCATAACTCAATACATTTACAAGTTAGAAAGTTGTAACATTTAAATAAATTAAATAATTAAAAAAAAATCAAAAAAAAATAATTAAAAATAAGGAAGTAACAAATATTAATAACAATAAGAAATCATGAACAAATAAAACACAATTTCATTATAAAAACTATCTGCACAAACACGAGTTATTGGCGGTCATTCATTCACAAAATTTACATTCAAACAAGCTATTATTTGTAACTATTATACAAAAATTCACATCAAAACAAACTATTACTACAATTCTTCCATAAAAATCTACTTTAAAATAAGTTATTAACTCCAATTACTTTACAAAAATCCACATCAAACGAGACTTGCAATTATTATTCATAATCACTCAAAATATCTATTTGTTTTAATCACTCTATGATAGCTCTTATAAATATTCAACAAACACCTCTAAGATAATATTTAAAAAAGTGCTTAATAAATAATATAAAAAAGGATAAGGTCATAAAATTTCATTTTTTATTTTTGATTTTTGAAATTTAAGTCTAGAACTATCACTTGAACACATAATTTTCATGACTTTGATGCCTACATTTTACTAGTGTTTTAATTCATGTTAACCGGGCATTTAACAATTAACTGTATGCATAGTTTCTTTAATATTTATATGTTATAACGCCAAACACTTGAAAATAGTCGAGATGCCGGAAAACTGATCGGGTCAGAAAACCTAAAAATAAAAGAAAAGAGGAAAAAAAAGACAAGTTTTTGAAAAAGAGGGGAAATCCAAAAGAAGAGAGAGAGAGGTAATTGTCCCTCCCTCCTAACTTAGAAGATTTCAAAATTTGAAAAAGACCCTCCCAAATTCCAAATCCCAAATCTCTCTTTCTTTTATTTTTTTTCACTTCCAAACGTCTATCTATAACCGCGCTCCTTCTTCAGTCTTTCTCTCAAAACTTTGCCTCCGCTTTTTGCTTTGTTCTTCCCCAACTCCAACCCTCAAATTCCTCTCCATCTTTCCTCTAATTTCACCCTCTTCCCATCAATACCCACTTCCCCCATTTCACTAATTGTAAGCTCCATGTACTTAATCGCTCAAACCTTGTTTTTTCTGCTCTTTCCTTTCATGGGTTTTGCTGGGATTCGTTTTTTTTTTTTGTCTTTTGTTAATCTCTGTTGGTGTTTTTGGTTTTTGAACTCTGTTTCTTTGTGGGGTTGAGCTGTTTTTTCAGATGAATTTCGTTCTTGAATGAGGATTTTGTAATTGGGGTTTGTTTGTTTTCTTGTTTGGTTTTCGATTCACTTCAGCTACTAAACTATGCTGTTTCTACAGATTTCTTGGTCTGTATTACCAATTACATCACTTAGAATGTGGATTATCGAGAATCTATTACACATTGTTTGTGCCATCATTGGATCTGTTTGATTCTAATTAATCGGAGAAATGTGTTTTGCTTTCACTCTTTTGATCTGTAAATTATAAGTGTTCCCTTCTAGATTGTAATTCTAATGCTTTTCTCTTCATTTTTTTTTATATGGGTGAGTGTTCGACCTAACTTACGTACACCTCGATTATTTAGATGTTTGTTAATGGGAAATTAATTCACAGGTTGGTGGATAATGTGGATCGAAGCTATAACATTTTCGTTTGTTAAGTCTCTTGTGCCCACTAGTCAACCTGTAATGGTCAATACTTGAAAGTTTTCTCTTTCATTTGGGAGGGATTTGAAAGAAAGCATATGCATTTTTGTGTAGTTGTTTCATGAAAGAACATTGATTCTAATGTATGTGATTTTCTTCGATCTGTTTAACTAATACACTAACTGGTATTTGTGTTGGAAATCTGTTGAATTTTGTTGAATTAGTCAATTACAACAATTTCATTTTGAATGAACTAATTAACATTCCTCCCCTGCTAATTCTTGTCACTGAAATGTTTGGTTTACTAATCACAATCTGTTTGATACTTTTCCTCACAGAATGGATGCACTACCAGATGCTATTTTTCAGTACATCTTATCCCATATGAGCAATGCTCGGGACGTGGCAGTCTGCAACTGTGTATCGAAGCGATGGAAAGACTCGACGCCCTACATTAGGAGTCTTTATTTTCCCCGCAACTCGTTCGACAATCATTCGGGAGGGTTGAGTCCTGACATGATCATTTGGAGGATAATTTCATCCGTTGTTCACTTGGAGGAGCTTGTTGTTTACAGCCCCTTTTCGGGGTCTGGTCTTGCTTCATGGTTGTCTAGTGTAGGACCGTCGCTTCGACGCCTTGAGCTACGAATGGATAATTTGGTCGATCTTCAGGCTTGTCAAGAGAGCCCTTCCAAGTTGGAATGCCTTAAATCTGCAGCAAATTTGGAGTCACTTAAATTATGGGGTGTCTTAATGACACATTCACCTAGGTGGGATGGGTTTCAAAAGTTAAGAAATCTTGAGATTGTTGGTGCTAAGCTAGAGGATCCTGCATTGAACACGGCTCTTCGTGCATGTCCTAATCTGTCAAACTTATTGCTCCTTGGTTGTGAAGGTTTAACTTCAGTTTCAATTGAGCTGAAGCACTTGGAGCAGTGTAAGCTAGACTTCTATGGCTTGGGGAACTGCTCCCTTATCATCAATTCCCCTAAAATTCAACTCCTCGAAGTTCAAGGTTGTAGTTGGATTAGAGCCCGCGGGACGAGTTCCTTGACAAGTCTTTCAATTGCCAATAATGCAGGTAATCATAAATCATAACTACAAATCTTTTGAAGACAAGTTCGGTGTGATTCTTGGAAGGGTGTCACAACTTACAAATATGTGCTCAAAACACTCAATACAACAAGAACTTTAGTTGGGGGTGTGCTCATAATCCCTTATCACAACTATAATAACCTTCTAGTCTCGTGCCTCGTGATCTAGAGTGCTATAAGTACCTCGGAGATGATAGGTTCAATTCACGGTGGTCATACATATGAATTAATTTTCTACAAGTTTCCTTAACATCCAAATACTGTAGAGTCGTGCGATAAGTCTTGTGAGAATAGTTGAGATGTGCATAAGCTGACTTAGACAATCACAATTTTTTTCACGAGTTGTTATAAACAAGTGGCTAAACTACGAGTATTACACTCAAAAGTCATTCCAAATTCATTCTAGGACCCTTGTGGTATTAATTATCCTTGCCATGTACAAAATATCACATGATAGGAAGGAATATATTCGTTTCTTGTATGGAAACTATTAATAAGAAGAGTCTACAAAGTGGAAGTTTGCAAGTGTCTTACTTTAGAAGTACTACACTCAAAAGCCATTCCTTACTATCTTTAGAATCCTTGATATATTGTCTCAGACACAGTGGTTGAAGGCTTGGACTTTGAAGGTGTGCTCTCTCAAGGTACCAGGTTCGAGACCTATTTGTGATACTAATTTGTGGACACCTCCAATATCTCCTAGTGCCTAGCTTATGGACATGCGTGGTTATTTCGAGTATAGTGGAGCAAAGCTTTGATTTCCTGGTTTAAAAAAAAAAAATCCTTGAGATATTGGTTGACTTTGGATTTCCATTTTTTATATGATATCGTCCCTTTGGGCAAGCTAAACCTACAAATTTCCCCTTATCTAGTCGATGTGGGACAATGGCCGAATTCTCATTCCCAACAACTTTAATATGGATTACTTTGTTTCTTGTATGTAGACTTTTAATAAGAAGAGCTCGATCAGTTTGCCAGTGCATTATACTAACTATGTTTTTTTTATTTTTTGGCATGGAAACCTTTGACAGGAAGAGTGTACATGGTGGATTTTGATAAGCTTATTTCACTGGAGTCTCTGTCCATAAGAGGAGTTCAATGGGGTTGGGATGCAATAAGCAAAATGCTTGAATGGGGGAGTGAGGTGAAACATCTTTACATGAAGGTTGAGTTCACTGGAGACTTTGATGCACTTGAACCTTTTCCTGAAATTGACTTTGTTGAGTTTTTCAATAACCATCCAAAGCTACAAAAGTTTGACATTCATGGAGCTATGTTTGCTGCACTTTGCCAGAAGAACAGCCTTAAAAATGTAAGTAGATTCAATGCCTAACAACATATAACTTGTTCTTAGTTGGATTTCTTGGCTTATAAACTAATGTTGTGTTTTGTTAAATCATCCATCAACTCAAAAGTTTAAGTTGATGGGTTGAAGTATATTTAATTACATATCTGTAACGTTCGCAGTTCATGATTTGGATGAGGTTTTAGAATCCAAACTTAGCACTTTGGGCCCCAACATTCCCTAGTAACTCGGTCACGTTACTTACTAACTTTATCGCTTTTAAGAATGAAGACTATCTCCACAGGCCAACTTAAGTCTTTTCTTCATGTTTTGTCCTACGCACCTGCATCCTAGGAAACTTCTATGAGATCACATAACTAAGAACTACTCCAAGTTAAGCATGCTTAACTGTGAAGTTTCTATGATTGAACGACCAAAAAGGAAGATGTACCTGTTGATATAGGAAATTTAAAAAATGCTTTATAAGTGGAATTCAATTTTAATTGGTGAGGTAAGCGAGTCAACATGAATTTAAACTTAGAATCTCTTGCTTTGATACTATTTTGAATTGTGTTAAATCACTAATCTACTAAAAAACTTAAGTCGATGAATTGAGATAAATTTAGTTATATAAACTAACAACTACATTTGTTGGTATTACTCAGGTGGATCCAGACTTTGTAATCTCATGTTTGGAGGAAGTATCGGTTTCGGTTCGATCGCCGTTGAATGCCGAACAGAAGATGAATACTCTCGAGTCGTTGATTAGGTACGGGAAGAATTTGAAGATGATGGTAATAAAGATTCTTCGGATGAAGAGTAGCCATAGCAGTGCTGATGATTTCTTTGATGAGATTTGCAAGTTTAGATATTTGAACCGCAAGATTGTTCGTATTGAATAAAAGCATAAGTGAGACTTTTTTTTTTCCTCATTTTTATAAAAAAATTCTCTGATTACAGGTTGACTTACTGAAGTGATTAACTTGGTTTGATCATTGTTTTATGAATTAATTCATAACTAATTGCTTATTTACAAAGTTGTTTTTATGGGAATTTTGATCAAAGATGTTCAACTTGGCCTTGCTTTTGATCAAATAACCTTCTTAGTTGGTCAAGTAACCTTTGAATTGTATTTTCTTTTTTAATAAACATGGAAATTAGAGTTTTGCTCCCCTATACTTACTTCTCAACGCTCTGAGTATCGTTAACCTGCCCATAAGTTATGGCACAGGGATACATTGGAAGGTATTATAGTTTATCATTAATTATATTTGGTTCTATTAGTTTGAAGATAGTTAGGTTAATTCTTATGGTTTAAAAATCTTGATTTTAGTTCTTAAAGTTTAGAGAAATCTATAATTTTAATCTTTATGGTTTGAAAAAGTAAAATTTAGTCTATAAAGTTCGATAGAATTTAAAAATTAGTTTATGTTGTTTGTAATTGTTCGCGAATAAAATAATTATTTGTGTTTAATGATGAGAGTGTGAGATAAGTAATTGATTGGACAAAAAAAAAGCATCTTTCATACATCAAATGTTATATTTATGTACTTAATTTGTTTACGATTTATGAATAACGATGACTGTTAACCATATGGATTAAATTTTATTTCTTCAAACTAATACATACTAAATTGTATATTTGTATAAATTATAAAGACTAAATTATATATTTCTCTAAACTATAAGGATTAGAATCTATATTTTTAAACCATAGAGCCTAAACTCTATGAAGCTGTTTGTTTAACTCTTTTATAGAATTATTAAAAATGAATTTTTATAATCACTCTTTAAACATTTCATACAAACAAGTTATTTCTGTAATTTTTTCTTTAAACCACTCAAAATAACTCTTATTTTCTGATTAGTCAAAATAATCACTCCACAATTATTCAATTAAAAATTTCCTATCTTTCTTCAAACTATAGGGATCAAATCTATAATTTACCATGTTGGGTTGTTTGTTTATCTCTTTTACATAGCTAATAACAAGCTTTTATATCACTCTTTAAACAACTCATACAAATAAGCAAAACACTCAAAATAATCACTTCATAATTATTCATTCTGAACACTCTCGTAATTTTAGTACATCTCAATAATCTTGGACCTGAGACGTCCGAGGGTGCATATCTTGATGTCTATAACCTCAATCAAGGTTGCCCCTCAAACCCTAAACCCTTTTTCTTAATTGAACGACAATATCTTTTCCAACCACCTTTTCACGAACAAAATGACAGTTAAGTGTGTGCATGAAAAATAGAGTTGAGGCATGTATGTATGAGCCAAGAATATGTGTGTATCTTTGGGGGAAGAGGAGATGAATGTGCGTATTTTATTTGCGTCACTTGAGAAAATACAAAGGGCTAATTGCAACATTTAGCCTACTTAAACATCTATCACTAGAGATGTTCACGGCGCAAAGACGAGGATGATTTTACCATTCGTATCTCTATTATCCATTTTAATCTTTATCTTTGAAATTCACCGTAAAATTTTGCAGGGAACGAGATCGGTACTCATCGCTGGGATATACGGGAATCAGGTTTCCTACAGCGAATTATTCCCATTTAGTTTGTTTTTCTTTTATTTTTCTTAGAAATCTCAACATTTGAGAAGCTTTATCAATATTAATTCAATTTACTAAAGTTTAGATACTTTTTTTGTAACAGTTAAGATAAATGTTTGTTAGTTTCAATTAGATATTTAATTATGTAAGAAAAATATCTATCCAAATAAATATTTCTAGAACTTTATGTATATAAATGCATTAATTAAAATATAAATAAAATAATATAATATATAAACAGAGTGGGGAACAAGGAATCGAGAGTGCAGAATACATTTCTCGTCCACATCTCCTTTAGTCACGAAAAATTTTTCATCCTCACCCACTCTCTCATTCCCCATCTAATCGAGAATTCACCATCCTATATTAAGAGTGGGTCTCCGGCTTCCTAGAGAAAATGAACATCTCTATCAATCACTCATGTCGCATGTACTAATAAATCACAAGTCATTGACCCAAGAAGAGTAATAGCTCAACAACAATAGTGTTAATAAAAAAAAAAAGTGGTCATAAGTTCGAGTTTCTCTATTCCAATTATTGTTAGCTCAAATAAATAAATTACATTTCATTGTTTAAATTCCATTCCAATTTAGAATATTTCTTAAAATTAAAGTTATAATTACTATCCTAACTTTTTTTTTTTATTATTATTATTTGTTAAAATTTGGTCAAAAAGTTTTTTTAAAAGTTTTTTTAATTTAATAATATTTGTAAAAAATTTAAACATCCACTTTCTTAGGGGTTGTTTGAAAGATGGATTTATGTTTATTTAGAAATGAGGATTTATAATCTTCCTCTAAAACCTACGTTAAAATGAGCTATTGTAACTTTTCAATATAACTTCTTATTTCTTAATTCATCATTTCTAATTATTCAAAATAATTCCCAATTTCTAAATCATTTAAAATAACTTTTCATTTCAAAGTCATTTTTAATTTTTCGTACTCGCCTATATGCATTATTAATTAAATGTAGTTTGACATTTTATTAAGTTATTAAATAAAATAAAATTATAATATATGGTTTTATCATCTATATATACATAATGTAATAAACTATACAACATTATCCATGAATCGATAAAGGTTATAGGTTTAATCTTTCGCCATGTTATTGAATTAACAAAAATCATTATGAACTTTACACTTAATATTTTATTAAGTTATTATATAAAATAAAAAAGTTTACAAATTAGTATTCTATGATAAATTTGAAATTTATATCAATGGAACTAGATTCAATAATCTTAAAATTTTTAATACAAGTAAATACAAAATGTAAACATATTTCTAAATTTTATAGAAAAATATAGTTAATTTTGTTAAGAAAAAAAAAAATTTATATAAGAACGTTTTTTAAAGTTTATGGATTAAATTATAATATTTGAAAGTTCATGTACTCAAATGAAACAAATTTGAAAATATAATGACTAAAATTTGACATTTGAAAGTTTATATTTCAAAATGGAACAAAATTCAAAATTTATGGACCAAAATTGTATTTCAACCGAAGTTGTATTATATGATTTGATATAAAAATGTGATGCTTTAAATAATAATAGTATAGCTTATGAGCAACTTTTGGCTGTGGTAATATAATATTGTCGACCAACTCATTTATTTAACTTATTTGAATATAGTTATGTATATGTGTTATTTATATGTATTTACCATTTTTTCAACATTGACCATGTATTTTTTCAATATATTTATAAGATCCTTTTGATTATACAATTATTAATTTAAACATTTTAATTGTTTTACTTCATTTGATAATCAAAAAATTAGGTTGGTTATTGGCTGCTTTAATTATTTTTTTGAAGTAGTTGTTTTGATCATCTAAATGTAACAATTTTTAAATTTCAAAAATAATAAATAAAATAAAAATAAACTTTAAATATGATATTTTTTGAAAAAAAAAAATATACATGAAAAATAATGAATAATTTTATTTAAATATTAAAGGTAACAAAATATACTTTTTGTTACCTTTTAGTTTTAAATTTTAATTAAATATATTTAAAATAAATAATAAATAATTTTTGAAAATAATTTTTTTTTTTAACTTTAAAATGTTTATTTTATAAAATAAGAAAAATAAAAATATTGAATTATAAATGTTATATTAAGTCTTGCTCTTTTCAAAATCCTCTCGCGAAAACATCGTGAAAAAGGAAAATAAAAATAAAAATAAAAATAAAGAGTCAAATACAAAGTCAAATCCAAAAACATCGAGCCTTCAAATAACAGTTCCAATTTACCAAATCCATATCCAACGCCATTAAAGCTCGACTCCGAGCTTTCAACCTTCAAGCGGTTATACTCTGCTTTCCGTTTTTTCTCTCTAATTATCTGCAATTAAACACCCAGAGAAAGACAGGGACAATCGGAGAAGACAGCTATGGATTGCCAGAGGATGATTCTGCCTTCTTTGCTGTTAATGTTGACCTTCTTGGCGGCGGATCTTGTGCGCCCTAGCCATGCTGTTTGGTTCAACCTTCCTTCTAATGGAGTCAAGTGTGTTTCTGAGGAAATTCGCAGCAACGTCGTTGTTTTAGCTAATTATGTCGTGTTCTCTGAGAATGTTACCTATGCGCCCACTGTTTCCGTCAAGGTTAACCATCTTTATTTATTTTCTGTCATCGATCGTCAACTCTAGGGTTTTTGTATGAATTTATGTTTTGTTCTTTCTGCTTTTGTCTGGCTGATTGAAGAAAGACTGCGATTATATGATACTTCGGAGTATTTTGATTGCTTATCTTTTGCAGTATAACAACAATGTTTGGGAATTTTCAATGTCTAGGTCAAATTCTAGGTTAAGGATACATGCTAATTATAAATGAATTAAGTCGATCTCCATTGGAATGAATGTCCAAAGTGGACCTGGAGATCGAGATAAGGTTGTCATCCTTATGAAAGTCCAGTTCGACATCTTATCTAATACGGATTGAATACTGACCTTTCTGCCTTTCTCAGATTTTAATTGGGGTTTTAGTTTTATTCTGTCAGGAGTATTGTTTAGGGAGATACATGTTTAGGGTTGGGGATTTTTTTGGGTTGGTAAATCCGCGAACTCGTTCTTTTCTATATATTAGAGCAATTTAATCCAACCCAACATTTATTTTTTCGGATTGGGTTCTCTGAGTTGTTCCGTTAATATTCTTTTTGCTCTATTTGACTCAACTCATAGGTGTAAATATGTAAACAAATGACAATAAAGAAAAAATGCATGATATTATACTTAAACCTAGGTTATTTACTAGTGTATGTTACTAATATGCTAAAAATCTATCTCATTAATTAATGTGACACATGAATATATTATCATTCTTAGTTCGAGTGGGTTGGATCAACCTTTACAGTTAATATGGCGAAGTATGTATCTTACTTTGATAGGCATTGGGTGCTGTGATACACTTCACATTCACATATTATTAATAGTAGATAGACTGATAAAAGGATACTGCCTACTGGGATTGTTTGAACTGTTTGAGGCTCGTTACGTTGGGAAAAACCTTCTCTAATTACTACAGGAAGGAATAAGAGAAATATAACCGAGAAATTAAAAGGAAAAATATAAAAATAGAACACAAGAATTTAAGTGAAAAAACTCCAAAACCGGAGAAAAAACCACGGACAGAAAAAACGTCCACTATGTGAAAAATTGCTTCAATCACACAAAATTCTCTCCCCGACCCCAGTTACATAAACACTTTCTTCAAAGCTTATACTACTCACAGCCTTTGCCCAACCTTTCCAAGAGAATAGAAAAGGAATTTAACTAGAGTCAGTGCACAAAGCTTAAAGTGCTTCTGACTTGGGATGCTTTGAAACCACAGGCTCATGCTCCTTTTATATTGCTTGGAGCACACTACTTCGTTGCATCTTTTTGATGTGGGAGAATTTCTCTTCTAATATATTGCCAAAACCCAACACGTTAGTACCTATAGGGTTCTCTTCACTTGAGTTTGCATCTTGTGATATGATTGATTTCATTTAGTGGGTTCTTTCCTTAGTCACTTGGCATTTTTAAGAGTTCGTTTTTAAAGCTGACTTCCATCTAACATGTTTGTTTTTCTGTAAGTTAAGATAATTACTAGATTTCATTTCCTTGATTACCAAATATTTCATTTTTATCTAGTGGGATGTGATAGAATAATCAGAGACATAGCAATTCAGATATTTTCTTTGCTGAAGTAGTCTGCACATGTCTTGATCTATGTTTTTGTATGTTTGGCTTTATATTCCATTTATAAATTTTCTCTTACAGGTAACATCGCCATATGGGAACAACCTCTTTCACAAGGAGAATCAAACAAACGGGCAGTTTGCATTCACCACAGCAGAGGCTGGCAACCATCTGGCATGCTTTTGGATCGATAGCCATCATCAGGGTGGTGGTGATGCTAGCTTACACCTCGACTGGAAAACTGGAATTTCAGCCAAGGATTGGGATTCTGTTGCAAAAAAGGAAAAAATTGAGGTGGGTTTTCTTCTTAAGCTGATGTGTATATACACTTCCATTCTAAGATATGTTGACATTGAGTTGCCATTTGCTGGTTGGTTAAAAAAAAGTATCTAAATTCCTTTATTTTACTATTACAAAATCATCGAATTGTATTTGTCTGCACCAGGCTCCCCTTTAAAAGGCATACAGAAGCAAAAGATCATCTTATGTAGATGTATCCCTTAAGGGCGTTGGAGTATTAATAAGAGAGTACTAGGAATGTTATTAGAATATTAGTTGTGGAGCATTGTTTGGAATGCAAAAAACATTACGGCCAAAAACATTTGAGGCCTGATGAGGTAGGATTGTCATGGTACTTTGTTCGAAGAGAGAATTGTTGGAAATACAAACAAAGGATAGTCTAAATTGATTAAATAAGGGGTAGATCTTGCGTTTATCCGTTCGAAAAATGACTATTCAATAAGAGAGACTTCATGTGGTATTTTATTCGAGGAGAGGATTGTTGGAAATTCAAAACGTGTAGTACTATATTACTTAAGTAAATGGTAGATCTTGGGTTTATTGGTTCGGAAATACTATTCAATGAGAGAGACTCGATGTGGCATTTTGTTTCAGGAGAGAATTGTTGAGAATACAAATAAAGTATAGTCCCACATTGGTTAAAGGAGTAGATCTTTAGCTTATTGGGGAGGATAAAGATTTTCATTGGTATGAAGTCTTTTGAGTGAAACAAAAAACAAAGTGATGTGGGCTTATGCCCAAAATAGACTATATCATACCAATGTTGAGATTTGTCCAAGGTTGTAGTCTCTTGACAAACATAATGATAATTACTTAGGAAGTATATTGGAGTAGGATGAACTTCCCCAAATTGGAAAGTGAGGAGAACTCCTAGCAATTTATTAGATAGGCGAACTACTTCTCTTATTGTCGATTCGTTTTAAGATAGACGCTCATACTATCTAATATAGTATCAAAGCCCATTAAGTCCAAATAGACATTTGGTTCAATAAAATGAAACTGGGATCTGATTCAAGATCCCACATTGAAAAGTAAGAAGGATTCTTAACAATTTATAAGATAGATGAGTTATTCTTCTCATTGTCAATTGGTTTTGAGATAGATTTCCGCGCTTATTTCCAAATATGTAACTGGCAGGGTGTTGAGCTCGAGCTCCGGAAACTTGAAGGGGTGGTGGAGGCCATTCGTGAGAACCTGGTGCATCTGAAGGACAGGTAATCTAAGTGGAAAAACTAATTAAGTTATATATATATTGAATCATCTCCAGTATATATTAATTTGTTAAATGTATATAATCAACCACAGGGAAGCAAATATGAGGATAATAAGTGAAAAAACAAATGGAAGAGTGGCATGGTTTAGCATAATGTCTTTGGGTGTTTGCATTGTGTCTTCAGCTCTTCAACTGTTGTACTTGAAGCGATACTTCCAGAGAAAGAAGCTCATTTAAAACAGTGTAATCTTCCTCTCTAGTTTTTGTGAATTTCTTTTCTTACACCTTAGTACAAAGGCCTGATAATATTAGATTATAGACTATGAACCCTTTTGAATTATATTTATCACAGAAATGTTTCATCATGGATTTAATTTTCATCAAAATTCATAGCTTATGTTGCAAACTAATTAGTATTACCTTGATGGTGTGTTTGTTTTTGGTAGAAAAGAGTGGAGTGGAGTGGAGTGGGGATGAGGGATTTATGGTAGTTGGATACTAATTTGGGTATTGATGTTAGTAATGATTAGATAATTAATTACTTATTTGAGGATTGAGGTTAGTAGTGGTGAGTGATATATTTGATGTGAAATTCGATAAAGTGGTTCGATAGAGATTTTGATGAATTGTTAAAAGTGATTGTTTACTACTAAATACTAACGAGTGGTTTTTTAAGAGTAGCGATTAATTACTCATTTTCCACCAAGAACAAACATAGCGAGATCAAATACTTTTATTTATAAGCATGTGAATAGTGCATGCACTTGGCTATTTAGAAGTATTGCTTGTTGAATGATTTTCATTTTGTGTATATGCCATTTCTTATATGGTCACTTGTAGGGGCATCTTTGTAATTCCGTCCAAAATTTGATCCATTCTATACAAAAAAAAAAAAAAAAAACAATAAAACACAACTCTCTATATCTATTATAGCAAATTATGAATGCCTTTATATATTTGAGGTACGTCTCCACCAAGAAAATATACCGTATTATTTTTTCTAAACCCCTAAAAAGGGCACCTAAGCCCGAAAAAGACTACAGGATGTCTACACTAGTCTCAAATAAATTGAGAACAAATACCGATTTCACAGATCGAACCCGTGATGTTGGTATTGAACTGGAATAATATCAAACAATGAAACCACTGCGCCACTGACTTATTCAATTTATCATGTGGGATTTGAACCTTCTTAGAACATTAAAAAGATAAAAAGAGTACAATATGGTACAAACCTCCACTACATAAATCTTTGAAAACTTCTAAAATATCAATTGAATTTTGGTTTCTCACTTTTATAATCAACAAATTAGATAGTGAAGAAAGTAGTTCATAAAAAAAAAAAAAAAAAGAGAATCTTTACATTTCCAATGTAAAAAATTGAGTTATTGTGAACATCATTTTGGAATAATTGGATTTGAATTTGTAGATCAAATATTTGCTTAGGTTTTATCTGCTTGGGTTGGATCGGAATTTATAGACCAAATACTCATATGGAGTACTCATGATGTATATTATATTAGATTACATCAGATTTCACTTCAAAATTGATTGGTAATTAATGAAAGAGAGTAACTTTTATACTAAATAAAAGATGTCGGAGATTTTTTACATTTTCAAAAATGGAATAAAGTGAGTATCTTAAACAAAAACAAAGAGACGTGCAGAGAAATATATATCGAAGACTCAAAACTTTTATCAATGAGATTCACTTAAGGAGGACTTCCAAATAAGGTTAAAATATCATTTTGGTCCCTAGACTATCACATTTGTTTCATTTTAATTTCTTGACTTTTAAATGTTCAATTTTAGTAACTAAACTTTCAACTTTGTTCCATTTTGGTCTTGAGACTTTTAAATTTTTTTTATTTTAATCGCTAGACTTTCAAATGTTTAATTTTAATTCCTGAAGTCTTAAAATTGGTCTTTATTGAGATTTTTTTTTTTTTTTTTTTTTGATTATCAATCTTTTCTTTAAAAAATTACCTTCTTTCACCATAAAATTTAGAAAAATTATTACATTTTATCTTTTTTTCTACTAAATCATTAACATTATTGAATCAATTTTTATTAATTTAATTTCAAATATATTATAGAGATCAATTTTAACTATTTTTGCAACTCTACAAACTAAAATTAAACATTTAAAAATTTAAAGATCAAAATAAAACAAATTAAAAAACCTAGATACTAAAATTAGACATTTAAGAGTTCAAGGACTAAAAATGAGATAAAAGTAATAGTTTAGGGACCAAAATGATAATTTAACCCGAAATAACTTATGTATTATGATTAAAAAAAAAAAAAAAAAATTCCATTCCACTAATAAAGTGTGTTTAGCACTAATAAGCATTGTTTTAGTAGTGCTTTGCACACTAATTAATCTCTTACAAACTTTACCTATTTCTACCACTATCTTTAATTAATTAAAATTTGTGTTTATTTTTGCTTAAACAATTCTCACTCTCTATAAGAATCCCTTCACTGGGCGTGTGCTCTCCACAAGCAAAAGAGAAACTATTTCTTTTTATTATTATTTTTCTTTTTCTTTTTCCTTTTCCATTTTTCACTTGTGATTCATTACAAAAGCATGGCTTCCTTCGATTCAGAAGCTTCTGATCAGGCTGGCCGCAATGGTGTTGATTATGCTCAACGAGCTCAGTGGCTCCGAGCAGCCATTCTCGGGGCCAACGACGGGCTCGTCTCCGTTGCGTCCCTCATGATGGGCGTCGGCGCTGTGAAGCCCGACGCGAAGGCCATGCTTATCGCTGGATTTGCGGGGCTCGTTGCTGGGGCGTGCAGCATGGCGATCGGAGAGTTCGTCTCCGTCTACACTCAATATGATATAGAGAAAGCTCAGTTGAAGAGAGATGGGAAGCACAAGAATGTAATGTGAATTCAATCTTCTCATTCAGCTTTTTATTAGTGAGGCTCTTTTGATAACCTTTAAAATATGAACACTTTTTTATCACATTTATTTTTGGATTTTTATAAGAAAAACTAATAGATGCCTTATTTTGCCAAAATAATTATAAATGTAGTCAAATTTTAAATTATTTATATATATAATCATTAATACTGTATTTTAAGTATTGAATTAAAAAAAAAAGTGATAATACTTATTAATGAAATGACTTCATTTGTCAATTTGTTTTTAAAAATAACTATATTTATAATTATTTTCTAAATTTAATTAGACAATTTATTTTTTATTTTTTTAAAAATTTGCCCACTTTTATATATAAGTTTTTTTTTTTTTTGTTCTTGTTCTTGTATGGGTGGGAGTTGGAGCTATGACCACTAGGTTTACTTGTGTTGTTATCTACTTGTTACCCATATTTTAAAAAATTAAATTATGTTGTGAAAACAAAAAGAAAAGGTTTAATTTCAAAAAAAATAAAAAAAAAATTTCTTAAGAAAAACAATAACATCATAGAATGGAGTAATAGTTAAGAAATTAAAAACCATAATAATTAAGAAGTGATAGGTTTAATATATAGCGGTCACTAACATATAAATTAATTTTTTACAAATTTTTTTGACATTTAAATATTGTAATATCAAACAATATGTCACATGACAATAATCGTGATGTTCTTAAGTTGGCGTAAATACTCTCATAGTAAAATAAAGTTCATTGATAAAATACATAAAGAAAGTTATAAAATATAAAAGTATAACAGAATTATCTCATCCATAAGTTTAACCTATTAATATTATTGCTACACCATCAGAGTGACATGCAATCGAACCACCCAGCAATGGAGGATCAAGACAAGCTGCCAAACCCATTGCAGGCTGCACTCGCATCCGCCATCGCGTTTTCGGTCGGAGCAGTCATTCCTTTGCTGGCAGCAGTGTTCATCCGAAACCATAAGGTGAGGCTCGGCGTGGTGGCAGGGGTGGCGAGCGTGACGCTGGTTGTTTTCGGAGTAGTCGGAGCCATGTTGGGGAGGACTCCGGTCGGGAAATCGGCAGCGAGGGTGCTCGTAGGAGGGTGGATGGCTATGGCCATCACCTTTGGCCTTACAAAGCTGCTAGGTTCCAAGGGACTGTGAAGCTTCATTAATATAATAATATATATATATATATATATTATTAATTAATATGGTTATATATGTTGTGTGCTAATGTTTGTTGTGATTTTGTGTGTGTGTGTGTGTTTTTTTTTTTTTTTTAATTTCAGCATGCATGGGTTCAAAAGACTTCCCTTTATCAGTCTAAAGAAATAAATTATTGTTGGTAAAAAGGAGGAAAAATGTATGAACTTTGTAGTTTTTATTTTCAGCAATACACAAACCCTTCAATGAACTTCTGTTTAATTCAATGTAAAATTTCCTATATATGTTTTAAATAGTTATTTTACAGTTTTTTTTTTTTTCAATAATTGAGAATGTTATGATCCATAACGGACAATAAAAACGTGAGACAAAATATGATGATATACGTGAGTTGTTAATGGCGTATTAGCTACGTCCGTATGCAAATGGAGGGAATTATTTAATTAGCTAGTTGAAGAGAATATAAAAGGTTGATCTTAAGTTTTTAAGAGAGTTTATATAGTGTTTATTCTCGTAAAATTCCATTACATAATATATATGAGTCAGTATACATAAAAGCTTATTACGAAAATAGAAACTTAATTATATATTTCGTAGAAGTTTTGGAGGTGTTGCCTTCGAACTTTCATTGCGCGATGATACCGTAACTAAATAATCATGGAGTATTATA
>JBBMEG010000020.1:2893013-2914488 GCA_037832605.1 Cyclanthera cordifolia | reverse complement strand
TGCTGCCAGTTCTCTCACCTGCATCACACTTATTGATGTTTTCTCATGAGACCTTTACAAATTTTACTTTCCAGTCCCTTGCGTAGGCCACAGTGATTGCCCGTGCAACCTGCTTGCACTATAGACCCATCAAGTCCATTTGGAAACCTTGGAGTTGTAATCTAGTCCATCGAATAAAAAAAATCTATCTATTTTTTTTCTCAATTGTTTAAAAAATTGTCAAAAATCCAAATTACCATCTCCTCCTTCAATAAGAAGGATAATCTCAGTCAAATCACGTCACAAACTCAAAACCATAATTATGGGTCAAGGTCTCAATCTGTGAAGATGGTCAAATTGTCATATATGGTCATGGTATAACAGATTATATCACTGACAAATCTCCCTAATCTCACCTGGTTATCCAAAATTTTGCATGGAGGGATGATAATAATCAAGTTATGACTTGGTTGATTAAGTTGATTATTGAAATAGAGGAGAATTACCTTTTATATTCTTCCACGAAAGAGATTTGGGAGATCGCTTGTGATACATTCTCCAATCGAGAAAATATTTCTTAAGTTTTTCATATCAAGATTTATACAAGATCTCAAATGGTTATCTGTTGCAACTTATTTCACCAGGTTACCATGATTGGACATGTTTAAAACTATGACCTGGAATTTTCTTTGAGGTTTGAAATAAAGAAACTCGAAAACAAGTCATAATAAGGCGATCAATCAATCTTCCAAGTTCCACTCAAACTAAACATGCTCACATTGCCCACCAAGATTATCCTACTAATTCATAATCACTAGCAGCAGCTCATGGGAATTCATAATTAAGCACATAGAGATGGTTGATGATATAGCCTAAAGACCTATATGGGGTGAGGGGAGGGTATGGGAGGGGAGGGAAAGGGAAGGGAAGGTGAAAGAGAATGAAAAGAGAGGGAAAAATTGGGTTTTTTTTCTTTTTTTTTTTTAGAATCTACTTTATTGTTGTTACTATGTATTTAAACTAAAATTAAATTTTAATTGTTTTTTCTTCTTTTCATTGACATGAAAGAATAAAGTTGTGCAAAAGAATATATGTCAGTTTACTTAAAAAAATTTAAGGTGTCCATATAATTATTTAATTACTAATATTTATGCATATACTGTTTTGATTTTCAATATTTTCCAACAATATTTATAGAACGAATTTGATCCTTTCAAAATAGAAATTTCTTTTTTTTATGTTTCCATGTTTTATTTAAATGTTCCAATCAAGTAGGAGATTTTTTTTAGACTATCAAGCAGAAGAATTTTAGATTAAAATAATAATATGTTACTAACCTGAAATGTAATAGAACAAAATTAAAATTTTGTTTTATCTAATGATGATGATAATAATTATTATTATAGTTATAATAAAAATAATTGTCATCAAATTTATTTCTCTCTAATAATAACAAGTGTATGAATATGATCTTCAAATCCTCTCATCTCAAATTGTTGCTAACTAAAAATACTCCTTACGTTTTAGTTATAAAATTAATTGCTATACCTTGAAACTAGTGCACGTGAAAAATTTATTTTATAATAAACGAGTAGAACTCCCCTACACATAGAATTGTGTAGGGAGCTCTAAGGTGTCACAAAAATTTAATTTATAAATAAAATTATTAAGAAGTAAATTTTTGTGGCACCTAATGGTGCCACGTAGGCAAAATGTGGAGCTCCCCTGTACATTCATGTATAGGGGAGTTTTACTCATAAAAGATTAGTGTAGTCAGTTAAATCTAATGTTATGATACTTGTTTATGTTACTATTTTACAAAATTAACACATACTAAAATGTGCAACTTTAAAAAATTGGAAAAAAATTAGGGTAGTCATCAAGAAATTATCAGTTACATATAAAAAATGCATTTGATACGATGTCCCTTCCCCACTCAACCTTGTACCTTAAACGAGATTTTCTTGTCCCTTCCCTTTCTAAGCCCACACCTCAAACAAGGTTTTTTATACTTTTTCGCCTCCCCTTAGCCAAACACACCCTAAAGAATCAATATGACATAATTCTCCAAGAACTGAATCACGAAACTTATTATGATAAAACCAAGTTATGAATAAATGAGAGAAGCTCCCTATTTATGAGCCAATGAGGGTAAAATCAATTAACCTAAAAATTACTTGTGATTTAACTTAATTTTACTAGTTCTGTATCTATCTTTCTATCCCACCAACTCGCCCTAGAGTTTAAGAAAGAAAAATAAAATGGTGGGGTCAATTATTAGTAAAGAATTTAAAAATTATATATGGTTTGATATTACTGAAAAATAAGCCACAGTACACATCACAACCTCAAAAAAGACCCACTAAAATCAGACCCAAGCCTAAAATGAAAAACAAGTGTGTTAAACCAAACAAAGCAGTATCCATTTGATGGTGTTAGAGATTCTCACCTCGTAGCATTTGTCTCACATTAGAAATGTGAGGAGTCTTCCCCTCACTACCAATTTGTTTTGAGGTGGATGCTCACACTATCTAATAGATGGATAGGGTAAGGTAAAAATTGTCGACTTCTTCCTCCCTAGGGCACACGTGGGGTCATCGTTGGAAGGAACTTGGTCTGAATGAATTATGAAAGAGAGAACTTTGCTATTCTTTTCTTAAAATGGAGCCGTGAAATCCTAGATCCAAAATTTTTCTATTGAACGCAATAGATGAAAATTTAGTATTTCTGCTTTCTATGTGTCTCTTCTTTTCCTTTGAATATGCATTCTTGCAAAGCAACGAAGAAGAGCGAAACAACACAGGTTCACAATCACAGGATGATCAGGCTTTAATGGGCTAGAAAAAATTTAAGAGATGGGAAGTGGGAACGTTAATGGGTTCATGCTTGCAGAAAATGCTCTAGATGTGATCTATTGGAAAAGAATCTACAAGGATAAAGTAGAGGAGAATCCTTTGTATAAAGACAAACGTTCCGCAACCCAGAAACGTATACATGAACGATCTTCATGATAGCAACCTTCAAATTGATAGACAAGTCTACTCAATCTTCTCTTAACCAAATCTTGAATTTTGTGTTCTGAAAATTATTAAAAAAAAGTCTTATATGATTCTTTTTTTTTCTTGAATTCCCCTACGATGATTTTACAAACTAATTTCTCAAAGCAAGATCTTCATCACTTCACTTCTTTGAACAACTTTAACTTCTTCTATGATTAAGAAGAGGTGAGAGCAGACTGAAGAGGGAGAGAGCTTGGTTAAACAAAATCCATTGGGATCCATGAAGCTTCAGAGAATTCTGAACCTTCTGATTCTGAGGAGAACATTGAAACTCGAAGGAATTAAGAGATGTCGGTTTAAAGAATAATCGCATTGAGAACTTCAAAGGAAGCATCGGATGTGGCAGAGAGCAGCTGCTGAGACTGACGTCAGCGAGAGAAGGCTAGGTTTAGGTATTGGCAGCTTTCCTTTTTATGAGAAACAATGATGGAATGAAATGTAAAAAAATAAAAATAAAAAATAAAAATAAAAATAAAGAGAGCACATCCACAAACGCCATAAAACAAACATATTTAGTACGTTAAGATGGTTTGGTAGATGCTATATCAGGAAACAAGGAGTTTTAACACAATCTCAATTTGTTATACTCACGTTATGTCTCCAGCTGTGGAAGGAAATCCATACTCGTCAAAAAGTCTCATCAAATCACCGAACTGTCCATGAAGATCACCAAATACTTTAACTGGAGCTTTCAGTTGTAGAACTGTCGGCTCATGCATAAAGATCTGTTCAGCAGCATAACAAAGCTCACCCACTTCATAAGAATCTAGGAAAAACCTCCTATTAGCAGGGGCTTTCCAATTTCGCGGTCTAAGTAAAAATGAAATGACCTGCAAGAAAAAGAGCCAACGAAAAATAACAAACGACAGATATGAAAACTAGAGCAAGAACATTCGAAAGGGTTTATATTATTCAATGAATCATTTGGGGAACCAAGCTGAATATACAAGCATATCAAGAGTCTAGCACAAGATGCAAGAAACAAGAGAAGATACAAAACCGTAAATATAAACAACAAAAACTAAATCCATAGGTTCTTCTTTAGTTACAAACAAGGAGAACAGTGTTAAGTTTAAGATAAAACAGAGAGAAAATAAGTCGCACTTTTTCTCATTGATCTAGGGTGGATATATACACTGTTGAGGATCTCAAATATCCCACATCGGTAAGGTGGGGAGTCCTCTAGCCACATATAACACAAGGTGGGCTACTCCTCTCATAGCCAATTGGTTTTGAGATGGATGCCCACACTTTCTAACATGGTATCAGAGCCCATTAAGCCCAAACGGGTATTCGGTCCAACAAAATGAAATTGAGATCCGAGTCAAGATTGGTGAGCCCCGAAGAGGCCCCATCTTTAGGGGGCGTGTTGAGGATCTCAAATATCCCACATCACCAACCTAACAACCTAAATATAACCCTATAATTTATTCTAATCCCAAGTACCATTAGCATCCAACGTCGTCAAGGACGTATAATCCCAAGTACCATTAGCATCCAACGTCGTCAAGGACGTAGAACGAGACAAATGATTATAAGAAACAAAAGACGCAATTGATATCGACACATGAGGATTGATAGATAGGAGCCTAGGGCGTGAGTAAAATACTCTTTTGCATTATCACTACGCAGAATTTTAAGACAACCACCAAATTGAGTTCCTATAGAATATCTTAAAAATACTCCAGCTTCGATTAAGATTAGTAGTTGACTTTAACTTGAACTAGTTCATTTCTCACTTTTGTGATAACTGAATTTCAATTGTGGACAGGAAGTTGTTTCGTTTATAAACAATTCCTGAAAGGGATAAATTAGTTTTATCATGCAACATTGACATACCTTCTTGTGTAAGCCCTGAGGTGATTTCTGCCTAGTGAACTTCTTGGTTGGATAAGACAAGTCATTGTTTGATGGGATCATTCTTCTACTCTCGTTTTCAAATTGATCCAAAGACAATTGCCTCACCATCCCACCAAGGTTACCTATAGCCTCTTTAGCTACTACAACCTGGAGCGAGAAAAGAAATAACTTCACAACAAGAATGTCAAATAGAAGTCATAAAATGTTAGTGATTTAAAAAAGAACACACAGCTCTGGGATGCAACCGGACATCAGCCTCATAGTCACTAGCATCAGAATTAGTTTCAGCAGCTCGTGAATTGTCATCAGAAACTGAAACAGATATGTCTTCAGCAGAAGCTGACCGAACCGCATGCCAGACAGCAGTAGCTGCCTCAGCTTCAGCAGCAGAAGCCTCCCTCAACTTCTCGATGGAACTTTTATCCATGCTGAAAAAGATATACTTCCATATAAATATTTTCTCCGAGATGAACAGATGAAATCATCATGAATGCCCAAGAAAAAGCGCAAAAAAACTCTTCATAAAAATACCTGATGCCACCGGCTGAAGGATTCTCCAGTCCACCATCTGAAGATGGCAATGTTGGAGATACACTCATATTAGATTGATTGACTTTCGGACTTGTTGTAAGAGATGCTCTTTCAGATGTTATCACTGGAGAACTGATTTCAGACTGAAAAGATGAATTTTCTGCAACCAAAAAATCATCTAGAAGCATATCTGCAAAAAAACCATTACTTATGATAAAGTCAAAATGATGTACAATGACTTCAAAAATAGGTCAAACATAACATCCATGAAAATAAGTTCAGAGTTGAAAATGCCTAACATCTGTGTGCAAAATAAAATGAGAGCAATCTTTTCTCTCTATTCATAAATGAGATAGTGATTAGTGTTTTTTTTTTTTTTTTGAGAAACTATTACATTAAAGGTAAAATATGAGGCCAAAAAGAGTAATAGCTCAATGGCATCAGTGTACACCCAAAAACATGAGGTCACGAGTTCGAATCCCCCATCCTCAATTGTTGTAATCTAAAAAAAAAAAAAAGTAAAATATGAGGCCCATAGGACCAATACAAAATGAGTTACAAAAGACCTTTCCAATTGGAAATGAGAGTAGAGTAGGAATAGTCCTTAAAGCATAGAGAGCGTTTAATCCAAGATAAAACCACAAAAACAATAATATCAACAAATCGATCAAAGATATGACCATCCTTGACTATTACTCTCTAATGCTTTTGATCAAATGCAAACTTCCATTCATAATTACCAAAGAGATCGAAACTCTTGTCCAATCTTCTATAGGGAGTCAAAAAACTTAGCAGCGAAATTACCTCCTTGTTATAAGTCACTTATATTGACATTTAAGTCAAACTCTTGTGACTGATTTTCCATATCATAATAAATTTTGTTAGTTTTGTTTTCCTAGCTTTTCTTCTCTTCTTCTTTTTGTATCTTTTTTTTTTCCCTCGAGATTTGCAGATTAAACTTTGCATCTTTTCATTTACTCAATGGAAAGTGTTGTCTCTTATTTCAAAAAAATATCATAATACATCTTGGAGACGTTGCCTCATAGCTCCTAACCAGCGGCGGTGGGGGTTGGAATTTCGATAGATTTGGGGGTAAAATTAAAATGGTAAAATATCCTTCTGGTCCTTGAACTTTTACCTTTGTTCCATTTTAGTCCATGAACTATCAAAAGTCCAATTTTAGACCAACATTTCAAATTTTATTATTTTTTCACCAAAACTATTTTTTACTGCTTTTTTTTCCCAAAGCTTTTGAATGCTTATTTCACCAAAATTTTAGTCCAATTTTTTTTTTAACTGCTGATTATAAAATTTTTTTCAAATGGTCATTCATCATCACTTTAAAAAAAACAAAAACAAAAAAATAAAGCGTGTATTGTCCCAATGTGGACTATTAGTATTCTCTTCCCATACATTATTTATACACTTAATGGTGCAATGTTTGTCATTCCTAAGGGAACAATTGAGTTCTTCTTTCAGCAATTCCATTATTTTGAAGTTAGTTGATGCTTTCTTTTCTTAGACAGTTTGAACTTTGTGATGTTAGTTTATATTAATAATGATGTATTTTGGAATTATTTAACGTTTAATACTTTATTTCTCTACTTTAGACCATACTATTAATGTTTACATCTAAATGTTATTTCTAAAATGAAAACCTACAATACATGATACAATAAAAGTACATTTTATACATGTTCCGTTTTACAAGAGAACAACCTTGAGTACAATACTACAACTTTTAAAATTTTCTTACCCCCTCGAAGACCACCATAAATGTAAATTCGGACACCAACAGATGCAGTTGCATGCCGGCAGCGATGCATAAGCTCCAAAGAGATGTCATAATCAGATTGACTCTTGTTTGTGCGTGAAGAAGTTACCAGCCCATTTCTGTCCAACCATACTCCGGCAGCAGTATCCAATACTATTCAATGCGACAAAAACAAATGAACACTACTCAAACACATGTATAATTCAGATAAAAAATCATGAGTATAAGAATAAAGAGTACCTGCAATAGCTGTTTCACCTTCTATAGCACGTCCACCCCTAAGAGTACCTCCTGTAACATGCAGACGTGCACCAACAAAAACCTAATAATATGCCAGCAAAATTGCAAAAATAAGATGGCAAAAATAAGATGGCAACACACACACACACACAAAAAGTAGTCAGACTTACTGCAGCATGTTGATATCTAGGTGACGGAGATACCCCAGGAGCAAGGGTCCACTCCCACTGACTATTTCTATGCATCAACAACCCATAAGCATCTGCCAATGGCTGTCAATACAACATAAATGTGCAGAAATCCATAAGCAGGAAATATTGTATAGTAACAGAAGTCTGAGCAATGACTGAGCACAAAAGGCAAACGCAGCATGTTGCTACATTTATTTTTCATTTCTTTTTTTAATAAGAAATGATTTCAAACATGGAAAAAACAAGATGAAGGGTTCTTGATAGAGCACCGTGGGTTGAAAGCTGAGATGTTGGGGTTAGAAACTCTAGATGACGAGAACAAACAAGTAAAACCACTAGAGCTCATAAGCGTTATCTGAGACTACACTAATGTGGACCCCAAGGGGTGGCACCATGGTCGAGGGCTTGGGCTTTGAAGATGTGCCCCCTTCAAGGTCCCAGATTCGAGACCCATCTGTGACATTAATTTGTAGACACAACACATGTCTCCATTCCTCCGATGTCTCCCAATGTCGAGCCTAGGGACGGGTGTGGTTACCCCGGGTATAGTAGAGTGATGCTTCGATCTCTCAGTTTCAAAAAAAAAACTACACTAATGTGTTCCAAGTTTCCAACAACCCTCCACCTTGCCACCCCGACAAGATACTGATCACAGAATAATCTTGAAGAAGAGCATCGAACCCATTAAACTGTCTGTACCGATATTTCATCGCATAGATGGAAGAGAATGAGAAGTTGATCGAAGAAATTGTGAGAAGATAAATAATTTGACTCAGCACTAATCTATTTTCCAGTCTAATCCTATTAATCAAGAAGAAAGATGGTAGTTGGCGATTCAGCGTCAACTATAGATCTTTAAACAACGTGACAATTCCATACAAGTTCATGATTCCAGTGATCGTAGAGCTGCTAGATGAGCTACACTAATCATAATATTACTCAAAGTTGGACCTAAAATTGGGCTATCACCAGATATGAATGATGAATCGAGACGTGCAAAAGACTGTGTTTCGAACTCACAAAGGCCACTACGAGTTCCTAGTAATGTCATTTGGCCTCACCAATGCCCTCACCACCTTCCAAACTCTAATAAACCAGGTATTTAAACCAATTCTTCGCAAGTTCGTTTTAGTTTTCTTTGACGATATTCTAGTGTACAACCCAAATTGGGAGACCCACATTCAGTATCTGAGAATAGCCAAGGCCCATAAACATATAGGAGTTACGTGGATTTTTGGGGCTCACAGGTTACTACTGCAAATTTGTGGCCAGTTATGGAATGATAGCAGCCCTTCTTCACTTCCTCGCTAGAAGAGACGCGTTTGAATGGAATGAAATAGCCCAAGCAGCATTCAAGGAATAATAGGGACAATGGTCACACACTCGATCTTAGCCATGCCAAACTTTTTAGAAGCTTTTGGGATAGAAACTGATGTTTCGAGAACTAGTTTAGGAGTAGTATTTTCGTAAAAAAAAAAAGAACCAATTGCGTACTTCAACCACACCTTATCGGTCGAGTGTGTGCTACCTCCATTTATGGAAAGGGGGCTAATGGTCATTATGTTTGCAATCTAGAAAAGGTTGTCGTACCTTCTAGGCAAGAGGTTATCATTAGGAAAGATCAACATGCCTATGGACATTTAATCGACCAAAACAAGGTCCAGCTAGGATATCAGAAGTTGTTTTTCAAGCTATTGGGATACAATTTCGAGATACAATACGAATTAGGCTTGAAGAACAAGGTCTTGGGCGCTCTATCACGATTGCAAGAAGCAGGACAATAGGCCAGTCTAGTAGCACCTCCGGCTGTACACGTCGAGCCAATTAAGAGCAAGCTCGAGGATGACCTAGCCTGTGGGATATCAAAAAGGATCTTTATATGGATCTAGATGCCCACCCCCTTTATTTTTTGCATCAAGGAACTCTACTCTACAAGAATTGATTTGTCATACTAGACTCTCCTCAAATTCACGAAGCACTCTAACAAGCTTATCATGACTCAATTCTGGGAGGACACTCAAGGTTCTTACAGCCTATTGGTCTTTTGCAGCCTTTGCCAATACCAAACAACATTTGGGAAGCTATATCAATGGACTTCATCAAAGGCCTTCCACGATCAAACCGCAAATAGACCATCATGGTGAACAAATACACTCATTTTATTCCCTTAGCACACCCATTTACAAAAAAAAACATTCAGGACAGTTTTGTACGAGAAGTGGTCGAGTTACATGGGTTTTCCTGCTCGATCGTGTCAAACAAAGGACGAATATTCATCAAAAAATTCTGGTATGGATTGTTTAGATTACAAGGTACTTGTCTACATCATAGCACAGCCTATCATCGACAATCAGTCGAATAGACAAAAGTGGTCGATCCCAAAGCATGTAGCCGATGGATCATCTGGGTAGAATACTGGTACAATGCCTCATACCATATTGTAGCCACCTTCAACCCATTTTAAATTGTGTACGGTGATAGAAAGGGAACGTGACACAATGTTAGAAATGTTAAAGAACCAATTGCAAGTAGCACAAAACCAAATAAAAACAAGTGCACACTAGGATCGATGTGATGTGAAGTATTAAGTAGGAACGTGGGTCTTCCTGAAACTATGTCCATACTGCCACACGTTTGTGGCCAAGCAACAAAACCAAAAACTTGGATTGAAATGTTTTGGACCCTATCCCGTGATCGAAAGAATCGGCAAAGTGGCCTAGAAATTGCACTGCCTGAAGGATCCAACACACCTTGTGCTCCATGTATCTCAATTGAAGAAGATGGTTGACGAGGATCAAGACTACATGCAATGACCTCCACTATTAACTGAGGAATATGAATGGGAAGCCCAACCTTCAATTGTATATGTGTGCTTATGGAGCGAAGAAACCTTTGAACTTGAGATTTTCGTCGAATGGAAAGGGTTACCGCCGCACAAGGCCACTTGGGAATCCACAGCCTTCGTACACCAAAAGTTTCCTTTCTTCCCAATTCAAGCCAAGGAATTGTTCAACAAACTGGGAATACACCATAGATAGACCGAAATCATCAAGCCAAACGAAACCCAAGTGTAGATTGTTTGAAGCTTTTGTGTTTATTGGGAATTGTTCAACAAAATACTTCTTACCTTTTATATTTTTTATCAGGGAAATTACAGGCAAGAATGTAATTTCAAATTAATAGGTTGTTTGAAGCTTTTGTGTTTATTGGGAATGTTTTATTAAGTTTTTGTTTATTGGGATCGCCCATAACTTATTGGTGCTTCCTCTCCTTCCTTTTTGATATTGCAAACCTAACGCCATAGATAGACCGAAATCATCAAGCCAAACGAAACCCAAGTGTAGAAATCTATGACGGCGGCCTCATGCGCAACTCCTTGCAAACAGCAACAACATTTCTTCTCTCCTAATGATGACACTCTTTCACAGTTGGATGGCGCCAAAAAAAATACCATTCTACTTCTAACTTGATGACCCAAACTTCAACTCTAGCCTCACTTGGAAGAAATAAAATCTCAATTGCCCAATCAAAACCCTAAAGCCCTAGGACAAATACCATGTAGATCTGAATGAGAAGGAGACTTGTTGTATCTTATGTATTCGAACAGGACTATATATATATTAGGATACAAGCAAACTCTTATAAGGGAATGTACAATTACGATAAAGAATCTGTAATATGATAAATATATATCATAACAAATTGTGGGAATACAAACAAAGTAGTCTCACACAGGTTAGATAAAGGAAAGTCCATGGGTATATATATTAGTGAGGTCAATCATCTTCGGTAGTAATGGAACCTTTTGAGTGAAACTAAAGCAAAGTCCTGAGGGCTTTTGCCCAAAGTGGACAATATCAAACCAATATAAAAAAATTTCGATAGACATTACCTCTAGTAAATGATAGTGATATCATAGTCATGTCACTTACTTAGCCATTCTAGTTGAATTCTCTAGGGTTAAACAAAGAATTTGTGAGCCTCAATGACATATGTCATGGTTAGTCATACTGTGTCTGCTTGAGCTCTCTCCTCTAGTGAGAAGAGGTTTGTAATATGCTTGTGATTGAGCATTTGGTGTAGCTTTGATGAAGAGTTAATTTGTAATAAACTTGAGGTTAAGCATTTTGTGTTGCTCTGATGAGGAGTGGGTTCATAATATGAATATCTAAGTAAAATTTGGAGGAATGACTATTGGGTGAGGAAGCTCTTTAGCGGTCCTTTGTTCAAGGAGATGATTGATGTAAAATAGTCTCAAATTGATTAGATAAGAGAAATCATGGATATATTAGTGAAGACAATCATCTCCATTGCTACGAGACTTTTTGGGTGAAACCAAAATGAAGCCATGAAGGCTTATGCCTAAAGTGGACAATATCATACCAATATGAGGATCGAAGGTCATTGTCCCTAAACCCTAGACCCAAGATAGTATCAACTAACCTTAAGCTGATGGGTTGGAGTAAATTTAATTATATCAACTAACAGTAATGTATATATATGTATGTATATATATAGATATAGATATATGTATGCATAGATATGTGTATAGCTGTATGTATGCATAGGTATGTAGATATATATACTGTATATAGATATGTATGTATATTCTATGCAAACTCACGAGCAACATAAAATGAAAAAGACCCTCCTCAGGTAAGAAAAAAAATTATGGACTTTATGTAAATGTCTTTTAGTTTAAAAACAAAATTAAAGATACAAGGTATAGAGAACACATAACACCGTTTGAGAAAAAGAAGTAAGAAAGTCTATAATTTTCCACAAACTATCGGCATAGAATACAATATGCTTATGTAAAAAGTCGATCTACTAGAAAAAGGTTTGGGTTTGTCATACTGTGCCTGAAGAGTCTCTTCCCCCACAAAGCAAAAACATACCATCAGATCGTGCACTAGCGGTTGCATACCTACAAAAAAACATAGAATGCTTTAACTTTCTATAATTTAAAGAGAACGCTAGAAATTTTCTTCTCTTGTGAGACAAATAACAAACTCACATCCGAGCAGATGGCCTATCACCTTCTGGATTCAACTTTTGCCAAGCATATGGTTTTTGTGCAGTATCTAGAACCCAAGCATCAGAGAGAACTCTTTTCCCTGATAAAAAATATAAAAGGTAAGAAGTATTTTGTACTTGAAGCTAGGTATAAAATAATGAATCTACTCATAGTATTATTGAGAGTATGGACAATGTATTTATGCGAGGGGCTCCTAACTAACAAACCTAAAAATAGTAACTTCTGATTATAGATGAAAGAAGTATTTGAATACAACTTGAATTTCTACACTAACAATAATAACCTAAGCATCAAATATTAGGTGATTTTGGGTTTGAATTGAAGTGAAACACCCGATCGGTGGTAATTTTCAATTGTTTGATTTTGGGTCTGAGCTCATCAGCGTCATTTGAGGTCTTCATGTGGTTGATCAACGGTTGTCTAGTTTTATCCTCTTTCTGAAAATTTTGACGTGTTAGTTTTTGGATATGATTCAGCAGGTGTGAAATTTCAGCTTTTGTTTGGAGCAACTATAATATCAATGTTTGACATTTGAGTGTTGAGTATCGGTTCTGGTTTTGGTCACGAATGGTTGAGACAAAGTGTCAATGCCAATGATGGTAAGTTACTATTGTCACAAACTCGACCACTTGATATGAGATTGTAGAAATTTCCTATATCAAAATCAAAGGTCTCCGGTTGCTCAAGTTGATTACACCAATGTTATGGCTGAAAGGTCAGTTAATGTTTCTGCATAAGAGTTTGATAAATTTCACGTGTCCCATGAATCATCAAAATCATCTTCTTTGTCGAATCCTACTGCAACCATTGCAAAGTCAAGTAATATGAATCAGTGTCTACTTACATCCTCTATCAAATGATCATAGACTCTGGTGTCACAACTCACATGACAGGTAATCATAGTTTGTTTTGTACATGTTTGTCACTTGCATTTCGGCGGATGGGTCGTCGTCCTCTATTTGTAGATCTAGCACAATAAATTTTACACCCATTCTTTAATTATCCTTTATCTTAAATTTGTCTTATCTCTTGTTTAACCCGATCTCAAATGAGTCAACTAGCTCATGACCTTAATCGTATTGTTTCTCTTTTATCTAGTTCTTGCTTGTTTCAAGGTCACGTGACAATGTTTATTGATAAAAGGTATGCGTCAGAAGGTATTTACATTTTTAATCAACAAACTCTAGAAGTTGTAGCATGTTCTAGCATTGAGTCTCTATTGAAGTCTATCGCCATTTAGGTCATCCGTCTTTATCAACATTAAATAAAATTAATACAGGTAGTTAAGAAATCCAAACCCAGCAAGAGCCACCCATAAAATCAACTTCAATTATTAAAAACATTGAGAAAACAACACGTACTTAGTACTTATGCATACCATCAATGCATATAGATCTCTAAGCACATAGCGTGTTTTTCCTCTCATTTTCCTTTTCTGTAGGCTAATGAAACCTCATTCCTAAGGCTTAAGGTTATTTCTCTTGTTTTCTTCAATATAACATTCTTTGTTTTTATCCCATAAAGTACTGTACGTAAAATGGTTTTTATGCTTTTTTGTTTAAAAGATTTCTCTTTTGTAATCCAATAGACTCCAGGTAATTCAAACCAAGCAGTAAAGTAGCAGCAGAGTCCAAAAAAGAATTAAATAATATGCATAACATACTGTTCCCTTGCACCCACCATCATTACCACTCACAGTAACCAGATATCTTTGAGCAACCAAGTCCATTACATGGCCATAGCGAGGCCCAGGTCCCTGTCCTTGTACCACCACCCTATATTATCATTTTTATATAAGTTCCAAAGATTTGCCTACATCGTAAGTATAGAGTTACTGAGCTTATTTTACCTGTGCCACTTGAATTTATCGTTAGTTAAATCAAGAACAAAGAGATCATCTGTGGAATGCCCAGCAGGACCAATGCCACCCTAGCCAAAAAAAAAAGAATATAAACTCGTTAAAATAAGTCCATACATGAAAGCCTTTTAAATATTCAATTTTTGCAAACTTTTCTTATCCAATCACCTGGAAAACAACCATGGTACCTACTGCGGCTGCAGCATGTGCAGCCCTTGGTGATGGCGGTTCACCAGCGGGTCTGATTCTAATCTCCAAACATCCAAGCAATAACAGTAAGCGTATCCACCTCAACTTCACAAGTAGAACTGAGATATGTGTGTGAGTGTGTGCGTGCGCATAAAGTAATACCTGGTCCATTTCCTAGTGAGAACGTCATAGGAGTGCACCCAATTGGTCACACCCGCCAATCCTTCATGAATGCAACAAATTTATCACAAAACCAATTTAAGAGCCCAGAAGTAGAGTCATAGCGTTGCAAACTCATCGAATTACAACCAATTAAGATACATCAACTATGTTACCGTTGGTTACCTACTTCTCTGATTCAGATTACTTGTAATTGCTTGTATCTTAAATAATAATTGAATACATAACATAACATGAAGAATATTTTTTCTTCACCTCACTGTTGTGCACTTGTTTCCAAAATCCCGTTCAATCGACAAGATTTCTTATTCAAATAGGTCGAAATTTAGTACATGTTCCATAAACGTCACCAATTATTCGAACATCAATTAAAAAATAATAATAATATTGTAGAAAAGGTTAGAGAACAATTTACTGATTCCAGGAGCAGCAGAGGAGGCTGGACCCTCGATGGCAGTAGCGCCACCAAAGAGAATGAGACGGGGGCCGAAGGACTTGGTTGCAGCAACGGCAGTGAGGGTGTGACCGCATCGAGGGCCAGGGGCGTCATCGTCGGTGTCCCAATATGTCTCGAGTGCCCGGTAAGACGGAGCCGGATACAGCCATGGCTTCGAACCCATAACAACCAGGCCACCCCCAACAACTGAACCTTCAGATCTAACAAACAAAACTCAACTACAGATGATCTGAACTATCTAATTTTCAGAAGGATAAAAAAATATGAGAAAGATGGATTCCACTAGTCACAAACCAGTAGTGGTGGGGTCCAACCCAGAGTTCAGACCCGTAAACGAAGGTTACGAGGGGGTTGAGTTTTTGACTTCCAACCTTGGATTTTGGAAATGGGTCTTCGACATATTTTTTTACTAGATCTCTTGAATTTTATTTCGATTTGAAGTTGTACAAATTTATATGAAGTGTAGGAACCACCAATATGTAAGAATAACGCAAGAAATAATGGGAATGTGGGAAGAAATGGATGTGAAATGGAGAGAACTAAGCTAAAATAAACAAATGGTAAATTATAAACTTTATCTTTATGATTTTAAGAAAAATAAAATTTAGTTTTTATAGTTTAAAAATATTTATTTTAATCTTATAATATGGAGAAATCTATAATTTGGTCTCATGATTTGAAAAAATAGTATTTAGTTCTTAAGATTTAATAAAATCTAAAAAAAATATGCAAAAACTAGTTATCTGTGTGTTTAATGATGAGAGTGTGAGATAAGTAATCGATTAGACAAAAAGTGCATAATTTATACATTATAAATTATTTATATGTACTTAATTTACCTAAGATGTATGAATAACATTGATTTTTTTTATGTTTTATCAAACTATTATGACTAAATTCTTTTTTTTTGTTGATGCCGAAAAATGGTCAACGGATATCCACAGTGAATTTGTTTATGTGAGGGTGAAAAAGCCTGCAAAAAAGACAAATTCTAGGGCACACCGGTGTGGTGTGAGCCACAGGGTCTCTGATGCCTAAGTCAGAAACGGATTTAGGGAGAGTAAAATTGGAATAGCTTAAGAATACTTAGCTTAGGAATCGCCCCTTGAAAGGGAGGAATGACTTGACTCTTATAGCAATCGGTATCGTAGCCGCTGCAGCTCACTTATGGCAACATAATGGCCGGCCGTGAAGGTGAGGACCTGCCAAGGTTGACCGAGTCAAAGCCATTACTCCGGAGTCAAAGGGTAACGGCTAGGAGTTACACCGGTAGTCATACCCCGTGCGTCACCCGTTACAACGAGTAGGTGGAGAGCATGAGTTCTTATAAAATCGAGGTACCATTAAACATGGCATGTGCTGTGCACTTGAAACTGTAAATCAGACTTACACCACACCTAATCTCATCTGCATGCTGCTTATGCTTTCTAATTATTCTCTTGTTGAAAGCAGAGAGAAGAACGTACCACTTAATATAAGAACTTCAATTATTCAGTAATGATATTGGAGCCCCAGGGCAGTAAAAAGAGAATATGAAATTAAGCCCGAGTAAAAAAGAGAATATTGAAATTAATGTTGTGGTATCTTCAAAAACGACTTAGTTTATACTAGTAATGATTTTATTTTTAACCACTTATCAAATCTTCTATCAAATTTAAAATCACTTAACCACAGTTAACACCGATCTCGCAATTAATTATTTAACTTAATTAATGTCAAAGTCTAAACAAGTATTTAACTGTCATTAACTTCTCTACTTTCTCCATTCAATTCTTTTCTTAAAAAAATAAATAAAAACAAAACAAAAAAAAACACACCTAATTATTTATGTGACCTTAGAGAAGCTATTCAGTGGAGCCAGTTATAATGAAACAAGAAAATGGTAAAATTGTCAAACTTTTTATATCCAACAGTTAAGATTAATATTCAACTATTTTTCAGAAGCTACCCCCACAATGTATAACTAATCTATGGGATTTAAGTTAAATAGAAACCAACTAATGATTTAAACATCTCTCCTTGTCGCATTTTATAATCAACCTGTGGGATTTGAGTATTAATGATGAATGAAATCGAATATCTGATGAAAGAAGACATTGACCACCCAGTAACATAATTGAAAATGCCATCATAATAACATAATAGTAATAGAGCACGTATATAAGTTTCCTCCTCTTCCAGTTACACATTACAAATATGTTGGATTATTCACATTTTAGTACTTTGTCCAAGGCAGAATTAATTTAAGATAAAGATAAAGTCCAAAACTGATTTGTGATGATGGCCTACCCTCTCCATTGGTTGCACTGCTGTCGAGGCCTGGTCTTCTCGTTTCCAGCCTTGAACGGGCATGGGGTCTGCACAGGTGGCACCATACAGTTGTATTGCAAGCACAAGGAAGTGCTCAAGGGAATCTCAGCCGTTGGATTAATTTCAATACCCGTGAGATAATTATGCTGTAAATATAGTATCTGTATACTGGCGGAGAGGAGGCGCTGGACGAAGCAAGCTGGTACCCGACCCGTGAAGCCGTTGTTGTTGAGGTAAAGATTCTGTACGGTTGACAAGAATGGAGACACTGGACCCGTTAGCTTGTTGTAACTGAGATCGACGGTGGTGATTGAAACGCGATCCAGCGGTTGGACATGGCCGGAGAAGAGGTTGCGTTGCAACTGGAGGGAGGTGATGGGGAATGTGAAAAGCCTGCCGGGGATTGAGCCGGTGAACTGGTTCAAGCTGAGGTCGAGATAATTCAACTGGGCGAGCCGGGTGAGAAGGCGGTCGACGGGGCCACCGAGGCGATTCCAAGAGAGAGAGAGATATTGAAGGGATGGAGGGAGGGAGTTGGGACCCAGCCAACCGGAGAGGGAGTTATGCTTCAAGTCCAAACGAGTTAGGGTTCGGGAGAGGAAAACAGGAAGTGGACCGGTCAAACGGTTGTGGCAGAGAATGAGGTTGGATAAAGCCGGAAGCGTTCCAATGGGGCGAGGAATTTGCCCGGTCAGTTGGTTGTAGCTCAGGTCAATTGTCTTAAGCTTGCGGAGACTGCCCAAACCCCCAGGAATCTGACCCGAGATTAAGTTACGGGTCACGGCTAGGAAACGCAGGTTGGTGAGTTGGGAGAGTGTTTGAGGAAGAGGACCGTAGATCCGACCCGGAACAACGGAAAGCTCTGCTAATGCAGAGAGCTTGCCAATGGACAGGTCTAGTCGACCAATAAGACCAGGCGAACCGGCTCTAGGGTCTCCGAGATTGAGGGTGACGACCTTGCTAGACTGACAGGAAACGCCGGCGAAATTGCAGGGATCGGAAGTGAAGTCCCAGGAAGCGAAAAAATTGGAACCTGGCATGTCTTTCAAAGCCTTCCTAATGGATTGAAGTGCTAGAAAGTCAAGTGGATCCAGCATGGCGGATACATGCAATTTCAAATAATCACAGTGCACCGCACACAAGACCATAAAAGCGAACACACTGTGGGGCTTTGCCATTTTCTGTTCAAGAGACTGAACAACACAATGTGTCTGGATTTATATATTATAGCTGCAAAAAGGAGGGTTGCTTTTCCGTGAGAACTGAGAAGAAGGGAAATCACCTGTGAAAGCTTTAAATGGCGGAACTGCAAATCAGCAACCAAAACTTGAAAATGATATATAAGGAAAGACAAAAAATGAAGGGTTTGGTTTGGCTTGAGGGAGAAGCCAAGCTACTCTTCTGCTTGTGTTACCAAGCACTCTCCGGTTCTCCGTTTCAAACCACCTGTCTTGTCTTTATTTTTATTTTTATTATGAATATGACTGAAGCTTATTAAAGAAGATGAGCAAGGAGGGAGGGCAGTATCGGGATTTTATTTTCATTCCGTAGAATCAATAAAAGTGGTCCCGCCATTCCAAAGTTACTACATTTCTACGCCATACAAAATTCAAATTCACCACTCCTAAATAATCATTTCATTTCTACACCTATGCTCTTCTTCTTATATATATATAATTTTTCTTTCTTGGTTTTTTTTCGATCCTTTGTATTTGTTTCCGTTGAAGTTTAATACTACCGAGGTTTGTTTCGGTTTTTAAACCTATTTAAAATTAATATTTAGAATTCACATTTATTTGACTATTTTAAAGTAATGTTTAATAATGATTGAAATTAAAAACTTGTTTGAATGTAATTTTTAAGTGTATTTAGAATGAAAATTTATTTTGAGTAGTTAGAAGTAACAATTAGTAATGATTACAATCAAAATTTTGTTTATATGTAATTTTTAATAGCATTTAAAATTAGTATTTAGAATGATGATTTATTTTGAGTATTTAAAAATAATAATTGTAGTAAAAAACTCATTTATATGTAAATTTTTTTAGAAGGGCTTAGTAAACACTAATTTGAAATATTTTTTCAAAATCTTATACCAAACACTCCTACACTCGAAACATCAAATTTTTAACTTAAAAAAACATGTTACTTTTTTTTTTTTTTTAGATAGATATTTACACTATATCCGAGGGTAACCACGTCCGTCCCTATATCATACATCGAGAGATATTAAAAGAATAGAGACTACAAACAATAATAATAATATAACAGGTGTTGACTATGCTCGAATGACTATTTTCTTTTTTTAATTAATTCAGAAATACATAATCTTAAGAATAGCATAACTAAGAAGAATTTGCTCATAGATCAAATTTATATATAATTTTAAACTATTAAGTCAAGTTTAAACTTGGTACACAGTTTGTCTAGTAGGGTCATAAGCTACATACTATTAATTTTCTAAAGCAAATCAGCACCTAATGTGGGTTATTTTTTTTTCTTTGTTTTTTTAATAATTCGTAATAATCAAATATGACTATATTTTTCAATCTATTCTTCTATATAATTTTACACAATCTACACTTATAACTCGGTCTTCCTAATTTTGAAACTTTTTTTTAAAAAAATTAATATTCAATAAAATTTTGGAGTGCATTTTTTTTTTTGAAACAACTATCTATTCTTCAAATATGGAGCCATGGAGCTCAAACACCACTAAATCTAGCACTTCATGAGGGAGGCGATTCATCCAGCCACCTTCCTCACTAATGCAAGTCTCTTGAGCATTCAACAAACACAACGAAAAGGACTAGCCGCCATCAACGACTTAGCCAACAGATCAGCGACCCTGTTACAACTTTGCTTACAAAAGGAAAAATGAAATCCCCTGAAATCGAGGAATAAAATCTAAAACATCCTCAACTATGTTGTTGAGTTCAGAGATATCTTGGGAAACCACATTAACCAAATTAATCAAATTGCGGGAGTCGGATTCCGCCAAGATAAAAGGAAGGGACCCGAGGTTAGCATCTAAAATGTGCTTCAACCCTTCCTTCAAAGCCAGGCCTTCTATCAAAATAGTTGAAGAAGCTTTTATGTCCTTACAAGCACCAACCAGCAGGGGCATGCCACGATCATCACGAACAATCCAGCCTAAACCCCCTGTCCCTGTGCGAGCGTCCCACGAGCCATCCACATTCAGCTTCCACTTCCTTTCAGGAGGAGGCTTCCAAGCTTCAGAGGTGCCACCTTCGATATCCACCAGACCTGCGCCACTTGAACCAGATCCAATATAAGGAGAATAAGAATTAATCGCATCTGAAATCATAAAATAAAGCTTCCTATTAGGAATATCAGAACAATTATAAAGCCTAGTGTTGCGATAATTTCCACACTGCCATAACATAATCATGATTTTTGGGAGATCATGACTCGGCACCCTTGCAATCATTCCTTCCCAGAAACCTTCACCAGACTTAACACACCTCAAAAAAGAAGCAAAGTCAAACAAAGAAGGAAAAAAATATAATCAAGCTTTAATCACAACTTTGCAGTCTTTTAATAATATGCAGGTTAGTTTCCAAACTTTTGCCAGACAAGATACAAGCACCATTAGTGTCCACCCCTCTTCCTAAGATATTTTCTTTAGACGGGATGACATTATTCAACAGATTTCACGCCCCAATTTTAATTTTGGGGGCGATGTCAACCTTCCAGAATGATTTTCAAACATTTGATTTAACAGCGAGATCAGAGGGAGAGGCCAGACTTGCTCTGCTCAGGTTCATTGCCAAATGATAAGCACTTTT
>JBBMEG010000020.1:2875459-2892913 GCA_037832605.1 Cyclanthera cordifolia | reverse complement strand
AAAATAAACCTATAATAATAAATAACAATTTAACTAATTAATAATAACTACTAATTTAATTAATCTTCTTCTTCCCTAAATAGACTTGTAAAGCCTGGTGCGTATCAAAAAGTACAAAGTTATTCAGTCCGTCTAACACAGTCAAAGCTTTCTTTTTTGTTTATTTGGATAGAAAGGAAAGATAAGTAACGCATTCAGTATACAGCATCAAATTTCCAGAGCCCTTTACAGTTCCTTTCGTAACATACTTGTTATGTTGATCAACTTAGATATTTGATTTCTTCTTTTTGGCTTATGGGTCTTTCATCCCATTCCCCACAGCCGTTAAGGTTGTTATTATTTGTTTGTTTACAATATATTTCATCATTTTTTTAAAAAATGAAAAAAAAGAAGCCAATGGTTTAGATAGTTTGTGTCAGATTAATAGTCAAAAGCACTTGACAATTATGATGTATTTACTACTCTCACTTACTGAAAACCAGGCAAATGAACTAGCAATCCAGGCAGTTCCAGTGTTAACTGTAGCTGGTGTGTTGGTAAATACATCAACTTAATTCAATTCTAATTGTAGTTTTGAAGTTTTGTGTCTAATAATTTTGTTTGAAATTCAGGTGTACATAGGATCCTTTTCGATAGGAATGGGTGCTGTTCCTTGGGTGGTAATGTCTGAGGTAAAAGTCAATAGTTTATAACAGTTGATAGTCTAACCAAAGGCTTAGATTCGATACTTTTGGTGCAGATATTCCCTATAAACATCAAGGGACTGGCTGGAAGCATGGCAACATTAACAAACTGGTTTGGTGCTTGGGCTTGTTCCTATACTTTTAACTTTCTCATGGCCTGGAGCTCCTATGGTAACTGCATCAACCATTTTGAATTTTCCTTCCAAAATAGAATCACTTGAGATTTGGTCCATGAAACAATGACCTATGTTCTGATGCGAAATAGAGTTCCGTTTGAGTGTTTACATTATTGAGCATTTGAAATAGAGAGGGCAGTATGTTCAATATATTTAAGCACTAGAATACAAATGGTTAGAGTTAGACGAGTTGACTTTTCTTGACTTGGTGCATGCAATCCACAGGTACCTTCCTTATTTATGCAGCAATCAACGCAATGGCTATAGGGTTTGTGGTGATGGTAGTACCAGAGACGAAGGGGAGGTCGTTGGAAGAAATCCAAGCAGCTATAAATGGATAGTGATTTTAGTTTTTATTGAAGAGGCAACAAAACCACTCTTTTGAGATATTATCTTGTCATGAAAACACACTACTTCTACACGTTGCTTCGCCCGGTGTATTCGGGCTGAAGTTAGTGCATCATTTTCCATTGATTTAATAAACATTTGGAAATTGGTTAAAGTTGTGAAATAAGATAGTGGTCGGAACATGGAGAAGGGATAAACTTTTAAAATATAGCTTATATTGGTCATGGTTACACAACTGATAGCACAGAAGGGGAATCAAAGCAATGAGTTTGATTCCAGCTTTATAGTAGTAATACAAACGAGTAGGTAAATAAAAGAAAAGGGAGAGTTGATGATATCTATCTTTTCCAAGGGGAAAGAGATTGTGAATGGGGGTAAGGGTGAAGAGATTTAAAGAAATCGACCTTGACAATGTGATGATCAGAGGTTCCTTTGGAGGAAAGGACAGAGTAGGATCCTTGTACAAACTGGTAATCTGAATTGGGAGAGGCCAATATGTAGTCCACTCGTGTCCCGTATTTGCACGTACCTTGGACACCTGCAAATGCAAAATGACATACATAAGCCTGCCTGTTATTCCATATTATTTCAAAAAAGCAAACGGGCAACTTGTTTCCTACTTTGACCTTTGGCAACCATGACCACGGACTCGCATTCTCCTCCATACTCTTTGGCATCCCTATATTGAATACTGCTCTTCAGAAACTTGATGACTTTAGCTTCCGGGGTGGGCTTTCCTATCTCTTGGTAATACTGAAGACCAAATCAATCAGATCACCTTCCTAAACCAACTGAAGTGTAAAAAATAAACCAAGCTAGTGTGTCAGACAGTCAATTCACCATATACCTTCAGGATGTCCGTCCACCTTTGTTGAGAATAATCCGTGGGATCCAGAGAATTGAGGCCTCCTAATAAAATGTGGGGTTCGTTGTTGCTTGATCGAATTATAGACTTTATCTGTTTCATCCTCCAATTCTCGTCCAGATGATCCAAATGGGTACACTGCACGTTCACCTCTCCTACTTCTCCCACATCGATTGTGGCTTTTAACACATTCCTGCCCAATACCCATCACCCAATTTGAAGGGTGATTTTAGGATTAAGAATTATGATAGCAATAATAGAGGGTAGCAGTCTTAGTGTAGGTGCAAACCTGAAATCGGTGTCATCGAAAATCTTGTGAACCTTTGAGCGTTTGATGGGCCACCTTGACAAGAGCGCATTTCCATACTCTGGAGCCCAACTCTCTGCAAAAACGTAATTCATTCCCAAAGCATCTGCCAAATCCGAAAGCGGCCTCATGCCTTTTTCTTCCTCCGCCTTCACATCTTGCAACGCCAATATGTCAGCATCCAACTCTCTTAGAACCTCCACCACCGTCCGATTGCATCGGTAACTCGCCGCCTCATGCCTTTTATTCCTATCATTACCTGAACAAGATGCCTCCTCCCCCACCACCATTTCGAAGCTCTTCTGTCGATTTCTGACTAAAGATATCACGTTATCAGGTAGGTTGATCCAAACCCTTGGCTTCGCCTTCCCAATTATCTCTTTTGTTTGGACATAATTCTGATTCTCGACTCCATTCATTGAACACTGCTTCAGAATGCCTTTTGGGCGATCATTTCTGGATTTTGTCGAATCTAAACTCCGTTGGAATTTGGCCGATGAGTAAGAATTTTCAACGCATGGAACAGCAGGTGCCATGGAGAAGGAGGCGGCATTAAATGTCGCAATCCGTATGGTTCTCTCTCTAAGACCGTGAAATTGAGAATTGGGATGAACCGCCGACGCAGACGACGCGTTGGTGTAGGAGTCGGTGCTTTTTTGGGCATCGGCGTGAGTTTTGGAGGTGGCTTTTCCAAGCTTCTTGATGGCGACAACCCTAGGTCTGGTTCTCCGGCGACGGGGCCATCGGAGACGGGAGCAGAGGCGGCGGAGGCTCCTCAGCATTTAAAAACTAGAAGAGCGGGTGGGTGAAAGAACACATGAGAAGTGTCAGTGCAGTAGAGGAAGCAACGTTATGTTATTTTAGTATAAATACTTACTTACTGGCAGAGGCAAATTTTAGTCCAACTCTTGAAGGCAGAGGCGGGCGCCTTCCCAGAAAAGGAAGGGTGCCACTTGGCAGTCAATTAAGAGTTGACTTCCACGTTCAGTGCCCCTAGTTTTCATTTACTTATATAAAACATAATGGCATCGAGATGTAAGACAAAGCCGCCTGCTCCAACTACACTAAACAAATCGCATTTCTACTTACCAGATAATTAACTGTGTTACTAATTGAATATTATTTTTTTTTTTTCAATGAACAAAATAAGTGCGGAAATCAAAAGGTTAAAAGTAATATTTTAAATTTTAGACTTTCAATTTATTTTATTTTTATCCTAAAGTCTAATTTTTAAAAAAGACTTCTTAAAAAAATAGAATAAACTTCAAAGTTTTGAAATTAAAGAAATAAAAAGTAGATCAATTTAAAAATGTATAGAGTAAAATTAAAATTTTAAAACAAAAGGAATGATATTTTAAACTATAAAAAACAAGTTAATATATAATTGAAATTAATGTACTTAGAAAAAATGCATGCTTTTGTGTAACGCGACGTCACTAAAAATCCGGCATATCCAAATCCAATGCGTATGTGGAGTGGAGGCGACATAATATTTTATTGGAGGCGATAACCTCCTTCGTTGTACTAATAACTAATAATAGGTTTTGAGAGAGGGACAAAAAGGAAAAGAGAAGAGATCATAGAATCCATTAACTAATAATAAATAATAATTGAGGGTTGATTGGGGTGAAGTGTAGTACAGAATTGTTTGTGTATTGTATCTGTGGGGTCTCAAATGAATGAGTGGAAGATGCCATATGCCATGCATTATTATTTCTGAGCTCAGCCTCCAATCAACCGGCCTAGCTAACACAGCTACCCACTCCTCCATGATTGCCAGCTTTTTTCAGCTTTTCTCTTTCATGTGTCCCGCGGACTTCGAGCTGTATCGGGTCAACGTTAAATAATAATACATCGTCCATTCTGATTTTAGAGTACAGCTGCTGATTGAAGTCTACTGTCAGGGGAAAAGTGCTTCATAAACACATTTTAACAAGACCCCATTTGTGAAATTAACTTTATATGAGGTTTTCACAACGCCCACAAACCCATCAATAATAATTGGATGCTAAAGAAAATTCAAAATAGTTTTTTTTTTTTTTTATCTCCATGATATCCAGTTATAACTATATCGGTCCTTGCTAAAGATATCTACGGGACAGGGCGGGGTTGGAGAATGGCTTCCCCGTCCTCGATTTCAAAATCAATCTCCGTCCCCGTAAAATTTACCGTTTCTTTTTGTTGGATCAAGGCGGATAAGTTTAAAAAAAAAATTCTCTTTTTTATTTTTTTATTTTTTAAATAATAAATTCACATAATTAAATATTTTTAACGTAAACAAAAATACTCATTTGAATATGTAATTTTACCGACATATATATATTTTATATAAAAAGTAAAGGAATAAATATATAAAGAAAAATATTTTTAAAAAATCGGGACGAAGAACGGGGAAAAATTCATCCCGTTACCGGCCTATGGGGCAGGTTCCGGGGAGGACATTTTTATTTCTTAGGCTAGACACCATGAGACATAGATGGATTGGAGATGCGAAAATGTCTACAAATTAAAATTACACATAGGTTCAAACTTAGGATGTTACGAGCACAACTTCAAAACTCAAATATTTGATAACGCCCCTAACATTATCTTTGGTGGAAGGTTTAGCTCAAATTAAAAGTCGGGTTAATTTAAGTCGGATTTGAAACAGTGAAAACTGTTAGATCAAACCCGTACTTTTTTTTATTGAATTTCGTTCTCTCTTGCTTTTTTTTTTTTTTTTTTCTTCTCGATTTCGTTATCTTTTCTTTTCTTTATTCAATCGTTCAAATCTCTTCACTCTTCTTTCTTTTCTCTCCTAAATATTCTTAGGTTTTTATTTTTCAATTCGTGTGATGATTACACGTTAAAAAGTTCCTATTCGAGCTAGATTTCAACTATTTTGGAGGATTGAAGAGATATCAGGTAGGGTTTGAGAGGATTTAATGGAGATATATGAAGCTTCTGGACTATACTCGGTGGATGGTGGCAAGCTGACGACGAAGCTTCTCTATCTATATTCGGCGCACACACTTAAGTTGGGTCCATCAAAGCCTAACTCCTGCAACTTGGAACAAAAAAGAACGCTTAAGGCACAGTCTGTGATTCTTCACCACGATTCGACGAGTGGGTCTTCAAATGTAATTGTTGGACCATGCCTTGGACAATGAAACAATATTTGACTCATGGTTGAAGCTTCGAGGGATTCTCGATGAACAGGGGGCTAATCAGAAATAAACTAAAGAGAAAAAAGATGAGAAAAGATGGTTGCCAGAAAATAACGAAGAATAATCAAAATGCTTTTTTTGAGATTTATTATTTTAATTTATTTTCTTCTTTAAATCAAAATCTAAAATGCTATTTTAAATCAAATCTCTTCGGACTTTTATTTAGAATATGATTTTTTTGTTTATTATTATTCATAGATATTGGAAGGGGATTCAATCATGTAACTTCATTGAATAATGTCTTTGGAGCTCTTGCTATGGTTGACATACTAGAAAATTTCTTAAATACAAACTTTTTAATTTTTATTGTAAACAAAATGATTTCTTTCGGGTAAACAAATCAAATTAAATAGAATAAAATTAAATAGGATTATACTTTTTTATAGGTCTTAGGTGGTTAAAATATATAATAAAAAAATTTTGTTGTTTTAAAATAAAAAAATATTGTCAATTTAATCGATAATAAACTTGAAAAAGTATATCCATTTCAGTTGAATTATTAATTTCAGTTAAAATAAATTTCAAAATCATATTTTTTATTGTAAAATATAAATTGATAAATTAATGGGAGAGGGAGTGAGGGGGTGTGTTGTATTCTTGCTTGGCCTTGTTTGATGTTCATTCTGTATTTACTGAACTGGGTATTGGTATTCTATTAATATTGTGGGTGGTGGTAATTAATTATCAATGATCACGAGTGAGTGAGATTGGAACCATGTAGCAGTAGAAGAGGATAACATTTCTTATTTATTATTAAATTGAAAGAGTATGCTTGCTGGATCCGATCCCTTGTTCCAAACACGTTTTAAGAACAAAATTGTATAACCACTACTACTGCAGTCTGTACAAAACTCTCGAGCAGAAGGGTGTTCAAACAGACACAAGCAGCTGATTGATTCAGTTCGAATTTCAAGTATACTTTTTTCCACACTCATGGTTCAGCTAAAAGCAAGTCTACACTTAGATAAGTATCAGCTAACCAATTCTCAAGATTGCTACTGTCATCAAAGTTGCCGCTCTGAAGAAGATCGCATTTACGCTCGTATCCACTCTCCTCACCATTTCATCTTCCTTCAACCCAACCTTGCCTGCTTTCTTTCTGATGCAGATTATCGCATCCCTTAGCTTATTCACAGCACAAGATAGCCAAACCAAACCCACACCAAATCCAAAATTCAGAAGTTTAGAAGAACAGAATGGTACTCTTCCGCAAGAAACCTTATACATGACAGAGAGTAGGACAACAAGACCAGTCCCAGCAATACCAGCAGAGAACTGAGTAAGAAGCTCAGAAAGCTCTCGCCCAGAATTCTTTAACGACAGTATAGCCCTTTTCCCATGCTGCTGTTTGTTAAACATATAAGACAGTAGGCTCTCACATGCGTGGAAGTAATTTCTTTTGTAGAGATCTCTCTCACGGCCTATTTTCTTATTGATTCTCCTTTTTGGTGATGGCTTGACCTTCACCGTATCCGGGCTGTCAAATACATAGCAGGAGTTGTGTAAGTATAAAAACAAACTTGCTTTCAGCAAAATGAAAGACTGGAAACATGAACTTGGAATAGCAATATCCCACGTGGTGTTAACATAGGTTGGTATTTGTTCAAGGATATTAGACTACTCTGCCCAATGAACATCTGGTGGCAGTAGTTTATTTTTTTCAATTTTTTTTTTGTAGGCAAAGGAAAAAAATCATCACTCTAAAATAACATGTGATCAACAACATTGGTGGGTTTTTGTTCTCCACAAAACTGAATGCCATCCTTTTAAGAGAGAGAAAACGATATGCTCCGATAACAAATGATATGAACAAAATATGTGTAGATATGAAAAAATAACAAAAATAATACAAATGTTAAAGGAACTTGAATCCTCGTTCACTCTCAAACCCTAGTCACTCACTATATCAGTACTTCCCAATATGTTTTTCCCTTCTCCACCCTCTCATATTAATGATCACATATCCTTATCCTACTAATGGGAATGAACATTTCCTATCCTTATACTACTCCTTATAAACTTGGTTTATCTTTTTTTTTTTTTCAGTTTATCTATACTAATTGTTGATACACCTTAAGCATTTCAATTAGAAAAGGCAATCACTCTTATTAAAAACTACCAGATCTATTCTTCATGCTCTATCCTCTGACTCTAATAGAGTTAAATTAAATCATCAAGAAAATTATTCAGTAGATATAAACAACTTGCTAGTGGTTGGTTTATATTTATTTCTACACTTATGTGATCTCGCTTTTTATCTAAACATCTCCGGTTGAAAGAAAATCATGAAAGAATATGCAACAATTAAACTTCCATTGCAGCTAGGTTAAGTGGTTGCTGCTCGATAACAGACGAGAGAAGATAATAAGACTAATATGAGTAAGCATGCTGCAGATACCTCTTTATAGGAGCAATTGTTGTTGCATGAAGCTTCACGAAAGGATCATAAACATGGCTTCCCACTCCATTGTTCAACCTGGACACAGAATGGTTGTAGTCTTAGCTTAATTCCATCTAACTTGTCTAAAGTGTAAAGTTTGTTAAGCTAGAGGATTCCAGTGGGTTATATCGTTTCGTTTTATCATGATAAGAACCTATTTCTAGTAAAAGTAACATAATAAAATAAAATAACAGTAATGTGAGTTCGCAATGATGTCTCTTATTATCAAGACGAGGAAAATGAAACTTAAGGCACTTAACCTCCTTAATATCTTTCAAGGCACTTAACCTCCTTAATATCTTGCTCGTTGCTAGCATGGACAAGAAAATAAGATAACTAGGGTTAAGTTGGCTTGTACTCTAGGCTAAAGAGTTATGATAGTAACTTCTAATTCATCTATGCATATCATTTTTTCAACAATTCTTCATAAATATTAATCAAAATCTGACTTTTTGAGCATGAAAGCTCATTTACTGGTGCAATTTCCCACATGTTGGAAAAATAGAAAATAGTATACGAAATTTTATTGTTCCAACATGCCTTACAACTGGATAGTAGAAAAATCAAGATTAAACAGAGAAAAAACAACTTAAGCATAAACTTTAGTTGTTTCAAGAGTACAGCATTAAAGTGACATTTAAAATTTTTTAACAAAATACCAACCATATATTTTAGAATCTTAGAGAAGTGAAGCCCGTCACTTTTTCCAGACAAACTAATAAATGGTACAATGCAGAAATGTGCATGAGCGAGAGAGGATAATTGCCCAATAAAAATACTCCCTTCCACATTAATCTGTAGGGGGACTCTACTTATGAACATATGTGGTACTATTTGGTGCCACATAAATTGTTTATAAACAAAATTAATAAAAAAAGGAATTTTTTGGGGCAAATCATACGTGTAATACTGCCTCAGTAAACTTACCTACTATATTCAGAAATCAATAAACCACACTGGGAATGTGTATATTACTGTATAAACATATTAATGAGAAAACAAACTTTTCATTGATAATAATATAGATAGAGAAATATATTCTAAGATATATGTGTGTATATATATATATATATATATATATAAAAGGTAGCGAGTTTTGTACCTAACAGAGTTTGGGACAAGAATAGACTGCTTTCTCCAACTTAATGAGTTATTTGACAAATGAAACTCGGCAACAATTGAAAGTAAATCCTTGATCTCTGTTCCAGTCTCAGTGAACAAAATTTGTCCATCATGATGAATGGTAAGCTTTGAGCTTTTAATCAATTCGCCTACAAAGTCCATGACTGGTTCATGTGCATCAAACTCACAGCCAGGAAAGAAAAGAGAAGAAGCAAAGAGCCTTTGGTGCTGAGTCTTGATTTCTTGCAACCCCCTCAAGTCTGGTAATTCTAATGCATGTTTATTCTCTTCACTTGGACAGGGCACAAGGAACTCCAAGACTTTCTTGTACCTTTTGAATTGTTCATCAAATCTAGAACTGAATATCAAAGAGTCATTGCAGTTATCTGCAACCAAATCAAAGAAGGAACTGAGTCATAGATACCAGTTCGCCAATTTCCACAGATGAGACGCCATATTCCAATTAAGAATCGGCTATAGAAAGCAAAAACAGACTTTTTAGTCTATCCATTCTTCAAAATCGAATAGTAAGGGAACTCAACCTATGCATGTATTACTAACAATAACTTAGATTACGGTAGTTTAGCCTATAAATACCTTGTCATTATATTATAAAAGAAGCACTGAAGACAAAGTTTTAGGTTGATGATGACAATGGCAATATTGAGATTTCCCATGATAAGTTTTTTTTATATCAAATGTTGATCTACGTGAGACTCCTTGTTTTATGCTTTGTATGATGATAATCTTTATGTCTAACAATACATGAACAAAAATTAGGGTGCACATTCTTATGTTTCATCAATATTTGTCCATTTTAAATGAGGCTTACTCCAGATATACCACCTCATCAAGTCGTTTCACCTCTTCAACGAAGTAGGAAGAGAGAGAGAGAGAGAGGTCTTAAACCGTCTTTGGAATTATAACCAAACGATAGGCGTATTAACACACGGTCGTAGTATCTATCTCCTAGTTTTCCACCCAAAAAAAAAAAAGAAAAAAAAAGGTATCACTGCGTTCCTAATGTATTATATCAATGCCTTGAGTACTATTACTCTAGTGACGTTATCTTACAAAATTTACAATTCACGAGAGAAGTATAAATCAAAATGGATCGTGATCTGAAGTTCACATTCAATAATTTGCTCCTGCTCTTACAGGTGATAAATTATAATAAATATTAAAACTTTTTTATAGCGAACCAAACGTTCACAATAGTTTGTAACCTGCTCTTATATATTACAAGAAGATGATAAAAATAATAACAACAGTAAGTAAAAATGAATTTTTTTTTTTTTAGATAAAGCTCAATTCGACTGTTGTCATGGGACATATGGCTTGATTGGATGTCAAGGAAGCCTTTAGAAAATTAATTTCTATATAGGTGATGACCATAGATTGATTTAACATCTCTTAATTCTCCAAGACAATATTTACTACTAGATCACTCGACCATGTTTCAGTTGCTAAAAATGATACTGAAACTAGGTAACCAACTAACCTTGCACATCAACCATTTTCAGACTTGGAACTTTTAGGCCAACCTCGACTAATTGACTGGACTCTGGGAACCCAATAATTGATTTCCATGGCTCGTCAGTCTGTTGAGGCTGAATATTTCGCAATCCTGACCCGATCGTAGTTTCTCGCCTAGCTCCACATATTGAAAAGAAAGGCTGACAATCCTGGTCAATCACAGAAGTAAATGAGCTTAAACTTGCAACAGATAATTCACGAAGATGGTTAGGCATTAATGACAGGATTAGATGGTATGTGGAACGACAAAGAGGCACGGGTAGCCAAATCCAATGGAAGGGAGCAAAGCATATAATGAAGCTCCCGGCCAATAATGACCAGACCACAATTGGAGAGAATTATACACGAGACTGATCCATGGTTAGCTTGAGAATGGGCTTAACTAATCCAAAAAACAAAGCTCATAAGTTTCAATTTTGGCAAAAATGAGCAGTTAGAAGGGTACCTTGATGGGCCTGGACGGGTTGTGGTGGTGGTGGTGTAAAACAAGAGCGGAAGGGTATCCGTTGGAAGCCATAAGACAGAGCTCAAACTGACAGAGAGAAACTCAAATTAGAAAACAAATCCCGAAAACCATATCTCTCAGTCGAATTTGTGCGTTTGTCAAACCACCATAGACTCACACTCACCCGTCGCATCCGCATACCTTTGAATCTCACGGCGAGCCATTAGGTATCACTCAAAACTAATAGAATAATCCAAAAAAAAAAAAATATGGGGAGGTCTAGAGTGGGTTTTATCTGATCGTCCAGTCCACAACTTTCCCAATTTCAATATCAGCTAGCGACACGAACGGCGCCGAGGAACCGAGCCAGGCTGGACATACGATAAACGACGAAAAAATATCCAATTGACGAAGACCCCTGCGGTTCGTGGTGTTGGAAGGGATGTTTGGATCTTAAGAGTCATGAGAGGAGAGGAAGTGAGGAACCCATGGGTTGCTAGCTTGAGATTTTATGAAATAATTATTTTGAATGTTTAATAATTATCTTTTAGTACAGTTTTTAAATATATGTATTATTGACTTTTGTTTGGATGTTTGGGTTTCTTGTTTTGTGTATAATGTGATATTTATTAATGTATTTAAATAAAAATATAAATTTTTTTAATTATTGATTATTTCAAATTTATAATTATTATTAATGTTTAAGATTTTCTTGCATTTTATGTTTAAGAAATAAAATAAAATACGATATGAATTAATAAATATTTTAAAATAATTAAAAATAAAAATATGTATTATTTCATTTAAATTTAATTTATAATACATATTTTTAAAATATAAACTTAATTATGAAATTGACGTTAATTTATTATTACAAAACATGTTTATATATTTTTAATTTCATTATGAAATTATTGTTGATATCATTACGAAATTATCGTTAATTAAAATTACAAAACAATTTTTTTAACTTAAAACTATTTTTCAAAATATAAATGAACCATAATTGGGAGGAAAAATGATATATACTAAAATATCAAAATATAAATTTAAAGACAAAAATTTAGGAAAAATTAACAAAATTATTTAGAATAAAAAAGAAATGTTTAAGATAAAATGAATGATTTTCTTTTTTGAAAATAAATAAAAAAATAAAATAAAGTGCTACGTGGCACGTAGTAACTTTCCATGAAGTACAAAACAAATACTCCAACCGTTCTATAATTGCTTATTCATTTTAAATTACGAAATTGATTATTAAATTACAATCAAATATGACATTGATTATTAAATTACCATCGATACTAATTTTAAAATCGATTATTCAATTACTTTCGAACATCTTTTTAAAATATGAAATTAACTATAAAATTACAATTAATTTAAAATTATGAAATAAAATTTTGAATTAAAATATCTATTTCAAAAATATTTTATGAGATAAAAGATCATGAAAAATATCATATATATACTCAAATGTATGTATATAAGAGGTAAATGGTAAAAGGAAAATCAAAAAAAAAAAAAAAAAAAAAAAAAAGCTATATGGCCCCTTCTTTAGTGGAGCCTTTACCAAACGCTCCACAAAACATTTAACAACCATCATCTATGGATATTTGGATGGAGGTTTTGTGAATATTTAAAATAAAAATTATTTTGAATATTTAAAAGTAGTGATTGCAGTCAAAAAATTGTTTCGACTTAATTTTTAAGTTTTTTTTTTTGTTTAGAAGATATATTTATTTTAGATAAAATTTTATTTGAAGGTTGATGAATTATTAAAGATAAGTTTTTTTTTTTCTTTTGAGTACAACAAACGAGATTGGAGAGACTCGAATTATTGATCGAGTGATGTTTTTTTTTTGAGATAGAAAATAAAAACAACACTAGGACGACTCATTCCCGACACAACCAAAATTAACAAGCCATCACACTAGGAGAAATGTCTTCTATCGTACATAAGGATTGGTAATCTTCTTTTAAAGCCTTTTTGGCCGATTATGGACAAAATAATTGCAATAACTATGACACCAGCTAAAACTGACCAGCAACCCAATCCATTTAGACAATAAAACTTTCTATTAAATCAATCATAACCTGAAATTTCCTAAAATTAATGATACTCCTAAATTATTAAACAGAAGTTAAAGAAGAGTGAAAAATGATTGTAATATTAAAATCAAACAACTATTTTTATAATTATTTATTTAAATATCTATTTGCAAAATCAAAGATATTAAATTTGATCATCAATCAACAATAAAACCAAGGCCACTAAACTTTGGACTGCGGCAAAATAATGAATTTATTATTATTATTTTTTTTGAGATATAATGAACTATTAATTTCTTATGTCCCTAACCTGCAAATCGAAATAAAACTAAATTAGAAAAGTAATAAGATATTATTTTATCGGCTTTAGTGTACTGCCGCCTACCCTTATTCTCCCCTTTCTTTTGTTTTCTTCGTTGGGCCAAGACCCTCATAGCGAGACCCACGGACGCAGCCTCAAGAGCGGAAGGTTCACGCCAGCGGCATTTTCCCCTTCGCCATGCAGCAGCCGACGACTTCTTACTCATTCGGGTAAGCTTATGCTCTTTAGAGATTACGTCCTTGAACATTTTTAGTAGCGCTATAGGTAGGATACACCATTAATTCATCAAGATTTCAAAGAGGCAATTAAGGCTGGAAGTTCTATTTTCTTTGCATGCTTGCAACGAAAAGCAATTGTTGAATTATATCCAAGTATTTTGTAATTTGTGCATCTTTTTTCTTCTCTGCAAATTTTTTTTTGTTTGCCAATCAAGAGCTCATGATAATGTGCTCTTTTGTTCATCTCATATCATTAATGAAATGCACTTCGATGTTTCCCATAAAAAAAAAGTGCATACGTTTTTGGACAGAGAGTTACATTTTGTTGCTGTGTATCTACCTTACGTTATGTTGTTGACTGGCCATCCTTGATGACACTGTACTGTTATTTTAGGTAAATTGAAAATTTCATTGCTTTCTCGTTAGAAAAGTAGAAAGCTATCATGGCAACTTCTATCATTACCAAAGAATGTCTAAGGTTGGGATCGTTTCATTTAACTCTCTGCTATGATTTCTTTTATTATTATTTTTTTTTTTTCTAATTGATTTCTTGACCTTGATGATAAAAGTTGTGTGTATGTTTGTTTTACAGACATAAATGCCCTGCATGCTTTAAGCAATATAAGAAGAAAGAGCATCTTATTGAGCATATGAGAGTTTCCTATCACTCTGTTCATCAGCCTAAATGTGGGGTCTGCCAAAAGCACTGCAAATCATTTGAATCATTGAGGGAACATCTAAAGGGTGAGGGAGTTCTGTGTATTTGTTGTGGTAATGTATCATAACACCATCTTATTATATCGAGTGTTTTAGGTCCGCTTTCAAAATCAACTTGTTCAAAAATTTTCCTGGAGCAAGGTTGTGGGCTTTGTTTGAGAGTACTTGACGATAGCTCATCTCTTAGTGAGCACCAACACTTTTGCCACCTAACAGCACCTGTTCACCAAGTAAGTCAGCTTGTGCTCTATGCAGCACATTGGAAATTAATAAGGTTACTGGTAGTATAGATTTCAAGATTTATCTAGAAATAGAGCCATTTGTTGTTTGTTTTTTGTCTGGATAAGAAACCTGCTTTCATCGTAGGAAACAAAATAATATTATATACATACATGCATTAAAAAACAGCCCAAAAAGGGAGTCCAAGTCCAACACTAACTAAGAAAAACACTCCAATACAAAAGAACATGATGTAATTGATAATTACAAAACAAATGAGTGATTCATGTCCACTAAGAGCTATTGAAATATGAAATATCCCAAACCTCACTTGAGGTCTCTCCATGCCCTAAATTGCTTTGAACTTTTATTGAAACACAAACACGACCTCTGTCAAGATTATTATTATTGATATTTAGTAAAACGCATGATATCCGAGGCATTAATTATGATATCATACATGCATTTCAAATTTTGATTGGGACTCTGTTATAGGGAACAAGTCTATTCCCAATTGATTTATCAGATTGTTGTGATGAAGACCGTTCTGATCGAGGTCTTGGAGCAATAGCTATGGACTGTGTAATGGCTGGCGGTGGGAGTGATGGCACACTGGACCTTTGTGTTAGGATCTGCCTTGTTGACGAAGATGAGAAATTGATTTTCAATACTTTTGTACAACCACTAGTACCAATCACGAATTACAGGTATTTTTCTGTGCCATTGTCTTGCTTTAAAGAAGGTTTTAGCTTTTAGAAGCCAACCTGCTAGATACTCATATCATGGTAATGCTGTAGGAGTGAAGTAACTGGGCTAACGGAAGAGTTTATGAAATATGCCATGCCTCTGAAAGAAGTCCAAGAAAAAGTATTAAAAATCTTGTTAAATGGAGAATCTATTGGGAGATTGAGATTAAATGGCGGTAAAGCTAGGCTTCTTGTCGGCCATGACTTGGAGCATGATTTAGATTGCTTGAGAATGAATTATCCTGATCACATGTTAAGGTGAATTTCACTAACTTGGGATTGTACTTAAGTGTGGATTAGTATAGTTCACTTTTATTGAAAACGATATGCATTTGAACTTTTAAGTGGTCTGCTGAAATGAAACGGACAAAAATATCAACTTCTACTTTTTGACCCTGCAGGGTTTTTTTTTTTTTGGTAATAACTCCTGCCGTAGAGGGGAAACATTGTATTTTTGCTGAGTTTTACATGATATTCATTTTCTTGTGTCCCATTAGACTTACACGTGAGCCTATGTCTGATATGATTTCTGCAGGGACACTGCTAGATATCATCCATTGATGAAAACAAATTTGGTTAGCCATTCTTTGAAGTACCTTACTCGAACATATTTGGGGTAAGATACTCGGATCATATTGTTTTATAGAATAATAGAGCATTTTTTTGGTTCCCTCCAAAGTCCAACGAAGCAAGTATTTTTATAAATAAACAACACAAATAACATCATTTCGTAGAGATTAATGAAGTTTCTTTTTTGAACTTCATTAATTTCTACAAACCGGAGAACAAGGGAAGTAAGATATCACCCTGCCAAAACACCTATAACTCAGGGTTATGTGAAAAATGACCTCTATCAAAATTATTATTTTTTAATATTAAAAATGGAAAAAAATTAAAAAAGAAGAAAGGAAACTTACGTTGAACTATATTCAATCACTCTGCTCCAAATGCGGTAGTATGTTTTATGATCTCTAAAGAGTTAATGCCAGTCCCAGACTGGTCTTTGAAGTTTTTTTCTCGTTCCTCTCAACCGGGTGTAAGAGTCAAGTTAATGCTCAGGCTTTTAGGGTTCCCTCTGTGGAATTTTCGCTAGACTATAAAACCACCAACCAGAGAGGATCTACGTGCAGGAAGGGATGTTTTGTGAACAACTTCAATGCAATTATTGAGACTGCACATGCATTATTTTTTATTATCTTTCATGTTCGGTCTTATTGAGACCATATTTGTTACTGTCGGTTTAGGTTGGTTCATTGCTTAAAAATAACTGTAGTTTTAAAATGCTTAAAAAAACATGAGCTGTAGAGTTAGTCTACTTATTCCTAATGTTTACAGGAATGAAAATTTGTTTCCAACACACCATCATGGTATGCTTCTAATTGAATGTGGATTCCTTATTTTGCGATTATCCCACGAAAATAGTTGAGGTACGCGTAAACTGGTCAAAACACTCTGTCTAAAATAAAATAAAAAACCAACAAATGTAAGGGTCAAGGGAATAAAATCTAGTCCTGTATGAATTAAATTCATTTTCTGTTTATGGTAGGTGATAGCATATTTTTTTTGTTAGCTTGTGAATGATCTTTGAGGGTTGTGGTTTTCAGATATGATATTCGACAGGGTCTGCATGACCCCTATGAAAATTGTGTATCAGTGATGCGATTGTACAAGAGAATGCGTAGGCTTGATCATCATGGGCAAGTTGTGACACAGTCAATTGCTCCTCCCCATAACCAGTATGTTGCTCACAATCTTGATTCCTATAGTGCAAAGGATCTTGAGAAGATGACTCCGGATAAACTTTATGAGATATCGAGATCAAACTTCAAGTGTTGGTGTGTTGACTCGAGACAAGTAATGCAGAGTTAAGAACATATCATTTTCATTTTCTGCTGCGATGAGAAAAGGAAATTGTGATCATTGCAGCGTCTGGCATTTTGTAAGTAGTACGGTGAGGTTGATGGATGAAGAAGGCGAACGAGAGAGAGAGAGAGAGAGAGAGAGAGAGAGAGAGAGAGAGAGAGAGAGAGAGAGAGAGAGAGAGAGAGAGAG
>JBBMEG010000020.1:2854039-2875359 GCA_037832605.1 Cyclanthera cordifolia | reverse complement strand
GAAACACATGTAGTATTTTAAATAAATATAAGCTTACATTTCAAAAACCAAAAAGTCATCAAACAAAATCAATTTTTCGTTTTTTTGTTTTTGAAATTTAAGCTTTTATTTACTTAAATTCTCTGCATATCTTCCTCTTCTCTTAAATATGTGAATTTAATCAAAATTCCATAACTCAAAACAAGTATTTGAAAGCTATTTTTTAGCTTTTAAATTTTTGGTTTTGTTTTAAAAAACATAGGTGAGTTGTAGATAACAAAGTCATGAAAATTATGTGGGATAGAATAGTACTCTAAGCTTCAATTTCAAAAACATAAAACAAAATACTTATCAAACGAGATATTAGTTTTTACTTATTTTATACATTAGTGACAAGGTCTTTTTTGTAAATATAAGTTATATTTTTAAGAAAATTTACCCTCTATAGTCATTTTTAAGCCGTCTATTATAATTGGATCACATCTTATTTTTTATAATAATTCATTTATAGCACATTTGTAGTTATTTTTTATAAACTTCCTATTCTATCCCTATAGGAAACCATGATTCTTCTCTTTCGTCCATCGTCAGAATCAAACTTTTTGGCTTCGAATCATCCCCTTCAATCCAAAATTTGCAGCATTAAGGCTTTTGATTCTAATTTTCGAACGTCGTTTTGTCAATTCGATTGCTGAAAAGAGGAAATCTCTAATAATTATAGCGAAAAACGTCTTGAAATTCACTTATTCCTTTCAAATCTACGGAGTTAGAGATATTCATTCGCGAAATAAAGATTACATATGTACTCATGAAGATGATAGCTTTTTAACAAGGTAAGTCACACATTGTTTCATGTTGTCAACACCTCTATGTTTTAACATTGATTGAATACTAGCTATTGTACAATGTATATTGATAGAAAACTATCAAAATATTGATTGAAAACTATCAGCTAGATTACTGATTGGATGTTATCAATTGAATTATTGATTGAAGACCATAAGTGAAATGGTTGAAAATTAACAACAAATTGATTGAGCCAATGACATAAAGGAACTGATGAAAATGTGACGGATAGGCTAAAGGCATAACGATAGAAATAAGAAATTCTTAGTCTTTATATCCGTACAATATCATTTTTGTGGTATATGTGTAATTAAATATAATTTAATTATTTAAAACATATTTGACTATGTTAGATCTTTCTAAGTGAACCAAAATAAAATATAATGAAAAAATAAATTACTTGTTTGATATGAAACGTCACAACTATTGAAATTTGGCCCATATTATATAAATCGGATCATAACTTTGAAATAAAAGTAAAAAATAAAATAAATTATCTCGTTCACAAACAAAATGAATCTATGTAAAATTAAAAAAAGAAAAAAAGAAAAAAGAAAAAAGAAAAGTCGATAACAAATTCTAATGCCTTTATTTTAATTTATAAAAAAGTAAAAAAAAAAAATGATATAAACATATTATATATATATATATTTTTTTTTTTTTAAACTTTGATAGTTTTCGTCAATTTTAAGTTGTTTTCCAAATTCCGTCGTAGATATTAGATATAATTTCCTTACTTTTTGTTAGTTAATTCATTAGAAACCAAATGAAATAGTTAATTTTGTCCATTAATTATGATTATTTATTATTTTAGAGAAAAATTGGGGAAAGGTAGAAGTCAACGTTCAACAGTCAACTTAATTGAAAAACAAAACAAAACACTTCTTCGGCAGGTTTCCTAATTTCTGCTCCAAGAAGTTTCTTTCCCATTTTAATTTCTCTTTCACACTCAAATCCCCAATTTAATTTTAAAAATAATAATAATAATAATCCCCACTATATTACCATTTCAATTCTGCAAAATCCACAGTAACCAAATTCAATTTCTGCTCTGTTTTTTCTGTTATTCTCTCGGTGGAACCAGACGGCGGACCCCATGTCCAATTCGCAGTTCGACGGCAGCGTCACCGATATGTTGGACGGCCACCGATCTCGCCGGGAACCATACAATTTCAGCAACAAAATTATGCTCACCGCCATCATTTCCCTTTCTCTCGTCGTCCTTCTCGTCATTGCCCTTCACATTTACGCCCGCTACGCCTTCCGCCGCCACGCACGGCGCCAGGCCGTCCTCCGCCGCCTCGGAATCCTCGCCCTCGTCGATTCCCGAGACCCTCCCCTGCTTCAGAGACGCTCCGGCCTCGACCCCCTTGTGATGGCGTCGTTGCCGGTCGTCGTTTTCAACCACCAATCGGATAACCAAAAACCCGCCGGCGCCGCTGTGGAATGCGCCGTGTGTCTGAGCGCCGTCGAGGATGGCGAGGAGGCGAGAATTTTGCCCAATTGTAAACATGTTTTCCATTTGGAATGTATTGATAAATGGTTTGGATCGCATTCCACGTGTCCAATTTGCCGGACGGAGGCGGCGCCAGTAATACGGCCGGAACCACGGGAGCCTCCAGCGATGGAGACGGCGGAGAGCGGTGGTGGGTCTAGCTCTCGATTGAGTTCTTTCAGACGGATTCTAAGTAGGGATAGGTCAACGACAAGAATTCAACCTTGTGTACGCGAAAATGAAAACGACGTCGTTCATGACTTGGAGAGGCAGCAAATATCAATGTAAAGCTATTGATTTTTTTTTTTTAATTTTATTTTTTTATAGTGCTATAAATTTCTCCTTGACCATTTCAAATACTAGATTTATCAATATACTGAAAAGAAAAACAATACATTTTTAAACCAAAGATAAATATTTTTAATTTTCTATTCCACTGTTAAATAAAAGTAAATGGATTGTAAATTTTCTTGAAATATTGTTTTGTTGAGTGAAATGATTGGGTAGGATGGGCAGAATTTGGAGATTAACTAATATATTAATTAAAAAAACATTAATATTAATCATTTGAAAAATAAAATAAATTCATATATTATTATTGTTGCTGTGGTTTTTAAATATATTTTTTACTTGATGAAGATATGCGTGTTCATGAAGCCTTTTAATTGTTGTTTATTTTTATTTTTTATTTTTTTTATTTTTTTGTATAAAGTATAAAGCATCTTTCTTTCCGCCCCATGTGACCTTAACAAACACGCAGTTGAATTTTAATTTTACAAGATTTCATGGTCGAATATTGTTTTCTTTTAATAAGAGAACTGTACTATATTTTTATCATATTTTAAATGAATTGTTTTCCAAACTCATTTCAAAAAAAACAAATGTTTTCCCTGCTTCTCCTCCTATGAATCACAAAATCCAATCACCCTTGGTAAGATAAATTCACATCAGAATGAGCATACCATAGTTGCAACCATACTAATATATTTCATATTAGAGATTCAATTCTACCTTTAGAATATTAACAAAAATAGAAATAAATAAAAAAAATAAAGTTCACCGTTTAACTATAATTTAATGAATATTTGTTTTTATAATAGTAAAAGCTCTTATATAATATTATAGTTCATCATTTTCAACGATATCTTAATTAGTTGAATTATATTCGATTGACTATATATTTTATTTTTAAAATTAAATATACTACTTGATATTTAAATTAAAAGTAGATATTCCAATCTAAAAAATCTATCATTTAATCCATATTTTCCAATAAACTAAACAATCTGTTTGATCTGTTAGGAAATCTCATTTTATTATTACACAAAACTTTAATAACTGTAGTAAATTTATTATTACGAGAACTTATGAACATGTTTGGTTAAGACAGAAAGTGGAGGGTAAGTAAAAAATATTAAATTAAATTAATAATTTATGCGGAGAGGTTTTTCTACTATCCTTCTAACTTTTCTACCACACCAAATATACGGTAAATTAATAATTAAAAAAAAAAAAAAAAAAAAAAAAAAAAAAACTATCCATTAAGGCAACTACTGAAATCCAAAATTTAATTAAAAAAAAAATTAAACTAAAAACTAAAAAAAATCTTCAGCATTCAATTGTATATTCATAGGCGTTGATGAAATTAATACATAAACTATCTGTTAAGGCCAAACCTTTCTATGTAGACCCAATTTTGATTTACATCAGAAATCATATCTAAATTTAACTAAAACTAAGTTTCAAAAAAATTATAATACAAACTCAAAGCCCATAAATACAAGAATAATTCGCTTCGAAATGTAATTATCAAGTTCTTCCACATGAAAACAATCTCCTAAATTTTCATTTAAAAATAAGAAATTAAGACATCTAATTATCAATATTTGCACAATAAAACCCAAAATTCAAAACACCAGATACACAAAACCCACCAATCAGAGACGACAATCAAAACTAGATTAAGTTTTGTCTAAGAAAAACCATCCCCAAACACAAATACCCGATTGTCATGGACCAAGCCCATGAAATGCGACCCGACCCGCTTAAATCTTCGCTTGGCCCCAATCCTACCGATGTCGATTGGCTTGAAAAGTTTCCATTCCTCAACAAACTGCGTCAAGAATTTAAAGAAATCAATGGCATTATGTGCTGTAATTAGAAGCAAAGAGACAAACAGTTGCAGATTCACTGGTAATTTGATGATTAATTTCTTGATTATTACAGATGAATGAAGTAAAATCCCCAAATCGATTTCGTAATGAGAGTTTACCTAGAAGGGAATCTGCAATTTCCATAGCCTGAAATAAGAAAGATGAAGTTGATTCAGTAACAGATCTGGAAAGAATTAAAAGAATGGACGGAGAAATTAGAGAGATCGGGAGGAAGAGACTGACTAGGGTTTAAAGAAGTGATGGCGGCGGAGTTTTGGAAGAAGCAACTGTCGTCGGTCATGCCGTGTTTGAGGAAGTAGTCGTTGAAGGCGAAGGAGGCCATGTTCTGTACGTCGGAGGCGTCGTAGCACGCGCCGCCGGGCTGGATTGGGGAACAGTTGGCGCCGCCGGCGCCGCAGGCCCAGTCCAGAGCAGATTGAAGAGAGGCGTCGTCGGCGTTGTTCTTGGCCACGCACCAGAGTTCTGAAGCGCCGCTTTGGTTTTTGATCGACGGCCGCCGGAGCTCCGCCGCGGAGCAGAGTGGGATGAGAAGAATGAGGAGAAAGAGGGCGGAATCGGTCGCCATTGTTGACGGTTTAGATCAGGATGAGAGAGAGAGAAATCTGGAGAGTTGGGGTTTTAGAGAGAGAAAAAGAAATGGGGGGTTTTAGAGGGAACAGAGCAAGTGACCGTTACGGTAATGGGATAAATGGAGAGTGGAAAGAGGGGTTGAGGAAGAAGCCATATTTTACAGCTTTGGTTAAAATCACATTTTTACTTTTTTTTTTTTTTTACCATTTCTAAAAAGAAAATTTTACAATTAGTTTTTTTTTTTTCATTTATTTTACTTATAAAATATTTTTTAATAAAATTTTAAAATATATTCACATATTTTCTATATAATAAAAATATATTTAATTTTTTTTATAATTAGCCCTATAATAAATTTGATTCAATATTCTAATACTCTTAAAGACAAAATGTGAACATAATTTATTAACTTACATAAGGAACAAGATAATTATATATATATATATGTATATATATATATATATATATATAATAACTTAAAAGATTAATTCTAAGTATTTTTCAAAGTTCAATAATCGAAACAAAACAAATCTCGAAGTTCAAAAATTAAAATTAACAAATTTCAAAGTTGATTGATCGAAATTGAACTTTCGAAATTACAAATACTAAAATAAAACAAATGTATCTCTAAAAAAAAAAAAATAAAACAAATGTCAAAGTACATAATGGAGAATAATATTTTACCCTTTTATTTACTTATTTTAAAACTATCAACATTAGTTAATCAATTTCAATTAATATTAACTTCAAATTCATTACAAATATCAATTTTAATTTTTATAAATTTATTGATTAAAATGGAAGTTCAAAGCTCAGGAATTAAAAATAAAAATATTTTAAAATTTAATGATTAAAATTATACATTTAGGAATTTATATAACAAAATGAATGTCTACTTACTAAAATTGTATTTTAAGGTTCATGTTGTACACTCATACGCTTAGCTATTGCTTTGGCATAAAAAAAAAACTACAATTAAATAGTAATGATTATAAATTTAAATATTTTAAATTTGAGGAGGGTTGCATCCTACCATGCTATCTTACATAAAAGGTAATTTACATGAAGAGGAAAAAAACGTTTCAACAACTCAAATCTCTGACATCTTGACCTTCTAATACCCAAATTCTAACACACTTTTTTTTTTTTAACGCAACACAAAGAGTTTAGAGAATAAGATAAGTTTTTTTTTTTTTTTAATTTAATATTATAGTATTTTAAAATCTTTATAAAGACCGTATTATTACCAAATTTATTGAGGTCCTCTGTATTAAATGACACTTGTGAGATTTTGTTAGTCCTAAGTCAAAAGATGACATATACCTAGTAAATAAATAGATGTCACGATACATAATCACTTATAAAACCTTCTACTAAATCGATTTATCAAATTTTACATCAAATACATCACTTAAACATTATTAATATCAACCATAAAATTGAGTATTCAGTTATTATTAACTCCTCCATTTGTATCCATTCCACTTTTTTCTATAAAAAAAACAAACACAAGCTTCATCAACAAGTGTAATTCCATATAAAATTTGAGTTAATGGTAAGATTTGAAAATTTTATAATCCATTATTTACGAACTTAAAAAAAAAAAAAAAAAAAAAAAAATCTTTAATTCAACCATATTTAAGGTAATAATTTAAACTCAGAATAAAAAGAGAGAGAGAGAGAGAGAGAAGAGAATGGCGCGGACAGATGCATGTAGTTATGCACTCGGAACATCAATTTCGAAATGGTTGGCCCAATATTGCAAATAGTGTAAGTATAATAATAAGGTAAAACTTGATTCATTTTTTTAAATGATAAAATGTTTAATAATTGATTTTGCATAAAAGTAAAAAAAAAAAAAAAAAAAAAAAAAAAAAAAAAAAAAAAAAAATCTCAACATATAATTGCTAACTTCAGCATCTTTCTAGAAGTTTATATACTAAAGATATTAGAAGTTTAAATCTCTCATTTGTGGTTGAATTAAAAACATTGAATAGTATAGCTTCTCTACCTACGTCGTCTAACAATATAAAATACAATATACAAACTTACTTTTTGAGATTCTCAAACTTTACTTTGTATCATAATCCAACCATAGGATGCATCGTTGTCTTGAAGTTATATCGTATCGTTCAAGTTGTTTTGATTGTCTTTCCTCTAACACCTCCTAAATTAGATGGTCGATGCTCATGTATTAATTTTTTTGAAATATACATAAAAAAAAAATAATAAAACATACGACCCTCTTTAGACGTAGTTGGGGTTTGCATTTACAGCTGAATTAAAAAAATCATTCCTAAAGTTAGATTCAAATGCGACATTTTGGAGTGTTATTTTTATATTATAGTTTTATTATATTTCTGTAAAATTTTGTCCAATGTTTACAATAGATATAACTGTAAAAAGCGGATCTTAAATCAAGATAAAATACCCTTCTCGGAGAATCGTACCTGTATTGTTCGTCTAACCCAGCAATGTTATCACCAGCTGACCTAAGTTAGTATTTTAAGTAACTAGTTTTTTATTTTTAATATAATCAGTCGGTTCGGTTTATATCCAACACCAACATTTGAAAACAGAAACCGGCCAAAATTATTCGGTTTTTCTTATTATAAACTGAAATCTTCTAATAAATTCGGTTTCAGCTCGTATTAAAATTAGTTTTGGTCATTTTTACAGTTTGATCGGTTTTTCGATTTTGCCTTGCACCCCTACTGGCCACCAATAAAACATGCTCTCACTTCATCGTGTGACCTTTTTCAAATTTCAATCAAAATTAAACTTTTAAGTCCAGTTTAATAATTTCCGTGACCTTTTTCAATTTCAATCAAAATTAAACTTTTCAGTTTGATAATTATTTGATTTTTGTTCTTAATTTTTGAAATTTAAACTTATATTTATCTAAATTATTTTAAATAATTATATGAATTATAACCAAATTTCATAAACTAAAACAAGAATTCGAAAGTTTTTTTTTTCTTTTCAAAGTTTGGTTTTATTTTTAAAATTAAAGGTAAACGATAGACATTAAAGTCATGAAAATAATACGTTGGAAGAGTAGTTGTAGACTTAAATTTCAAAAAAAAAAAAAGAAAAAAAAGAAATGGTAATCAAACTAGACCTAAACTATCTATTTTGTTTCATTTTTTGTCCCTAAGTTTTTAATTTTAGAAACTTAAAATAATATTTAAATAAAATTTTCAATAAAATAAAAAGTTTCAATCAAAACTAAACTATTAAACTATCAATTTTGCTTCATTTTGATCTCTAAATTTTTAATTTTACAAACTTTAAATAGTATTTAAATAAAATTTTTGATAAAATTAAAAAGTTCAATCAAAATTAAACTTCTAAACTATCAATTTTATTTCATTTTTGTGTATAAATTTTTAAATATCCAATTTTAATTTCTCACTTTTAAATTGGTTCCATTTTGATTCATAAATTTCTATTTTAATCTTTAAACTTTAAAAATAACTTAAAATTGGTCACAATTGAGAATTTTGATTATACTTTTTTTTTTTTTAAATTACCATTAATCTTAATATATATTTTAGACATATGTTACCTTTTTGTCTTTGTTTTTATTAAAATTACCAAATATTAATGAATTAATTTTTGTTAATATTTATTTCAAATTTATCATAGGATAATTTTAACTATTTGAAAAAATTTAGAAACTAAAATTAAACATTCTAAAATTAAAATGGAAGTTATAGTATCGAAATGATATTTTAATTTATAAATAATAATTTTCTCTTGTTTCATACCTTTCAAGACGGAGAATGTAGAATCGGGTGGTCCCGGATCCAAAAACCGAATATTCGACAACTTGGCAAAAACGCCGACCAACGGCGCCGTATTGTAGGTGCAGGCCTCCGTCTGCATATAGTTCCCTCTCTCGTCGGAAAAATTATCTTCACAATCGGGGCCGCCAACGAGCGCTCCGACAACGACATTCGGATTTGGATCTACCCGGCCGTACCAAATGTCGTAGCCCTGAGTGCAGCCGATGAACGCTCTGTTTTCCCTGTACGATATCATCGAGGCTCCTCTGTGGTGAACCCTGGTCGGAAATTTAGGGCCGAATCCGACCAAATAGCTCATGTTGTTGGGGTTCGAGCCGAGGATGTAATCGGTTTGTTGCTTTGCGAAATTGAGGAGGTCTTCGTGGTGGACGGGTCCGGCGTGGCAGTTGAGGCGGCGGCGGTTGGATCGGCTGAGGTAGTCGGAGTACACGGTGAGGAGAAACGACGCTGTAGAGACGTATTGCATGTTGTTCCACTGGCGGACGAATAGAAGGCCGGCCGGAGTTCTGTCGACGTTGCTGGCGTTGTTCTTGTTTAGGATTGTGCAGAGATAATGCTCTGCTTTTGATTGGTAGTGCTCCAGAATTTTGGCTTGCTCGTTGTTTTTATGCCTTCCCTGCATTAGCAACTAAACAGAGAACAAAAAAGTAAAGAGGTCAATTACTTATTTATCCTTCTGTTCACTCAAATTTTAATTAAAGAAAATTAAGATGATGTTTTTATAAGTACAATAAGGGAGGACCCCAACTACACATTTGTTGCTTTAGGAACATATCAGTTGTATGATTCAAATAATCCAAAGTCATAGGTTCAAATTCACTCCTATTGTCCCGAACAAAAAAAAAACTTAGTTTTATTCTATAAAACAAAATCACACAGACATATATAGCAACACTTGAGAATATGGAATTTCAAACTATTCTCTTGATTACTAAATCATTTACGATGTGTTCGAAACTATCTTCTTTCAATTGAAAATAGTACAAAAGAAATAATAATTTGTTATAAAGATCCATTATTTCCTAAGATACTAAATAACTACTTAGAAGTTGAATTCATTATTTCTCAGTGTTTTAGAGCTCTAATAATAGTAGACCAACCCAACAGTCAATTGAAAACTTTCCAATAATATATAATAATTCACTAAACTATTGTTGTTTTGGAACATGAAACCTAATAATTAGTAAATGATGTTGTCAAAATAACACGACAGTTACAAATTAAGGAAAGGACTAGAGGGTGTATTTTTTTTGCAAGGATAATGTTTTGTGTGATACTATGGAGATTGGGAAATGAAAAAGAACCCATACATGGAGGAGTTTGAATGGGGAGAAGAGATATTAATTACAATATACGGATCGGATGCACGTGGCGTTTTGCTCCATTCAACGTGACTCAAAGTTCTAAAACATCACCCCTGTTTGTTAGATAGGTCCTTTATTTAGGGGTCACTCCATCTCCGACGTGAGAAAAAGCTTCAACAACGTTGAGAATTGCAAGACATGCATCAACTTTTAGTTTTGAGTCAGTCTTCCATTATTCCTTCCTATTAACTTTTATCATGCTCGTATTAATTGTATAAATGTTAAATTAACTCAACCTAGATTGACATAATACCATCTACTAATAAGAAGCTAGATGTTCAAATTTCTTAATGACAAGAAGAACTACTAGATCAACTTAATAAATGTAGCAAAAACTAACAAAAACGCACCACAGAAGGAAGCAAGGAAGAAATAGTTGATTGATGATTCATAGTTTTAATGAAACTATAAAGAGATATTTGGAGCTTTTCCTAACAAAGGGTATCACTGTTACTCTATTCAATGTTTGTGGCCACGTGTAATATAACTTGAGTTATATATATATATATAATTTTCTTAACAGTACACCTTACTCAAAGATGACTTTTTCGTTTCCATTTTCGATATCTATTTTAATATTAATTTTCACGAAATACATTGTTGAATTTTGCACGGAACGAGGCATGGGATTCACTACGAAGAATACGCAGAGAAACTCGATTGTTAGTAAGAAATTATTTTTCATTTAATTTATTTTCTTTTCTTCTTTTTATTCTCAAATTTTGACAAACTTTCTCCATCTTAATTTAATTCACTAAATTTTAGATACTTTTCAATGATTAAGATAAATGTACATTAATTTTAATTAGATATTTAATTATGTAAAAAAAAAAAGCATCCAAATAAACATTTATAGAACTTTATGTAAATGGATTCATAAGTTAAAACAAAAATAAATAATATAATATATAAACGGGGCTAAGAACATGAAAACTGTTTTCATCTCCATTCCCGTTTAGCTCGCATAAAATTTTTCATCACCACCCACTCACCATTATTGGAGATTCACTTACCTATTAAAGGTCTCCGCGAGACCATGGACATCTCTAACCTCAAACACACAATTATATTTTTTTAATATATGCAGCTCACAAGAAAAAGTGAATATATATGAAACAAATATATATGTGCAACTTACACATTTAGACGATTATTACCAGACAAGTCATCAGACCCAAAGATATTTAGGTGACAAAGACTTGTGAAATTTCATTCTTCACTAGATACACTCTTGACTATTAGGTTTAACTCACATGAGTACACAATAATATTTCATCGACCATCATAGCGACAACAATCATACCTAATTAACCACCTAAACACCCTCTCTAATTAACCACCTAAACACCCTCTAATTATTTTAGCCAAGATAGTATAAATTGTTATGAAAGGGAATTAAATGAAAACAATAAAGATGGAGTGTATTTGGTGTATGGTTTACCTTGGAGGCCAAGAGTTGGACGCCAGCATATTTGACCTCCCAGCTGAACTCTGAAACGGCCCAGCCAATGCCACCGAAGCTATGAGCGTTGTTAACTACGTACTCCAAATAATGATTGTTGTCGGTGGCCTCATACAGCCACAGCGCACTCCACAGCAGTTCATCTTTATACCCACTCACCGACGCGTAGTAACTCTTCACTATTCCCAAACTTCCGTCGTATTTACCTTTGAATTTATCCCCAAATTCAAACAACTATACACCAAAACAAACAACTATTCCATTCGGTCAATTTCATTTTCTTTTCCCCTAAAAACAGTAACTAAATTCTGTTCCAAATTCGATTACCTCTTGCGCGTGATTCAGCAGCAGGTGCGAGTAGTGTGAGTTCGTTTTTCTGAACACAATCGACGCCGCTGCCATCGCCGCCGCCGTCTCTCCCGCCAGATCTGACCCCGGTGTCATCTCGTCGATTTTGTACGCTTTCCGTGACGTCGTCATATCCTCCGCCCTCTGCCAGCAGTAATGGTCCGTATCTCCGTCTCCGACCTGTCGATTTAATGGTGGCGATTGCAATTAATTGAGAATTGTTGGCGATTATGATCAATTGAGCATGAGATTCACCTCTGCCCATAGTACATTAGGGCTAGTGTGCGCTTTGATGAAGTAATCGGTTCCCCATTTAATCGCTTCCATTGCGTGCCCTAATTCGCCGGCGGCTTCGATTTCTTGGCGGTACTCGATCACGCTCCAGGATAGCATCGTTATGGTGAAGGCCATTGGGAGGCCGAATTTCACGTGATCGCCGGCGTCGTAGTATCCTCCGACTAAATCCACCTGTAATATAGAATATAACTCCGATCGATTACCAAAAGCGAGGCCAACAAAAAAACGGAAACAGAGCAGTCATTGTGAATTTCGAAGCACTGACTCCTTGTTCGAGGCCGTCGGTGAGACCGGAATGGTCTCGCCAGCCGACGCGCTGGTTGTACGGAAGTCTTCCCGATCGTTGAGACTCGAAATAGAGTAGACTCTTGGAGAGAGCGTCGGCGTAATCAAAAGCTTCGGCGTTGAAGTTCCAGAGAACAAAGACGTAAAGGAAGATTAATATTCCGGAAGGTCTCAGAAGTTTTGGAGGTCCGGTACGGCGGCAGCATTGCGTAGTGGTGGTATTCGCCGCCGTGGTCACCTCCTCCATTAGCGGAGTTGAGTTTTTGCTTTTTATTTGCCGTTGAAATTTGGGTTTGGGAGCGAAATGGATTTCTCTCTCTTCACTCACTTTCGCACACTTTATATCTGACTCAAGTACTGGCTCCGGTTCTTTTGAATAGAAATAAAATACAAATTGGGTCCGGTTTTCGGGTTTTATTGGCTTTCGTCTTGACGTGAGATAAATATTACAAACCAAATATTTATTAGAATTGTGGCATTTAAATTAGAGGATTTTTTATGTATAGAAAAAAAAAAAATCAAAATATTTTATGCATAGGAAAATTCTTAAAAAGAAAATTGTTTAAGTAAGTTGATAAAAATATTCTCGCTTCAATCAGTTTAATTGAGGTTTCAATCAGCTAGCTAATCAGTTCTTCAATCAGCTAGTCAATAAGTTCTTCAATCACCTCACTAACGGTCTTGAATCAATTTACTAAAAAGAATAGCTAAAATTTGAATTTTTAAAGAAAATAAAAAGTGTTATGTATCACGATTCAATTTCGTTGTGGTTGCAAAGTAATCGTGAGGAACCTGCTCTAAGCACAATAGGAGTAACCTCTATCACAGGCCCCGTGAAAAAGTTTTCGAAAGAGAGAAAGAACATTTTGAATACGTTTTGTGTTTGAAGTTAATCCGGCCATGTGCAACATGCATTGAACAATCAAGACAGTGACACTATGCATGAATTATTTTTTTTTTTTTAAATAATTAAAATAGGTGAATGAAAAATTGCTATGTAAAGTAACCTTCCTTTAAATTATGACAGAATAATCATTCAGTTTGGAATCCTTCTAATGGATTGTTGTTATAAAAAAAAATCATTCAGTTTCTACTTTGTCAAATTAATTAATTTATTAAATACAAAATCAGTTCTATTGAACATCCCACCAAAGCGAGCTCTTTTGGCACTAGTAAGATGTTCATTTTCTCGGAGAATAAGAAAAAAGAATGATTATTTGTTTTAAAAATGATTTTGGGAAAATACAATTATGGGAGGAAGGACTCTCAATAAAATAAACAAGAATTATTCTCATTCATATTCTTTTCATTTTATCCTGGTGTCTCAAACACACCCTCTATATATATATATATATATATAAAAAGAAAAATTGCTTCCTTTGATAATTGATGATCAAAACTTAAGATTAAAGAAACTTCCCAAAAACAATCAAACTAAAACATATAAACTAATAAACTTAACTTATCCAAACTTAGAACATTAAAACTAAAAATGAACAAACGAATCCCTAATCCGCTCTCCTACCATCAAAACAATGTCGAACTTAACATCAAAGCTTTACTATATCCCCTTACCAACTTCTCAAACTTAACATAATAACTAATTAATGTTGCAAGTATACCTAAAACTTAAACATAATAACATAACACGATTAAATTAATCTCTGCACAAATTAACAACCCCCTAATCCACCCCACTAAAAACAAAACAATGAAATAAAAACAACTCTATACTTATTAACATCAAAAATTATACACCATAGTAACTAAACCAAACAAACTTCTAAGAGAAATAATAATCAACCAACTCAATGAAACCAAACCACCATCAAAATATAAGTATACCAAAAACTCGAACACCATATGTTGGATAAAAAAAAAAAAAAAAAAAACATTATATAACGCAGCTAAATTCATGAAAATTAGTAAACTAGAGCATATATGATCTTACTCCTAATAAAAGGAGGAATGATTAACATTTGGTTAATGAGTTTTGTGATAACTTTACTATCTATAAACTTTTTTTTTTTTTTTTTTTTTGTGTATTCATGAGTATTCTTATAAATAAAAAGACAAATTCTCCTTAATCAATATGCAACATAAAAAAACAACAAATTAAACACCAAAGAGTGTGATGACCACATATACATTAAGAGAGGTTTGATCAATTTTCAGATCAGAGAGACAGAAGCAAATTGCACATTTACCAATTATAATTTAAAATTTTAGAAAAGAAAGGGAGTGATTCTTAATTTCATATTTCAGATTATAAAAAGGATTGTGCAAGGTAGAATGAATGGATGGAGAGAGATGGATATCATCTTCAAAACCTTACCCCCACTGGAGGCCTCATGATCTCAAGGAGATCAAGAATTAATGAGAGGCAATCAAAGAATTTAAGACTTCAAAGATCAAAATCAAACAACAAAATTAGACATCCCAAGATCATCGATTGGACGTATAACTTGAGTCCAATCTAGATTCAAATTATTAATTAAATTTTAAGCTATCACTCTTGTTTTATATTTCTAAACATTGCTGAGCTAGAATTAAATCTAAGTTTAATAAATAAATTTAATGTTACAATTGCTGAGCTATTTGATTAGTCATATCAGAAAAAATCTAAAAACTGATCAAAAGAAAAGACCATGATTTCGCAGTTCAAATCCCAACAAACATTATTGTAATTACAAAAAAAAATATAAAGGGAATAAAATGAGTAGCTATATACCATTCAAGGTTATTTACACATTGATATATGACAAAGGAGTATTGATTAATGATTCTCAAATACAATTTAATGATTCCCAAATACAAATGAAATACTTTTAAGCTTCCATTAAGTTGATATAAACAACTCTACTCATACACAAGTGGATGTGTCAAATAATTTTCACTGATTTCTTTCATCGCCATCATTCGTTGTCATCAAAATCTGCCACTGCATGCATAACAAGCTTCCAGAAAACAAAATATCAAATACTAAAAGCCTCAGTTAGCCAGTCCATTTGACATCAAAGCAAGCTCAGTCGGTAATTCCAACTAAAAGAACAAATCCTCATCGGCTTTAACCATTCAAAATTACAATTAAAATACATTTTGGGTGAAGATTAAGAACAAGAATTTAAATATAATCACACAAAACGGCTCTGTAAATCTAATAAACAAGATAACCAGATTCCTATCAAAATGTGAAAAGGTTGATTTAGGTTCAATCATAGCATCGTCGATCACGGCTGGCTTAGCTCTCGGCGACGTGGCATCGAACCCAAGAACAAAAATCAAAACTAACTAAAAACACATCATTAATTGAACTAAAATATTAAAAAACAAGTAGTAATTGCCCCATTTAGCCATTGAATTCGACATCAAAGAAAACTCAGTCGGTAATTCCAACTTAAACATAAACATATTCCTAAAACAAGAAGTTAATATTGATATCAAAATGTAATCACACGAAACGGCTCTGTAAATCTATGAATATAGAAAACCAGATTCCTATCAAGAAGTGAACAATTGTTATTGGTTCAATCATAGCATCGTCGATCACCGCAGTAGAGCTCGCGACGACGTGGCATCGAACCGTATAAAATAAAATCATAAAATAGAAAAAATCAGAGAAACCTCAGAGACCCGTTTAAAATCAAGCACACAGGAGAATCAGGAACAACACGGCTTTGAATTCCGGACCATAAAATAACCAATGTACCAGACCGCCCGGGAAAGAGACGAACCGGCGACGAAGTTGAATGGCGGATGGGAGTCAACAGACGAATCCATGGCTTCTCGCTGCGATTTAAAGTGTCATACGGCACTTCCTATCAATTTTGGGAGTGTTTCTTCATTGGGATAACACTGGCAGATGATATTCAAAAACAGCAACAAGGATCCTAAAACCATAATTAAGATTTCAACTACAGAAAGATGAGGAAGATGATGGAAATCTGTCGATATTTATGGAGGCAAAGCAAGCCGCGATAAGAGGGGCAGCGATTTGAAACCCTAATATTGAGACGTTGATGTCTTATATGGCCGAACTTTGGGGTTTTGGGCCAACAACAAACGGATTGGAAAAATTATGACCCAACTAAAAGGCCCAATAAAATCAACAAAGAGATGACAAATATAATGAAAATGATTACGGTAGTAACCAAAATTGGGAAAGAATAAAAAATATAATGAGTTTGAAGAGAATGATTAATTGTATTTATAATTAAGAGAATGATTAATTATGTTAAAAAAAAAATAATGATAATGACAAAAATAAAATAATAGATACGATATAAGTGAAAAATAGTTATTGGTAGAATAAAAAATTGTTATGGATAAAATAAAAAGTAGTTAGAAGATAATAAAATTGTGATTTAAAAAAAATGTGATTGTGAGAGAATGATTTTCGGTTGCCCAAACACCGTGAATCATTCTTGGTTTTATTCTCTCCGTTTGTTAATGGTGACTCAAACACCGAAAATCATTCTTGATTTTATTATCTAAATTTGAGGTTTATTATAAAATTTTGTTAGTCTTTGTTTTACAAATTTATCATATTTCTCTATAAAAATTATGGAAATATGCTTACCTATTTTGTTTTTTTTTTTTGTATTAAAAATTATTATATCATTCAACCAATTTCAATTAATATGTACTCCGAATAACATATGAACTAAATTTAACCAATTTCCATTAATATGTACTTCAAAACAACATATGGACCAATTTCAATGATTTATTTAAAGTTAAGTAACACATAGATTTGAATCCAAACGAGATTTTTAATATTTGAAATAGTAGTTGAAAGTTTAAATTAAAAAAAAAAAAAAAAAAAAAAAAAAAAACAATATAGACAATTAGTCAAAACGATCTTTAGTGCTTAAAAGATGATTGTTTCAATTTACAGTGACTATCAATCTCATAGTAGTCAAGTGTGATGTTTGGTATGAATAGTTGGAGTAGTATTTCAAACTAGTATTTATTAAATACTTCTAAAAAAACTACATCGAAACAAGATTTTGAATACTTGTCAATGACTTCTTCACGAGCAGACATTGTCCTCGAATTTCCTTTTTTGAAGGAAGCCGCCCAAGACACTTGTCTTGCACGCGCTCACCCACACCATGACACACGTATGTGACAAGGGGCCCCAGGGGTGGTGGAGAGCTGACACCATACCTCCCCTACCTACATTCTCGACCATTTTCAGTATTATACCAATGCATTACTTTTTGACTAGGAGCCATGAGCATTGGTCGAGTGTCTGATTGACACAAAACTTGGCGAGCTTAAATCTTAGCTTCATTCGGACTTAACTCCAGATCTGCTCGTCAAAACTTCATCTCGAGCCTTACATCGTCGGGATGGCTCGATGCTTCATCGTGCCCCCACTAAGCCTTAACACTGACACCTTGACACCATCGTGACTTGCTTTCTAATGCATCCACGTATCCAATATATGAATATATCCAATATATGAATTAAGTTTGTTTTGCTCCTTGACAAATTTATTATAGTTAAGAAAATATACATTGACGGGCATATGCTGACAACTTACAATAAAGATATGGGCAAATAACAGTCATCAATACTAGTGACATTGAAGACATGACATGCAGAACCGTCACCAAACAACTTAATGTCTATGGTGACAATTTACCAATTTTTTTAATGACGGGCTTAAGATACCCGTCATCTTTTATCCAAGTTAAAAAAAAATAATAATAAATAGTTCGTCACCTATTCCTATTTTATAATAGTCTTAGTCCGTTTTATGTAAATTTTAAATGAATATTGCATAGACAAAAAAAATTAAAATTAAATTTAATTAGTTATTTAATTTTAAAATTAATTACTTAACCAAAATTTTTATAATACAAAATATAAAGAAAAAATATTTATTATGTTATTTCTTAATTTTATTGGAAAAAAAATAATCGTAGGTTAAACAAAACTTAAAAACAAAGTAAAAAAATTATTTTTTTCATGAGCTAAAATACAATAAGAAATGAAGCGGAAGGAAGTAAATTAATATTAAAAAGAAAGATAGAATTGAATGAAGGAAAAAAGCATATGAATTGAAGCTCTGAAAATGGCAAATAATCTCTTTAAGATTTAAAAGAGAACTAAAAACAATAAAAATTATTCCTGTGAACAGTTTCAAATTATTCGAGTTTCAAATTATCCCAGTCTAATGTAATCTACCCACCAAACAGTATTTGAGATGTTAACATAATCACATCCTATAGGGAGGTAGATACAAGAGGAAAGTTTAAGAATATAATTGTTACAAACACTTATTTTGTAGGAAGATATAAATTGTTCTTTTCAATTTTATAAAATAATTATTAATATGGTAAATTTTGAAATCTTTATATTCATAGTACTCATTCATACATTTTTATTTTTTAGTATAAATGCTCACTAATAATATTATTAGAAGAAACTAGAATACTATATTCATTAATATCCATAACTATATTTATTATAATTATTTATCCCTAGTTTCAAGATTGAAACTTCACAGAAAATGTTTTTTTACATTATACAAAGTCTCTTTTTCACTTTCGTAATTTTTATCATTCTAAACCATCCATGATTTGAACCACTCCCAATCCTCTGAACTTTCTGTTTCCTTCATCAATGATCCCATACCACCATCTCCCAACTTAATTATATAAAGCAAAAACTCACCTTTCACATAATAAACAAATCTACAACAAGCAAAAAGGAATTGCTTCAAATTGGAGTCTTTCATAGACATCTTTAGATGAAGCTTCACAAAAGAGTGCTGATAGACAGATGTAAGATTGTAGGTATGATCATAATAAACATGAGCACAAAATGTAATTGAATTGCAATCATTCTCTCATAATTGATTGCTATTAAGAAAATGCAATCGAATTCAGGATGATTACCAAGCATAAGTTCTTAACCACCCTGTCTCCACAAAAAAAGTTATTTAGGAATATATATGGCAGAATAAATATTTCCCTTTTATAAAATCCACCAACTAACTAATGGTTACTAAATATCATAAAATTTCCACAAACACATCAAAACACATAAATAAAATAAACATAAACAAAGAGAAATTAGGGTTTCCTCGTGGTGATTTGGGATTAAAGCATATGGTCATTGTTGTTGTTGCATGGAAAAAGCTCATCACGGATGACCCTACCTCGCTTAAAATAACGGGTCACCTCTTTCCTTGTCTTGTCCGAAAATAAATGCCCTTTATACTCATACCCAACATTGTTCTTGTTCCGCCTCTCAGCATCCTTCTTTGCTTTACAGAAGATGTTATACCTATACAGTGTCTCTTCTTCGCTTTTGTAATTCCTTTTCAGCCTCAACATCCATGACTTAAACAGCTCCCAATTCTCAGAAGCTTCTGCTTCTTTCATCAATGATCCCACACCACCATCGTTTTTCACCTAATTAATACCATAATATATACACTTACAAATTAATCTAATCATTTATCCACAACAAAATAAAAAAACGAACACAACACAGCGAACAACATTAAATAATACCCCATCTATGATAGGGGCTTCTACTTGGGTTGGATGAGGAAGATGATGGAAATCGGTCGGTATTTATGGAGGCAAAACAAGCCGGGATAACAGGAGCGGCGATTTGAAGCCCTAATATTGAGACGTTGATGTCTTATATGGCCGAACTTTGGGGTTTTGGGCCAACAACAAACGGATTGGAAAAATTATGACCCCACTAAAAGGCCCAATAAAAATCACCCAAGATGTCTAAGATAATAAAAATGATTATGGGAGTAACGAAAATTGCAAAATATACAAAAGGGAGCACACCTCTCAAGTCCAAGTCTTCCACCAACTGTGCCACCCCTTTGGGGACAGATTAAAAAGTAGTTAAGAGATAATAAAATTGTGATTTTAGAAAAACGTGATTTGTGAGATAATGACAATTTCTGCCCGTTGTCATTACTGTCGGTCACCATTTCTGCCTGACTGCCTGTCATTTTTATCCAGGTTTAAAAAAAAAATTGGATAAATCATCACCTATTTTTTAAAAACTTGTTATATTTTAAGTTTTTTTAATTAATGATTGATGTTTTGATATTATATAATTTTATCAAAAAATGTATTCATAGAAGTGAAAATAATATTATCCAAATAATAACTTAATTTGTGTGCCCAACCACCTATACCTAAACTAATCTAATCTTATTTTCATCCCAAATTCCTATAATATTAAAAATGGGTTAAAAAGAGGTAAGAGTCGAAGACAGAAGGGACAGTGGCAGATAGGTTAGGCCTCTGCAACAGTACAAATGATGCTGACGTAGGAAATGGGTGTAGAGTTAGGGCGCGTTTGGCTACGACATGTTGGGATGGGATGGGATGGGAAGGGATCGGATGAGATGAGAAGTGTTATTAAAACGGCTTTTGGGTGGGAAGTGTTAAGAAAATGGTGTTTGGGTGGTGAGTTGGGATGAGATAAAGGTAGATGGATGTGATTGATAGAATGTTTTTTTTATAAAAAGTAAAATAGATTGTTTTTTATAAAAAGTAAAATAATTAATAAATAATATTTTAAATTGAATATTTCATTAATAATATTTTCAAGTTAAAAAAAAAATATATTCAAAGTTTCCTTTCTTATTTTATTAAATACTTTTTTTCCTTATTTACAAAATAATATATTTAAAATTTATTTACA
>JBBMEG010000020.1:2837399-2853939 GCA_037832605.1 Cyclanthera cordifolia | reverse complement strand
TTATATATATATATATATATATATATAGATATATATATATATATAAAAAGTAATTTGTTTTTTTTTTTTTTTTTTTTGGATTATAAAGTGTAGTGGGAGAGTAATGTCAAGGGTGAGTCAGAAATTTTGTCATTGACTCGTTAGGGAATTCTTTTTTTGAATGTTGATTATTTATTTATTATTATTATTATTATTAATTTTTGTTTTGGGAAGAACATAGCATAATGGCAAAAGATTTGGATTTAAAAGGGTAGGAATTGTTTAGAATATCTTAGAAAGCATTATATTATCCAAAAAGGGATTAATCACTATTGTGGTCTCATGCAAATCCCTAAAAAATTATTAAGTATGATTTGAACGATGATCAACTAGAATGATTAATAATCGAATTAACATGATATTCTCAACTTTTAGACATATATATACTCTCGTGATTTTGTTTATGGATTCACTCAAAAAATCTCGCGTACTAATGAAGATGATTGTCGTCACTTATATATCTATAATCTTCTCCTTTTTTTAATGAATATGTACGTGATGTTTTGGTTGCACCCTCACCATCGAGTGTGTTTAGACTTATTCTTCTTAAATATTCACCTTGTAATTAATTAGGAATACAAAAATTTAAGAAGAGGTGATTAGCCTGAGTTTACCCATTTGTATGCTCAACATATACTTGCTCCGTGTTCATATAATTAATAACTCTTGATTTTAACATTTATTAATGTGTTTGATTCGAATAACGTGAATCAAATGACAATTTGAATAATGAATAACTTATTTGAATAATTAAGATGAAAAACAATATATTAAATCAAATTACTCCGACAATTAAAAAATGATTACTTAAGAATTTGAATTGTTTTGGTTGCAATGTTTAGTTAAAAAAAATCCAATAAACAAAAAAAAAAATTACTTACTTTCTCTCTTCCGTTTGTCAAAATTGATGGACTAAAATTGATCGAGATGATATATTTAGTATATTTATTACCATATAAAGAAAAAAAAAAATCATTTTTGCAATATATTTGAAAAATAACCTCTTAATTAAAGAAAAATCAGACCAGAAGACAAAGAATTGTGAGAGATATATGTGGAGAACTTGTCTTTTTATGGGGACAAAATGAATTGGATAAGCATATGGTTTTGTTTCTTTTAATGTTATTTCATGTGGTAATACTATATATTATATTATATTATATAATAAAGTCGTCACAAACGATTAGCCACATAAATTCACAACTTGGCCTCTTTCCTTAATTATTCCAAGAGTCATTAAATTGAACATTAAGAAACATTAATCAAAATCTGACAAGATTAGGATCCACATCAACCTATAATCTTTGTCATTAACGGTATTACTTTAATATATTTAAAGGGTAATTGGAGACAATTGACCTACAAATAATAATAAACTCTATTGGTAACACAATATAATCGAAATAATAACATGTTTGGAATGATGGGAAATGACGGAAAGTAAAGAGACGAAGTGATTCATTTCGTGTACATTGATGTCGTTGAGCTACTGCTCTTTTGACGTACATTGATATCCTCGGGTGTACGTACATTGATTCATTTCTACTGTTTGTCACCAAAGATTAGGTTAATTGATCAATCTAATTAAAGAGTAATTTACTTTGGCTTTCTTTTGGATTAGTTTCTTTTTCTCCAATAGCCTAGTTTTTAAGTATAATTTTCCCTCAAAGTGGAAAGTGGATTTATAATGACGTAGGAGAGAGTGACCTAAAAAATGTCAAATTTGACCCTCTACAAAGACTCCCCTACGACCAACTGAAAGGTCACAATCATACACAAAGATATTGTGTTACTTTTTAATCACACTCCACTTATATATTCTATAGTTTAATAAACATGTCGTACGTTTTAAAACCTTATTATAGTTCACTTTTTGTTAACCTCAAAGAGGAAAAAGAAAAGGGTTAATTTTTAGTGATCAAACTTCAAAGTTAAACTAAAGTAATCAGATACAAAGATGGAGTTTTCATCATCTTTATCGAAGAGAAGCTAATTAAGGGTATGTTCGGGTGACGGAGAATAAAGTGGGAGAATGAGAATGAGAATGTGGATGATTTTCAGGATTTGGACCAATGATAATCTCGTTTTCTCAAAATTGTCTTCGAAAAACTTACAAAATTAGCCGAATCTAAAAAATAATTACAAATATGGTCCTTTATTATAAAAAAATAGCAAATTTAGTTTTTGTATTAGTGAATACTGTATCATTCTTTCTTATAACACAGTGATAAAGTGTATTAATAACCATAGATGCTAATACTAATTTAGAATTTACATACTTTTGTAATTATTCGGCTAGAGTAGTTTATCCAATACAATTTTCCATTATCTTTGAGAAACTTACAAAACTAGCCAAATCTATAAAATAATCACAAATATGGTCACTTTTTTTGAAAAAATAGCAAATATTGTATTAATGAATACTGTGTCATTTTTCTCATAACTATCTTTTACTTTTCATATAATAACTTTTTATTCTCTTCATGACTATTTTTCACTTACATCACACGCATTATTTTATTTTTCTCAAATTCGAGAAGGGATGAGAGAATTTATATAAGGAAACTCTCGATTCTTAGTTAGATCTCAACCTAACTTTTATCAATTTATCTTTATCCACAAACTCAGCCGAAAGTCGCAATAACAACATAAACCAGTAAAATGATCATAGAGACCCTAAGACAAACGACTTGATCAAACCACAAATTGAAATAAAAAAACACCACTTCAACACAAAGAAATAAGACTAACCACATGACATGAGAGATCCAACACTTGAATAGAGCGAAGCACCTAGACGAACATATCACAAAGGTCACTAGGTCCATATGGCAAGTCAAAATGAAAATCGAACCCACTGAACGGATCCATGAGCTAACCGGGTCTTTGGGTCGTGTCAAAACCCATACCCAAACAAGGAATCGAGTCGAGTCGAGCCATTGGGTCTACCCTTTATCCAATGTGTGGTTGCCATATTGTTAGTATAATCTATGAACTTATTATGCTTTGTTATTAACTTGTTACTAGTACTAAAAATATAGCTTTCATAAAACAATCTTCAATTTCGAAATTTAGTTAAAGATTCTCAAGCTTTCTAAACAAAAATGATATTCTTTTGAAAAAGAAAAAAAAAAAAAAAAAAAAAAAAAGTTAAGGATCATCAACATTCAATAAATTAGCAGCAGCAAAACGGTTAGCCATGTCAGGATCAATCAAGGCTCTGAGCTCCACCAATTCTACACACACTGGTCCCTCCTAATTCTGATATTTCTATCCTTTTCTAACATAAATCAATATTCTCTAAAACCCACCGGAAAATGAAATCCGGCGCCGGCAGCGAGATTCGCCGATCAACCAGCCAGAAAGATCGCCAAAGCAAGGTGTTCACGGCCAACGGTCGTCGCGACCGCCGTGTGCGGCTGTCGCCTCTCACTGCCGTCAGATTCTACGATCTGCAGGACCGGTTGGGCTACGATCGGCCCACTAAAGCCGTCGATTGGCTAATCAATAAAGCCAAATTCGCCATTGATGAGCTTCAAATCCCAGATCGCACAACAGCGGAAACAGATTACTCTGTTTTTAATTCTCAGTTGAAGCTGCAATCCCTCGCCGGTAATTTCGCTCCGGCGACCTCTGCCACCGCGTCTGTCGATTTTCGGCGCTTTCCGGTGGGTTTGATTCGAAGACCTGCTGTCCCAGTTCGAGATCTATCTTTATCTCTCCATAACGTTCACGATACGATTCCGGCGGAGGAAGATGGTAGTTCTTTGCCGGCGAGGAACAAACGGCTCATCGCCGATTCGATTCCGGCAGGGTACGGCGGAGGCGATGTCGGGCTGTGGCTGCAGAAGCCATTGTTAGGGGAAAATCCGGCGGCGGCGTTTTCCGAGAGGAGAGTCGGCGGTGCTCGACCGCCGGTTTGATGGGTCGTCGGAGTCAGTAAGCCTTGCCGGTTAGAGAAGAAGGTGGCCAAAACGGCGTCATTTTGAAGTCTTGATTTAAACTTAGCTTGTCTTTTTATTACAAAGTTTAATTTTAATATAAGAAGATTCAGCTGCATTATAGTTTAAATCTGATATGTTAAATTGATTATATGTATCTTCTACATTACCTATCAATATATTATTTCAATTTTTTTTTTTATTATTATAGCCTATTTAATATAAATGAAAACTATAAACTTTTAATCCATTATAGTTTAAAATTTTTATTAGAGTTTTGGTGAAAGTTTATATATATATTTTTTTATTGTTGAATTTAGAAAAGTGTATCAATTTGGGTTCTTCTACAAATAGCTATTAAATTAAATATTTGAATTTTTTTTATCAAATGTTTAAATTAAATATTTTAATTTAGTCGTCTGTATATAATATCTTTATCTAAAGTAGTTGAAATATGTAGTTCATTTTTTCTCTTAAACTTTAGTGTGAAAATGAGTCTTTCTTGGCTACGAAAAGGTTCAGGTGAAAGTTCACTTGTGAGTGTGTGGGGCACCACGAAGTAAGTTTTTGGACTCCGAAAGACTTTATTAGAAGGATCGACTGTGAGCATGTCGAGGGCTATAAGAGGAGACGAGCGAGGTAGAGCCCTAGAAGAACTCGTTTTGAGCGTAACCAGTTATGGTTAGGTTATGATATTAGCTATCCTTAATCTTATTGTTCTGTTATTTCTAAATAATAATAGTTAAAAAAAGGGGCCCAAACTAATGTTTGGGCCAAATTTATCAACGGACTGGCACTAACGTATCCAATGTGGGCTCTAAACATAAAATTTGTTAAATGACTAGCCCAATAATAATGGGAGTAAAATACCATTTTGGTCCTTGAATTTTCATATTTGTTATATTTGGATCTCTGAATTTTCAAATATTTAATTTTAGTGTCTGAACTTTAAGATCCGTTCTATATTGGTTCCTGATTTTTTCAAAATCTAAATTTAGTTTCTAAATTTTGAAAAAAACTTAAAATTAATCTATATTGTAAATTTGAAGTCAATATTAATCCAAATTGGTTAATAATATTAATAATTTAAAAACAATCAAAGATAAAATGTGGAAATATTTTTACAATTTAAAGAGAAAAATTATAATTTTCTTAAAGAAAATAAATTATAAGGATCAATTTCAAAGTTTTTTTTTTAATTTGTTTTTTTTCAGTTCAGAGACCGAAATAAAACAAAACTTAAAATTTATAGCTAAAATTAAAATTTTAAAGTTTAGAGATTAATATAATTAAAATAAAATGTAAAAACTCATTTTCAAACGAAATTTCACCCCCACGAGTAACTTGGTTGTATAAGCAGCGTCTTCACCCGTCGGGTTATGACGTTTTATTAACCTAGCGGCCCAGACGTTGAATTATTCACTTCCCGGCCTAACCTGACAGGCCCAACGGGCCCTAATAGATTTTGAATATAAATATGTAAAAGTAATAAATACGAAAAATTATTAAAATACACAAATTTCTTAAAAAAGAAAAAGAGGGAAGATGCAAAATTAAAGCCACAAGATGTGGAACTTTACCTTTATATATAAATATAAATAATATGAAAATAAATGGAAGCTACACAAAAGAAAAAGCTGGGGCTACAACTCCTTAATTTCAGCCACCCAATAAAAAACATTCTCTCTTTTTCTTTTTCCTTTCCCAATTTCTCCCAAAATTAAATCCCATTTCCCACACATATTTATAAATATATTTTAAAAAAAAAACATATTAATATATTCTCACGTTTAATAAATACCTTTTTCAATACGAAGTGTACAGAACCGGGTCGTTTATTACTCGACCCGGATCCGAGTCTTCCACCTGCGTCAACTTCGCAAAAACGCCGACCAACGGCGCCGTATTGTAGGTACAAGCCTCCGTCTGCATATAATTCTCTCTCTCGTCGGAAAAATTATCCTGGCAGTCGGGTCCGCCCACGACCGCCCCGACGACGACGTTAGGGTTCGGGTCGCCCCGGCCGTACCAGTGATCATACCCCTGAGTACAGCCGATGAACGCCTTGTTTTCTCTGTACGAAACGACGGAGGATCCTCGGTGATGGACCCGGGTCGGAAACTTGGGTCCGAACCCGACCAAGTAGCTCATGTTGTTGGGGTTGGCGCCGAGGATGTAATCGGTTTGTTGTTTGGCGGATCGGAAGAGGTGGTGGTGGTCGACGGTGGCGGAGGGGCAGTGGAGGCGATGGTCGGAGAGGCGGAGGTAGTCGGAGTAGACGGTGAGGAGAAACGCCGCCGTGGAGACGTATTGCATGTTGTTCCATTGGCGGATGAAGAGAAGGCCAGCCGGAGTTCGGTCGACGTTGCTGACGTTGTTCTTGTTGAGGATTGTGCAGAGATAATATTCTGCTTTTGATTTGTACTGTTCCAAGATTTTGGCTTGCTCTTTGTTCTCATACCTTCCCTGCATTAGCAACTATACACACAGAAAGTTAAACTACTAATTTACCCATTCCCTTATGTGAAATTAATCGTGTAGCTTTTTTCTTTTTTTTTTTTCAATTTTAAAAATCGTGTAGAGAGGTTTGGATTGAGTATTTACCTCATACTCCTAAAAAATACTACTTTTATACAAATTAATTACTTCTAAATAATTAAAATAAATTCTTATTTTAAATAAATTTTCATTATAAATATTTTTTAAATCTACTTTCATTTTTATTTTTCAGTAATCATTATTAATCATTATTTCTGAACAATCAATATAAATTTTATTCTAGATAGTAATTCTAAATGCTCTTAAAAACTACACAAAAACAATTTTTTACTACAATTGTTACTAATCATTATTTCTAAATTTTTAAAATAAATTATCATTCTAAATATTCTTAAAAATTATATCCATATACTTAAAAATTATATACAGACAAGCTATTGACTACAATCTTAAATTTTAAATACTCAAAATAGATCTTCATTCTAAATATTTTTAAAATCTCAATTAAAACATCTCATATACGTGATACAAAATAAATTATCATATCTAAACTATGGTTAGCCTATTGGTAGTTTAATCCAAAAATTAATTTACTCTTCATATTTATAATTTATTGTTCAACCTTTATTCGTTAAATTGAATATTTTTTAAATCATACCTGTCAAAAATTATATTTTAGGTATTCAATTATGATTGAATCAAATATGTTGTTACTAGGTGTGGCATCTTCGAATTGGTTATTGTGATAAGTTAATACAAAAAAAAAAAAAAAAAAAAAAAGAGAGAGAGAGAGAGAGAGAAAAAAAAAGGTGTCTAAGATCTCTTTCTTGTCCCACATGGCAAAGAAGGAATTTAAATATTTACATCTCTATTTATTGCTAATGTGGCATCTTGGTGAAACAATTTTTGTTTCTTTTTCTTTTATTGTAGATCATTTGTTTTTAAAATGAAAGAAAACAAAAAAATGTGGGACATCAATGGTGGAGAAGAGCTTTCCTACTCAATGATGAGTAGACAAATATTTCTCATTTTTCACTATTTTTATAAAAAAAAAAAATATATAATACTATTTTCACCCATTACTAATGATTTAGAGATCCAATTTTATATTATCTAATATATTATTAAATTTTATAAACCAACCAAAGAAATTCAAGTAGTTTTTAAAATGCACTATCTAAAAATTAAGTATATAAAAGTTCATAAACAAAAAGAAGCAAAACTTAAAAGTATAAACAACTAATTCATTTAGGTATAACTCAATACACAAATATATTTTATCATCATTCTTGAACTAAAAATATACCTCAAATATTAAATAAATTTTTTTTCTTAGTTTTACCATAATTTAGAATAGGAGATTTGATTCATAACTTCATTAGACACATTTTTTTTTGATGAGATCTGTTATAATAGATCAAGTGAGTTTAACTCAATAATCATATATATATTTGAAATAAACAATAATGGAAAAACTTAAACTCGTAATTTTTTAATTTATAGGTATATAAATACCAATAAATTAGTATAATAAGTTTGAATCAATTTTAACACTATTGATAAAAACTTCAAATTAATAGGGACCTATAGAGATTAAGCACTAAATGTGAAGTAATTAAAATAATAAAAAGAAAGCCATGTTTTGGAAGGATAACGTGTGTGTGAGATCCTATGGAGTTGGAGGGATTGGATATCAAAAGGGAAATTAATTGCTATGGTATCGGATTCATCATGCACGTGGCCTTGTGCTCCATCCAACATCACCCATAGTCTAAAACTTTACCCTTGCTGTCCATTGGGTCCTTTAATTATGGGCCACTCCATCTCTGACGTCATTAAAATTAAAGCTTCAAAAGTTTTTTTTTTTAATTGTTAGAGAGAATAAGAGAGAATTTTCCCCTCCTTTCCCTTGTGCCATTTATCACTCCTTCCTTACAGGGATGTGTTTGTTTCTAGTAGAAAAGTGTGGAAATGAAAGATTAATAGTGGATGAATATTTGTTTCAGAATTGATGTTAGAAATAGTTGAGTAATTAATTACTTGTTTGAAAATTGATCTGATATGTTTGATGTGAGATTTGATGGATTAATTTGATAAATAGTTTGATGAGTGGTTATTTAAGAATTGGTGGCATAGCAGTTTTTTTGTTTGGTGTTAATCATATATTCAATATCAGTGTAACTGATTCGATTCTGTGATTATTTACTACCAAATACAAGAAGAGTAGTGATTAACACTCATCTTCTACAAAAAAACAAACAAAGCCTATACTTAATCAAAACACAAAATCTTAAAAAAAGATTCCTCTCCCCCCACTAAATATTAATTCCTCCTCAAATCCCTATCTTATTGTCACTTTCTAGCCTAAATTCACTTGGGTTTACCTCTAAATTAGAAGCTCAATTATAAATAATTGCAAGTCTACTTCCTATTGATTTCTCATGGTTTTATATAGGATAGGCTCGACAACAGAATCATAACTCTAGTACATGCTATATAATCTAATAATCAGAAGGTTACATAATATGAAGTCTGTCATTTTCAAATTTCGATTTTGATTTTGTGATGTGAGAATTAATAAGTCTCATTAACACAAAATTAAAATCATATAGAATGTTTTTTTAACCTTTGTTTTTTAAACAAAACTTAAGTTTCAGCAGAAGAAAACTCACCAGGTCATGAAAAAAATGAAACATGCATATTAATGTATGGCCAAATATACATATTCTAACTTTTTAATGGGGTCAACTTACTAAATGCAGCAAAGAGACATACTATTGAAATCCTACCACATGAGAAAATGAGGAGATACTAATTGGTATTTTGCCTTATTTCAATCCAAGTGTGGGGTAGTACTCAAACTTATAACTTTTTAGTGAAACTTATATACTAATACTTAAATTCTAAGTAAACAAAATTTTGAAAACTGATCAACCCATGAAAAAACTAAACATACAAACCTCAGAGAACTTCTACTACCTTTTAACATGTCAACTTACTAAATGCAACAAAAGACATACCAATGAGAACCCACCATATGAGTAAGTAATGAGATAATAATTGATGTTTTTGTCTTGCTCAAAACTTATGACCTTTTAATCCTTCCACATAACAAACTAAACATATACTAATTGGTGTTTTGTCTTATTTCAGAAGTGTGGGTCAAGTATTCAAACTTTATAAGTACATGATCAAGATGATCAAATACTTTAAAGTTGTCATGTTTGAGACATGATTGAAGGGTAAATTATTTTAAATTGTTTTTGAGATAGCATGTTATTACAAGGCTCCTATTAGTATAACATAAAAGTTTTTTTTTTTTTTTTTTTAAGTACAAATTCGGGGAGGGACCACAAACCTTTAAGGCACTATTTCTCTTAAATAAATGAACTTGTGATCGTGACGTTGAACTAGATTACCATCAAACAACAAAAGTAACGTGCCACAAACCTTTTCGATAGAAAAAAATTGTTAATCCCAAACAAAACATTGGTTACGAGCCGCAACGACTTGAATTAATCCAACTCATCAGCTATATAAGTAGTGGGTCCAACGTGAGTTATGTTATGGTGACACACATTTTTCTTTTATATAATTGGAGTTCAAATTATTATAAAATGAATTATTAATAAATGATGTTGGTTGTGTAGATTTTTACAAAATATAAGAGTAAATTGTTAAATCTCAAACCGAACATTGGTTATGTTGCAATGACTATTTGAGTTTGAAGCTTTGAGCTAACCTACTCATTATAAAATACAGTATGTTTGGTGTGTTGGGAAGGGTTGAGAAGGGATCTTTTCTATTATTTGATTCACCAGCTTCCATCCAATCAATCACTAATTTATTTTTAATTTTTTCATTTATCTTTTCATTTTCCCTCTCTTTGCTTTCTACTGTAGCCAAACATGTCCTAGTAGGTGAACGTGAGCTGGAACCCAGTTCTCGTTTCCCCCAAACACCATCCAGTTTAACTATGCTCCAATTGCAGACAACCAACCATGTTTAAAAACAATAATTGTAATGCAAGAGAATTAAATGAAAAGACAAGAATAAAGAGGTAGTGAATTTGAGTGTAGGGCTAGAGTTGTTTTTTTACCTTGGAGGCCATGAGTTGGACGCCAGCATACTTGACATCCCAGCTGAACTCAGAAATGGCCCAGCCAATGCCACCGAAGCAATGAGCCTTGTTAACCACGTACTCCAAATACTGCTTGTTGTCGGTGGCTTCATACAGCCACAACGCAGCCCACAGCAGTTCATCTTTATATCCACTCACCGACGCGTAATAATTCTTCACTATCCCTAAACTTCCATCGTATTTACCTCTGAATTTATCCCCAAATTCAAACAGCTTCACACATTCAAACAAAATTTCCAACAAACAGACTCAAGCTCAGCATACATTCGGTTTGATTTCGTAACTAATTCTGTTTAAATTTCTGTTACCTGTTGAGCGTGATGGAGGAGAAGGTGCGAATAATGTGAGTTCGTTTTTCTGAACACAATCGCCGCCGCTGCCATTGCCGCTGCTGTTTCTCCGGCGAGATCTGAACCTGGCGTCGTCTCGTCGATTTTGTATGCTTGCCGTGATGTCGTCATATCCTCCGGCCTCTGCCAGCAGTAATGATCTGTATCTCCGTCTCCGACCTGTGAAATTCGCAATCCAGATACGCTGATTCTTCGATTGAAAATGCTTAGGGAGCAATGTGATTGGTTGCGAGTTTGACTAATTGAGAATGAGTTTTACCTCTGCCCACAGTACATTGGGGCTAGTGTGCGCTTTAATGAAGTAATCGGTTCCCCATTTGATCGCCTCCAGAGCGTGCTCCAATTCACCGGCGGCTTCGATTTCTCGCCGGTACTCGATTACGCTCCATGACAGCATCGTAATGGTGAAGGCCATTGGGAGGCCAAACTTCACGTGATCACCGGCGTCGTAGTATCCTCCGACTAAATCCACCTGCAACGCCGATCGATTACAAAGCTGAAGCTAATCAAAAGCGAAAACAGAGCAGCATTCATTGCGAGTTTTGAGGAACTTACTCCTTGTTCTAGGCCGTCGGTGAGGCCGGAATGGTCTCGCCAGGTGACGCGCTGGTTGTACGGAAGTCTCCCCGATCGTTGAGACTCAAAATAGAGGAGGCTTTTGGAGAGAGCGTCGGCGTAATCGAAAGTTCCGGCAGCGAAGGAGGAACAGAGAGCGGAGAAGGAGAGGAAGATCAAGAGGCCGGAAGGAGTTCCGGCGCGGCGACGGCGGCATTGCGTTGTGGTGGTGGTGGTGGTGGTTATCGTCGCCGTCGTCTCCTCCTCCATAAGCGGAGTTTGAGTTTTGCTCTGTTGTTTTGCGGTTGAAATTTTGCTTTTGGGAGCGAAATGGGAGAGAGAAAAAGTGAGTTTCTCTCTCTCTCTCTTACTCTCTGTCTTCACTCGCTTTCTCACACTTTAAACCTGATTGAAGTATGCTCCTGGTTTTTTGGTTTAATTGGGTTTGGTCATGACATTCGCATGTGATTCTCACGTGACGTAAACAAAATGTATTATTATGCTAAATTACACGTTATAATTTAAATCTCTTTAATTACCCAAGTGAGAAAAGTAATTTCATTGTTTATTGTTATTTCAGCTCAATACCAACTTTACTGGTTTCAGGTTAGATCAGTGAAATTGATATTAACTCTCAAATTATTTGAAAGTAATAATGTGTAAGATTTGTTGTTCCCATCATTCAATTTGTACTCAAAAAAGAAATTTCTTTAATTCAAAATATTTTTAATTAAAAAACAATTGAATTATAATTTGGCTATATGATTCAAAAAAAGTCCGAGTTTAGTTTCTATAGTCTACACATATAATTTTTTTTTTGATATCTGTGATTGTTCGGATCAACTTGCGCGCACCTCGACTATTGTCACGAGACATACCGCCGGACTTTATAACATGATTTTGATGTCAAGAAAAAATAGTAGGAAATTAATTTTTATGTAAGTGGCCACTTTGGCTCTAAAAATCTAGACTTTAAGACTATGGTTTAAAAAAATATAAAATTTTGTCACTTTAGTTTGAAGAAATATATAATTTAGTCTCTATCGTTTGGAAAAATAGAATTTAATCGTTATGATTTGATAAAATCTAAAAAATAGTTCTTCTTATTCATATATAGTAGGCGAATTAAATACGTAGATATAATTTTTTATTGATGAAATAATGTGTTTTTTTTTTTTGCTCAATCAATAACTTATTTACACGTTCGTCATTAAACACATAAATAACTAACTTCTAAATATTTTATTCATTAACAAATACGAATTATTTTAAAAAATTTATCAAATCATAAAGATTAAATTCAAAATTTGCAAACAATAAAAAATAAATTGGAGATTTGTCCAAATCATTAGGACAAAGATTTTAAACTATATTGTTAAATTCTATTTTTTTTTTTTTTTTCAAACCGCCCGGATTAAATTTATAATTTAGCTAATTTTTAATCTTAATTTTGGATGTATATTTTTCCAACGCCTCACATGTTTATTTATTTGAAATGAGTTTTGTTTTAATTACAATAAAGAGGCGTGATTTTTGGGAGGGATTTAGATTTTGGTGTTTATAGTTGAAAGTTGGAACTTACCTACCTTCGTAACTTTGACTAGTTCGTTGGTCATGTCCACGAAAAGTCACTTTCACCCTCTTCAAAGCTTCATATCTACCATTCTAAACCTTTTTTGTCTACCAACTTAAAAAAAAGTTCGGGGCATTTTGGGGATATATTCGAAAATTAATATTTTAATTATCCCGATTTAAAATTTCCCTCATAAAACAAAGGCATGCACTTGTCGGAAAGCATAACATATTTTTGTCTTAATTAGAAAATAAACATATATTTTAGAGTACTCTTCATGTATAATAATAATAAAAAAAAAATATACATATAAACGTTTAAAAATTTAGAATTTAGTCCCTATGATTTGAAAAAATACAAAGCTTAGTCCCTATTATTTGGAGAAATATAGAATTTAGTCCATATGACTTAAAGAAATAGAATTTAGTCATATGGCTTGAAGAAATAGAATTTAGTCCTTATAATTTGATAAAACCTAAAAAATAGTTAATGTTATTCGTAAATCGTAGTCAAATTAAGTACGTATATGTGATGTATAAATTATGTGTTTTTTGTTCCATCAATTACTTATCTCACGCCCTCCTCGTTAAAAACAAAAATCACTAATATGTTACATGTTTTATTCACTAACAATTATGAACGACTACTATTTTTTAGATTTTATCAGATCCTATAGACTAACTTATAATTTTTCAAACCATATGGGACTAAATTATATAATTTTCCGAACCATATGGATTAAAGTCTAGATTTTTAAACCATAAAAACTAAAGTCTAACTTTCTTCGAACCATATGAACTAAATTTATAATTTATCCTTATTTTTATTATTTTTTAATTAGTGATCTGGTTTTCGCAACAATCTTACAATATTTGTAAAGGCGTGTTTGGGGGGCCGGGTTATGGTGGGTTAGAATAACTCAACGCGTAGTCCAATGCACATTTTTTCATTTCTTTTTTTCAATCAACTATACTTGTTAAATTAATTATCTTCATTTTTTATATAAAAATCAATTTTCATCCTATCACATCTAACTTTTATTCTTTCTCAATCTATACGCCAAATACATACTTACTTACCCTCTCATTTTCTTCGGATCTTTGGTTAGGCCTAACAAATATTATTTAAAAGATTTGTTCATATTAAAAAAATGAGTATTTTAATACATTGATTTGAAAGCTGGAAATAAGAGTAATAATAATAATAATAAAGAAGAAATATAATTTAGATTGAATTATTTCACATGATATACAATGATATATATATATATTTGTCGCTTTTATATAATTATATTTTATTTTATTTAACAACAAATTTTATTTCAATTAAAAAAATAATAATTAAACATAAATGGCCCACGAATTAAAAGAAAAAGGCAACATTAGCATGCTCATTGTTGATTACGGCAATCAAATGCGTACATCATATGACAATCACAACCCCTAATTATGGAAGTTCTCACGCAAAGCTTGACAATATTGCTAAGCTTATTTATTTAATTATATTATTAAATCCAAATTAGCAAAAATTAACTTTTGCTAATTAGCTAAAGTCAAAGCTAATTTGCTAAGATCCAGAATTTTTATTTTTTATTTTTCTAAATTACGTAATTGTAACTTGCACAAAAATAAGAATAATTTCATTTGTGAGTTATAAAATAAAAGGAAAATCGTTTTTAAACTTATTTACATAATCATCAAAAATACATTTTCGTTTAATTAAATACATTTGTTAAATACAAATTTACCCTTAAAATTCAAAATTATAACTTTTAAGGTTATATTATATTTTATCTTTATTTAGATTTTATTAAATGTTGAAATTGAATCATTCATTCAATCAAAATCATTCTTAATATTGTTTTGATTTATTAATCACCTTCCATAATTTTCGTCGTCCATCTCTTCCAATGCAATTATCCCGTTCACTCTACATTCGTTTTTTTCTTCTTCAAATATTGCTCTAAAACCTATGAATTTATAAATAAATAAATATATATTATTAAATAACGTCTTCCACTAAATTTATTGGTTCAAATGATTGGGTTGAATATTTAAATATTTTCTTTTCACGGGGCTAAATAGTAATTAAAATATACTTTTATAAGAAAGTATATGACAATACTCATTAATATTAGTATTACTATTTTTTTTAAGTAATGGTATTTATAATTATTTTTTAGATTTGACTTGTTTTTCAAAAAAAATTTATATATATTGATTTTAATTTACTTGTTTGTTGTTATATATTTTTGCTATTTTATTTTATAAAAATATATATCTTTAATTAGTTTTTTCAATGGATATAAACATGAAAAAGAAACTCATACAAAATAGAATACTGTCAATCAATTAAAAATATTAAGTATTGAATAAATATATTAAATAGTTAACAAAATAAATCTTTTAGTAAATAGATTAATTTAAATTTGAGATTTCAATTATTGTAAATTTTTTTTTTTTAGATTTCAATTATGGTAAGTTGGTTGCGTTAATATTCCTGTGTACTTTCAATAATCTTAACGAGTTATTACAAATAAATTTTTACAATGGTTCTCCAAATCATTCAAATGAGTTATCAAAATCATTCAAAACGATCAGTTATTTTATAATTATTCAAAATAAAACTTTTTATCACTTGTTTTTAACTACTCAAAATAAACATTCATTTCTATAAAACACATTTATAATCATTATTTATTTATTTTTATTTTTAAGATTTTATAATCACTCATCCATAATTATTCATTTATAAAATCATTCATTTCACATCATTTACTTTTAACTACACATTTCTAACCTCCTCCAAAATAATCACTCATTTATTACTATATATAAACGAGTTATTGTATGCAATCATTCTATAAAAATCAACATCTAAACGAACGGCTAACAACAATTCATTTGTAAATAATCACATTCAAAATAATTATTACTAAAACTTAAATTTATAACCACTTAAAATAATCACTATATAATTTCACGTCGAAATATGTTCATAATAATTTTGACAATCAGACGTTCAAACACTATTCTATGAAATTGATAGTTTCAATTAAGTGAAATTGAAAAACTTGAAGGAAGTAAAATTGATTAAGAAAATCAATTAAAATCAATCAATAAAACTAATTGGCTGATTACCGTTTGAAATATTTTGGGATTTATCAATTTATTTTTTATAAATTATCAAAATTAAAATATAATTAAATACTTTAAGTAGGTGCAACTAATTCCTTCAAATTAACGAATAGAAGGAAAATGACATTTTAGACGGTTGAATCCGAAACTCGACCCAAATCTCATGCGTCAATTAATAAATCAATCAACTTAAATCACAAGTTTATTAATTTAATCCCTTTAATGGTATGTTTATGTCCATTTCTAGTTTTATATATATATATATATATATATATATATATATATATATATATATATAGACACAC
>JBBMEG010000020.1:2736228-2827616 GCA_037832605.1 Cyclanthera cordifolia | reverse complement strand
GTTTTGGTCGTATTAAACATTTAAAGTTATCCATTTATGAATTTAAGAAAAAAATAGACAAATTTATTTTAAATATTTTTTTTTTTTTTTTCGGTTTATCACAATGGAGTGGTAAGGAATCAAACCGATAACCTATTGATTATCTAGTATCTTTGTTTCTAACGTAACATAACATATAATTAAACCCAAGTAAAAAATATATTTCGAATATGTAGATTTTTTTTTTTTTTTTTAAGTTTTACATTCTATATTAAGATTTTTTTATTTTTTCGTGAGATTAGAAAAATTGAGGTGGATGATTCGAACCTGTATATTGATGTCGCTTAATTACTACTTTTTTGGCTTATTAAGATTTGTTTGAAATTGGCTGATGGGTTTATCTTCTTTTGTCGTTAACAAACACTTTTGCTTACGGAATATATGCATTAATTGTAATTATTTGTATTTATATATGTATTAATCTTAATCATATGCATTTTTTATCTTAATTTAATTATTTGTATATTTTTTTTATTATAGGGGATATTACCGATGCAGTAGCTCCAAGGGCTGCCCAGCAAAAAAGCAAGTAGAGAGAAGCCGTGTGGACCCCACCAAGCTCGTTATCACCTACGCCTTTGACCACAACCACCAACTCCCGCCCACCAAATCTCACCACCACCACCATTCCTCGCCGTCCTCCGCCGCCGACGACACCCCTTCGTCCTCCACCTCCTCCGGCGCGGCCCCCACGTCGCCGGCGAAGTTCGATGACGCGGCGGCGGCGGCGGCGGTGGTTTTCCCAAGTCAGCCGGAACTGGAACTCGGCGGCGACTTAAAACCGTGTATCGGCGATTTCGGATGGTTGGCTGACGTGGCGTACGACAGAATCATCGAGGGCCCGATTTTCGGAGGAGGCGATGTATTCGACGACGCCGATGTAATGGTTTTGTCGACGAGATGCGATGACGTGGACGAGTCGTTATTTGCTGATCTTGGGGAATTGCCCGACGGCTCCGTGGTTTTCGGCCGGCGACTAGCGGTCTAACAGAACGAACCGAACCGGACCGTGGCAGAGTTTTAAACCGCTACTACTGGGGTTTGGTTCGTTTGTTTTTTTACAGGAACATGACCGTACACTTTCTTTGGTTTTTTTTTTTTTTTTAGTTCGACTTTGCAATTGCCAAATTTGGTGATTGCTTTGGGCACTTTACAAAGAGATAAACGAGACAGGGAGGGAAGATTTTTATTTATAATTACAATTTTTTTTTTTTTTTTTTTAATTTAGTTTTAAAATGGGTTTGTTGGGTTTTGGTTGTACAGTGAAAACTAGTCAAGAATATTGAATATAATTTAATGTTGTTTTCCTTTTGAATTGAGCATCTAGGTTTAACATTTTTTCTTAAAAATATTCGAATTTGTTTACGTATATCTTAATTATTTCGTAAGACAAATTGTTTAACCTTATAATATTTTCGTATGTAATGAGAATTCAACGATTATTATGAGTAATAAAAAGCGAAGGATTAAAATTAATTGTTAGAAATGAATGATTATTTTGAGTTATTGATTGTTTGAAGAAGAGTTGACAAATTCATTTGTAATACCTCATTAATAATATCAAACAAACACCCCTGCATTTTGAGGTATTTTTTTCAAGATTTTTTGGAACTATTATAAATGAGCTTTTATATATTCACTATTAAAACAATTTCATCCAAACGAGCTATTATTACCATTTATTTTTCAAAACCACTCAAAATAACCACTAAATTATAATCACTTGAAATAACTCTTCTAATTATTGTTCGTTGAACTAAAATGATGAATAGTTGTTTTAAAACAATATTTCATTTATTTAGCAAAAAAAAAAAAAAAAAAATTCAAGGTAAAAATTTAACTTACAAATTTTGTAGCCTAATATAACTTATTCAAAAGTATATACAAAGAGGTTTGATTCTAAACGGGCGAGCACTACATTAGAAGAGCAAACTTTAGGTTTGACCATAGTCAGATTTGGAGAAACAAAATATTTTATTTTTCTTTTGAAAAATAAAATGTTATGAATTCAATTTATGATGATTATTTATTTGATATCTATTTTCTATAAAAAAAATTTCAAATTTTATTTTTTTTTCGAAAAATAAAATGTTATGAATTCAATTTATGATGATTATTTCTTTGATATCTATTTTCTATAAAAATATGAACCAGAGATTTTCTATTTAAAGAAAGTGAACCTTTCAAACAACCACCACAGAGATTTTCTATTTAAAGAAAGTGAACCTTTCAAACAACCACCACTCACAAGTAGGCTCTTATCCTACAGAAAGTGATACAAATTTACAAATGAAATGTCACTTGTTGTATTTCACAGTTAATGTTTGAAGCTTATCTTAGCTGGAGCAGCATCCAATCCTCTTTAGAACCGACGAGTCATCCTTGACATCGATCGTCTGACCTTTCGATGGAAGGGTTGAAGCGTTTCCATTGTCGCCTGCTTCGACCGATCTCTTGCTCATAACTCGATATATTTGAGAGAGCACTTCCGTGAAAGCAATTTCGACGTTCGTTGCATCCAGTGCAGATGTCTCCATGAAGTACAAAGACTCCCTCTCAGCAAATAATTTTCCATCTTCTGTTGGAACGAGAACGAGGTGTCGTAAATCGCATTTGTTGCCGATGAGCATCACTACCATGTTTGGGTCTGTGTGATTCCTCAGTTCCTTTAACCATCTAGCAGCATTCTCAAATGTTGGACGTCGAGTGACGTCGTACACGAGCAACGCACCTACTGCTCCTCGGTAGTATGCACTCGTTATCGCTCGGTACCTACACAAATAAAGAGTTGATCCGAATCAAGAAAAGCAAAAAGCTATCAGAATAGGCCCAAAATTATGATGTCTTCACCAACTATCAACAACTTCAATATGGATGTTGTATGAATCTTATAAATGATTTATTACCATATGAAAATTCAAAATAAAAAATAGAATAGTTGAAAGAAAAATCACATAGAACTTCCAAATCACCAAATGAGATAAATAGTATGAAAAACAAACTAAAAAGTTATTAAGAAAAGGCCAAGACTAAGTCAAGTGGACCCAAGCTTTGTGATGAAACTTATATTAATGGTTATTATAGTAATTGGATAAGGATTTTGTTAGGCTTTTTGTAAATAAATAGAGGGTGTGGGGTGAGGAAGGTAGACAATTATTCAAGAGTCTTTTAAGACTTGAAAAAGTGCTCTCGAGGGTCCAAGTACCTCAAACTTGATATATCCTTGTACGGGGATATTGGGATGAGTAGTTGCAAGAGGAGTTAATTTTGAGTGGATAGAAACGATGGGTTATTTTGAATGGTTTTGAAAGAGATGATAGTAATAACTCGTTTGGATGTGGTTCATTAATACTCATTGATAATGGCTCCATAAAACCTTCAAACAAACAGCCTCTACAGATTTCCTTGACATCTAAATATTGTAGAGTCAGGTGATATGTCTCGCGAAAATAATCACAGATATAACAAAAAAAAAAAAATTAGAAGTTGAAATTGTTCAAACCTTCGGCAGTCAAATTGAGAACAATTCTATATTTCTATTCATATGAATAGAACAAACAAAATGGGCAACAACATCCAGTAGTATATGTTTTTCTAATCAAATCCACCTCCCTCTACCCACGGATTGATGTCTTTGAATAGTAGAAATCAGAAAATGTTATAGTTTCGCACTTCCATCATTCCTAACTACCACAAAATGATCTTATAAAAAACGATATTATGGTATGCAATGTGTTTGTTGATATAATTAAATTTATCTCAACCTATAAGCTTAAGTTTTTAGGTTGATTGGGAATTTACATAATTCAACACAAGGTAAGTAAAAAATACCTAAAAATTCAAAAAATTACTACCGTAACTCAGCCATCTCTCCTACGGAATGATTATGGCCCAGAAACAGAGTTGTCCCATATTGGAAAGGTTATGAGTTGGCCTAGTGATCAAGAGGAAGTTAAGCTTTAAGAGGTTATGAGTTAATTTCATACAAGTTTCTTTGATATCCAAATATTGTAGGATAAGTCTCTTATGTGAGAATAGTCGAAGTGCACGTGGCTGGTCAAAATACTCAAAGGTAAGAATAAAAAAAAACTTCAACATGTGCAAAGTAAGAAGCTTTCCCAATTTCTTATGATTCTCACTATTCAAACATGTTAAATCACCAATCAACTTAAAAGCGTAAGCTAATAGATTGGAGTAAATTTAACTATATTAACCAACATTCCCTTCACTTATGAATTTGAAATTTTGAAAAATGCCCAATAAGTAAAATTCAATTTTAATTAAAATGTCCTACAAGCCTCCTGCTTTGCTACCATATTGAAACATGTTAAATCACCAATCAACCTAAAAACTTGTGCTAATGGGTTGGAATAAATTTAATGGTTAAAATACCATTTTGGTCCCTAAACTCTAATGTTTGTTCTATTTTAGTCTATAGACTTTCAAAAGTTCAATTTTAGTCCTTGGGCTTTCAAGTTGTTCCATTTTGGTCCATAGACTTTTAAATGTCCAATTTTAGTCCTCGACTTTTTTTAAAAAAACTTCATTTTAGTCCCTAAAATTAAAAAAAAGTTTAAAATTGGTCCCTATGATAAATTTGAAGTTGATATTTTTTGAAATTGGTTCACCGATGTTAATAATTTTAATATAAATAAAGAAAATATGTGAACATATTTCTTAAATTTATAAAGAAATATGATTAATTTATAAATAAAACATAACAACAAAAAGACCAAATTTAATTTATTTTGAAATTCTAGGGACTAAAATTGAACATTTGAAGTTTAGGAACCAAAATAAAACAAACTTGAAAGTCTAGGGACCAAAATATTATTTTATCATTAATATCAACCAACACTCACTCTTGATAAGGTTCATACCGAACATTCACCCAAATATAGTAACTACCGGATACCATCATACCAGCTTCTTCATATATTGCAATCTTTGGGTTGTTTCCAATCACACTTAATCTCCAGCAGCAATGGAATTTAGCGAAGACAAGTTATGAAGTTGGAACTAGGCTACATTTTTAAGTTCACACAAAACCATTGTATGCATTTTGACCCATAACTAAAAGAAAGGATGTTCAACAGATTGAGGATCCTTTGCAGGTAGACAAGAAAAGTAGTCAATAGCACCATCATTCGATCCGAAAAGTTATGACTTCAGAATACCTAGAAGGAAATAAAAACAATCCCTTAGTTCTAGATAATCCATCGGAAAGTATACAAGAGCATAGCTCTAGAGACATGATGTCTAGTCTGACCAATAACCAAGGTTTAAATCCCTTAATCTCCATGTTGATGAATAATGAATTCTTTTTTTTTTTTTCGAAATTGGGAAATCGAAACTTCACTCCACTATAGACGGGATAACCACGACCGTCTCTAGGCCAGTTACCAGGAGACAACAAAGGAATGGATACACAAAAAGTATCTACAAATTAATGTGATAGGTGGGTCTCAAATTTGGGACTTTGATGAGAGCATACCTCGAAGTTCAAATCTTCGACTACTGCAGTATCCCTTGGGGACTCCCAAATGTTGATGAATTAAAAAAAAATGGTGTATCTGAAAGGCTCCCAAGTTTCCATGCGAGAATGCACATTGATTACCACTAGTTCTTGCAATGAATAAGCAAATAACCATCTTGGGTGGGCGAAGAGGTCAAGAGGGTCTGGGAACTCAAATGTTATGGTTTCTTTAGAAATTAATTTCCTATGAGTTTCTATGACATCAAATGTTGTAGGATTCGGTGAAGTGTCTCGTGAAAATAATCAAAATGTGTAAGCTAGCCCAGATACTCACGACACAAACATAAAACAATGGAAAAGCAAATAAAAACTAGAACAAGTACTAACAAAGCCAGAAACACAATCATTCCCAATGGAAATGATAACAAAACCCAGAAATTCAATCATTCCCGACTAAAATTTCATTCTCCAAAAGCAATGAGAAAGTTCATTAAAGAACTATGCAAAACATTTGAAGCCACTAGATTTCAAAGATAAACCACCTCATGATAAGACAAGTTTTCAATCACTGCTACTTGGTTTAAAAGCATTCTAACCTTATAAGAAACAAAAAAAAACCAAACCAAGCATACAAAGTCAGGCTGCAATTCCAAGCATAAAAATAATTTCGATACAATCTAGTAGTTGAAGAGAAAACAGAGAGTACTCATCAACGCAGGAAAACTTCACTCAATATCAAGTTTCCTTTTCATAGAATCAGCTTCTGCATTAAAATCAGTTTCTAGACTATGTCAATAAAATCAGAGGAGGCCCTTTGTTTTAATACAATCCGAATCAGCTTATGTGCACCTCGACTATTCTCATGAGACATAGTATTTGACCCTACAATATTTAGATGTCAAAGAAAGGTGTATAAAATTATTTCCTAAGTCGATATCACCAGTTTTCGCGTACCTCAACTATTTTCATGGGACATATCATTTTGCACCCTACAACATTGAGAAGTCAAAAAAATTCGTAAAAAGTTAATTCCTAAACAGGTGGCTTTCATGGATTGAGCTCACAATCTTTTGTTTTTCTTATTGTCTTTTGACCATTAGGTTACCCTTAATTAACCAATATGAGATTGCACGTAAACCATCATCCATTCTTCAATCACAAATTAAAGATAAAAAGCTTTCAAATTTTTTGTAACTGAAAATTAGAGTTTTGCTCAGCAACTTATTCCCAGCACCCGTGCCCGTCCTAGCTCCTAAGGGCCAGATTCTGCTTCAAACCTAGGACCTTCCAGAGAAGGTACTATTAAATAGTACACAGTTCCACCGCAAACCCAATTATTAACGAGGAGAACAGTCTACATATCGTATAAATATATCGAAGAATTCTCATATTTTTATGGAATAAGTGCCACGAGATAAGTATCTCCGAGAGGTACTTACGAAAGCTTGCCTCCACCAACCAGACGTGTAATATTCAATTGATACAACAGATAATATTCTCGATAAAAAAAAACAAACAAAGAAACCATGCAACTACAGGCAGATTTTCAAAATAGAACAAAAAATCAGCTGACTAGAAACTAAAATCAAACAGAACTTCAAAAAAATAAAGAAAAAGAAATCAAACCTTTCTTGTCCAGCCGTATCCCAAATCTGAGCCTTGATTAGCTTGCCATCTATTTCTAAACTCTTGGTAGCAAACTCAACCCCAATCGTCGATTTGGATTCTAAATTAAATTGGTTCCTCGTAAACCTCGAAAGCAGGTTTGATTTTCCAACCCCAGAATCACCGATCAAAACCAGCTTAAACAAGTAATCGTGTTCATCGTGACCTTTATAACTCGCCATAATGTTCTTCCTCTCGAAAAAAAAAAAAAGAAGAATCAAAATTCACAGAAGGAAAATTGTAAATATATACACACACGAGAATGGACTATTTTCTTTGTTTTGGTGGAGGTCTTTGTTCGGGAGCTATGGGAAAGCAAAGAGTCATAGGCAAAAAAATAGGGAATTTAAATTTTGTACGGCACCTCAAGAACAATTAAGTGGAAAAATAAATTAAATGGATTAACCTAACATTTTTTATTTTCATAAAGTTTATGTTTTATTTTTATTCTAAATTTAATTTCTGCCTCTAAACTTTAAAAAATTTATCAAAACATTCAAATATGAAATTTGTACTCTCTAAATTAGAAAAAAATAAAAAAAATTTAATCAATGATAAATTTAAAGTTAAAATGTATTGAAATTTGTTCAATAATATTATTTATTTTAATATTATTAAAAAAAATATATGTGAACATGTTTGTAAAGTTTATAAGAAAAAAAATGAAATTTTTAAAAAGAAATTAACAAAAAAAAAATCTAAATTGAATTTATTTTGAAAGTCAAAAATATTGAAATTAAATATTTGAAAGTTTAATGATTAAAATAGAACAAATTTGAAATTATGGAGATTAAAATGGAACAAATTAAAAAATAGATACATTAAAATTAAAATTTTAAAGTTTATCAAGGATGATAAAAGAAAAACTCGTGAATCAAAATAGTATTTTTAGTATCGAAATATCTTATTTTTATTTTAAAATTCAATATTCGAATAAACTACTTTATTATCGGTTAATTTTTAGATGATTTTTAATATATATTCGGGTTCAGTCAAATAAACTAAAAAATTATATTTGATAAAGCATAAAAATGGGTAATTCATGAGTCAATTTAATATAAAATTAAAATAATATGCTAGAGGAGTTAAATAAAACAAATTTCAAAAATATGATTAACTTATATTTTAATTTAAAAAAAAACACAAAAAAACATAACAAAATTGATTTATATCAAATTTAGAATTCGAAGATTTTTTCGTGATTTGAAGTTTTTACGAAGATTAACTAACTTTGACTCGCTTTGAAGTGAAGAAAATGGGTTAGTATGATGTAAAGCAATCCCACATCGGAAAGAATTGAAATCTATGGTGTGGTTGGTTGTTATAAAAAGAGAGGAAATTCACAGTGTAAAGTATCTTTGCGCTTGGGGCAATGACGCAGCTAGTGAGGTTCTAACCGAGGCGCGTCAATTGCTGGTTGAAAACTATTTCCAAACCCCCTCTTAGGCCTGGGTTTGACTCAGGCCTTCGAGAATTTCTGGAAGGGCTCCCTTCGGGGTAAAGCCCTACAAATTTTAGTACAAATTTTGTAGCTTACTTCATTTAGCCCTTCGGGCCGTAAGTAGCCTGCCTATTTGGCTTGACGACTCTGTAAGGCCCAAGGAATCCTAGTTTTGTAGCGTGAATCCATTTTTAGAGCTTCTATTGCTTTCTACAATAACAATTCTATTGTAATTATAAATAATTATTTAGTGTTAATTATTCAAAAAAATTAATCATTTGTAAATCTGCATTTCCTCCGTAAAAAAAAGGTCATCTAACTATCAAAATATTTGTGCATGTATGGAAAGTGCAATTTCTACAAAAAAAAAAAAAAACTTCTAATGATTTTATGAAAAGTAATTATAAATTAATTATTAGTATAATGGAAGTTAGTGGATGAACGATTTATTAAAAAAAAAAAAAAAACATCTTTTATTTTATTCAATTTGTTACCTTATAAAATTTTTGAACATATTGCTCGACCTTACAACATTTGAATGTCAGAAAAAATTAATTCATAAATATTTTTAGGTAGTTGGTCACCATGAATTGAACTTATCATTTTATGCATTACAAATCATCCTCGAAATATAATTCTAGTAAAACTCCACCTATAATAAAAAGTGTGTTCTATTTCTTTCTTAGTGTACATTTGCATAAACTATTGACTGGATTAAAGCAATTCAAATTCAAAACAAATGAGAGAGAGCATTTCTATCTTTGATTGAATCAAAATAATATTTATAAATTTAAATATAAAATAAAATAAAGTTTACAAAGTAGATAGGCCTACTTTTTTGGTAATAATTAATTAATATCTAAAAAGAAGGAAGAGGACTCGCAACCCATTTCTCCAGAATAAAGTTAGGTGTAAACGGCCAAAAGTGCCCATTAATAGGCCTAACCTTGGCCTACTTACATATTTTTGCAGATATTCAGTACCACCAACAAAAAATGTAGGTCAACCGGAACGATGCATGTGCTTATGACTTAGAAGTCATGAATTCAAATTCTTCGAAACCGATGGAGTCGCTGGCCTGCTGTGAAACGTCACCTGGCCAGCAAAAGTTCTTGAATCTTAAGAACAGCCCTTAATTTGAGGGTAACTTTTGGGTTTCCAAACTGCAGTACGCACCTCTATTTCGGAAAGATGCCAACCAGAAGCGAATCAGGCTATGGCCGCCATGATAGCACTCAACTCGACTTAGTTTTTTTAGTCCAATTACATTTCAAACCTCTTTGATCATAGACAACACTTATGTTGGTTCAGTTATTGTTATTACTGCCTTCAACTCGGACTTCGGTTAATCTTCCACTACCAATAATTACCACAAGAACATTGACCATCCTTGAAATGGTGAAATCTACTTGCATCTCTTACAATAATCTCCCTATTTCTGATCTTTGATATGCACTTTATAGCATCGTGACAATCGCTGCATACTCGCAAGTTCTTCATCACCCGAATCGGGAATCCCTCGGGAGTGTTCATCAGAGCAAAAGCAATGGCTAACTTCTCACTGTGATGCGCCAAATTGTATTCTTTTTCTTCGTTGTCCATGTCATGCAAAACCGAGCCAAGGTCTGGCACATAACCATGCAGCTTCATTTCAGACACAAGTTCTTTCAAATATGAATCGATTTCCTGATGTTGTGGGTGAGATTTGTCAGCCATGCTGAATTGATGAACTGAATTTTTGAGTTCTAACCAACTTATGCCGGGCTCCTTCCTCACGTTCCTATCCCTCATGGTTTTCCGAATCTCGGAAACATCGGACCAGTTTCTAGCTGAGGCATGAATGTTTGAAAGCAGCACATAGGAAGCAGCATCCAGCGGATGAAGCTTTAGAACTTCTTCGGAAATTCGTTTGGCCATTTCGGCTTCCTTGTGGAGTTTGCAGGCTGATAATAAAGTTTTCCATATGATGCCATCTGCTTTTACAGGCATTGATCTTATCATAGCCTCTGCTTCGTCCAAGCGACCAGCCCGACCGAGCAGATCGACAACGCACGTATAGTGTTCAATTCTAGGCTCGAGTTTATACTTCTTCACCATCAAATCTAAATACTCAGTTCCTTTCTCCTTCAATCCACAGTGACTACAAGCATAAAGCAAACTCAAGAATGCCACTTCATTTGCCTCTACTTTCAACTCTTCCATTTGATGGAACAGCTCAATAGCTTCCTCTCCTCTCCCATGGAATCCATAAGCTGCAATCATAGAACTCCATAAAACAACATCGGTGTTTTCACGATCCGAAAAGGCTTTCACGGAGTCCTCTAGACATCCAGATCGCGAATACAGGCTAACCAATGAGCTGATAACTGCTAGAGCTGAGCCAGCTCCGGCTTTGATCACTTCAGCATGAATCTGCTGGCCTTGTCCCAACGTTGTCAGTTCCGAACACGCACTTATTACGCTCACATATGTTATTTTATCCGGTCGAAAACCTGCCATTTTCATCAAATTATACTGATGCAACACTTCTTCTAAACACCCATTTTGAGCTTTTCCAGCAATAAGAGTATTCCAAGCAACTACATTACGGATCGGCATCGATTTAATCAACTTCTCTCCATCAGATAAACTACCAGACTTCATATACATATGAGCTAGAGAACTTCCCACCACCGAATTCATTTCGAACCCACATTTCATCAAACAAGCATGAATCTCTTGACCTGCACGTAAAGATCTTAAACCAGCGCAACCTCTCAGCACACTGCCTAATGTAAACTCATCAGGCAAAAAACCCAATCCATACATTTCTTTAAACAAACTCAAAGCCTTCTCATTAACTTCAAACTGGGTCAGACCAGCGATTATCGCATTCCATGTAGCAATGTTTCTTTCAGACATTTCATCAAACACCTTCTGGGCACTTTCCAAATCCCCAAGCTGCAAGTACCCATTGATCAAAATGTTGTAAGACATTATATTCCTCCTAGGCATATGACTAAACAGCACAAAACAAGTCTTCAAATGTCCCAATTTTGAGTAAAAGTTTAAAAGATGATTAGAAATGAACTTATCTTTGACACACCCAGATGTAATGACTAAAGAATGAACCTGTTTTCCTCCAAAAAGCGAGTCTAGTGCTATACATGATTGAAGCAAATGAGAAAACAGAGATGGGTCTGACCATATCTCGGATTTGAAGCTCCCATATGCTTGTTTTAACCGTCCGCCATTGCAGAGGTGGGTAAATTCTTGTAATGATGCAGAGGAAGTTCTTGTAGAGAGCGATCGCAGAGTAAGTAAATGTACGGGGTTTATGAGGGCATTGAAATTGAGACTGGGCTTCCCCATGTCTCAGCTTTTCTTTGGTTGCTTAGATTGAAGGCGGCAAAGCCTAGAATTTTAAGTAGGCGATTCGATTGGAGATTCGCCAATTTTGAAAACAAACACCTCTCCGTAAGTTCTTACATTTTAGTTTCATCATTGGTTTCTGTTTTTTTATTATAAACAGAACAACATTTTTTAAAAATAGATATATATTTTTTTTTTTGGTGTCATCTTAAATGCAGTAACACTAAACACATCAACAAGTATAACCCTACTTTTTCTGTGTTTTTTTTTTTTTTCTTTTTGAAAGATAATTCCAATTAAAATGGATAATCAACAATCAACTCCGAGCACAAACGCTCCCGAGCTACCACCGAGGCAATATGCGGGAGAGATTCCCTCAACCCTAAAAATTCGTGTCCAGAACCGAAAGAACGGAACAGTCTCAAACACTTAAAACATCCCTCTTGGAATGAAGCTTAGCAAGCAAATCAGCAGTACTGTTACAAGCTCGCACACAAAAAGAATAAGAAATATTCTAGAACAACAGATCATACCCAAAATATCAACAATAATGATGTCGAGTTCATATATATCTTGAGAAATACAATTTATAACATTGATTACGTATAAGGAACTAGATTCCACCAAGATAGAATGGATGCGGTCTCTTGAGTTATCAAGGATATGCTTTAGCCTCTTAGATGACGCCTATTTTGGGTTTATCAATCTTAAATTTGTTAGAAGTCATTTGAGTTTAATGATATATGGTACCATATTAGATAGTATAAGGTTCCACCTCAAAATTAATTGGTAATAAAAGCAATAGTCCAACTTATCTTAATAATGTTTGGAGAACTCTCTACTTTTCTAATATAGGATAATGAAATTATCAACATAATCGTGTTAAGAAGTATTGGTTAGGAAATAAGATTACATATGAGTTTGTTATGAAATAGAGTTTGTATGAATGAAATGATTATGAATAGTTGTGTCAGGAGCTCTTAGATTGGTTATAGAAATTGTGGTTGTGCTAGGAGTGGTTATAAAAGAATAGTCGGTCAACAAAAATAGTAGCTCAATAATAACAGTGCGTATTTTTAATAGTTAATAATGCGGGTTAGGACATGTATTTCTTGAATTGTTAGTTATGACAGGTTAGGAAGTCTTTAGTTAGATAAAAGAACTTAAATGCTTATTTATATATTAAGGGTTCGAATCTATCCAAACACCCGTAGACATGTTGGGTAGAAATGTTAACATTTTAAATAAATTAAAATTTCGGACAACTTGACTTAAATATACTTTGGAATAAGTTATAAACAATGTTTCTAACATTTGGATAAAGTTTGATTTTGACCTAAATGATGGGATGCAAATTATAGTGAATATATAGTTTGGTAAAAATTAAAAAAAAAAAAATTATACAAATTATTCTCAAATAAATTGAGAGTCAAATATCAATTTCTAAGATCGAACTCATAATATTGGTGTTGAACTGGATTAACACAAAACATTAAAATTAATTGTGCTATCAACCCTTTCGATATGCTTCAAACATTATTGATAAACCATTGTTATAATAAACTGTGTGTTATCGTAACTCTATTATAATAACATATATTTTCAAATATTGTTATTATAATATTACTCACTATTATAATTGTCATTTTTAATAACCTGATCCAAACACACCACTTTAAGAAAAAAAATAAAATATACAAATTTTGGCGCCAAGGATTTTATTTTATTATTATTAAGATTCATGATCAACCTCAGCAAATCCCGCGAAGAATTATACCGCCAAGGCAAAATCAAGAAGAAACTCGATCAATCGAGGATGCTTTCATGGCTGCAATCTCTCGTTGAGTTATTTCATGTTCAAAGGACAACAATAATTTTCAGAGATCGCATTTCAACTTTCATGGAAGTTAGGGCATTCTTATTGTTGATTTCAGGCGAAATCCGATATGACGGTTCATGGTCCCCAAAATCCGGCCAGATCTCGAAGCATCAAAGCATCTTCCATGGCTCGTATCAAGTACACGAGCTCGCCGTCGATTAGGCGACTCGCCGGCGCAATCGATACATTATTGTTGGACGAAGCTTCTCTTCGCCCTGTTCGTTCGAACAGGGCGAATCTGCAATTCGGACATTGGCCATGGCTCTTGACCCATGGAACTATGCATTCTTCGTGAAACATATGGTTGCAGGGCGTCGTCATTACTTCCTCTTTTGGCTCGAAATCTTCAAGGCAAACGGCGCATCTCTTGCTTTCTTCATGGCTGCCGCCGGTGCTCCACTCATTGTAATTTCTTCTGTTATTCTCTCTGTAATTGAAGCTTATACTACTGCTTGTGTTATTTGGAGGATCATAGACTTTTTTCTTGAGCTTATTCAGTGCTGTATTTTGCTCCTCTGATGTTAGCGTGGAGTTTGCTTCGGATCTCGGCGATGACGTGTATAGTTCAAATGGTCTTGGACTGACCTCCTCGCGATGCCTCGGCCTGGAGTGGGTAATGATTCTGACTATGGCAGGTAATTCTTCTGGTGGTCTGGAAATTTCATAAAGGTAGAACGAATTATCAAGGTAGAACGAATTATCAAACTGTTATGAAATTACACATAGAACACAAGCAACGACAAGAGAAAAGAAATAATCCAAAGAGTTTAGAGTGGTTGGGCGATGTTGCCTATATCATTGTTCTTAATCCTCTGTTGTTCTGTTTCAAATATTCCAGATTACGCGCACATACAATAAGCACTCTTCCCCTGTTCCCCCTTTTCTCTAGTTGTATGTTCATTTTTTGAAGTACAGATTACTCCATTAACCTTCATCCCTAATGACCAAATGATCTTTACACAATATTGATAAGGATGACAACCTTGAGATAGTTACATATTAGTATGATATTGTTACTTTGGACAACTTGCGTCTTTTTATTTTTGTTTTATCCATTAGGCCTCACACCATTGGCAAGTATCCCAACAATCATCTCTTTGAAAAAGTACTAACACGCCTCTCTTTAGGCTTGTATTTTGTGTTCGACAAACAAAGATCAAGTCTCTCATCAGATAGTCAGTCAGTCTGCTAGTTGAACTTGATAGTCAATCTGTCTAGTTGAACTTGATAGTCAATCTGTCTAGTTGATATCCATTACAACTCCTCTCAAGGTACACTATCAATCTGATAGAACAAATTTTCTTCATGAATATCTTCAGGCTCTCAATTTGATATGTCAATTTAGGCTTAAGCTAACATGGCTTTGTGATTTTGTTCCATACAAAAGGTCTCACATTAATGGAGGTAGTTGTCCTCAGCTACATAATCACGATTTAATATGAGACAATTTTGTTTTTATCCTAACAAATATTTCCCAAGGAATCAGGAATTCAAACGAAAAAGATTAGAAGTTTATATTACAGTTCCAGCCCGTCTGGAGGATAGGGATTTTAATTGCAGGATATAAGAGCAATAAGTAGATTTTTCTGTAACCAAGCGATATTATCAAGGGGGATTAGTATTTGTTTCAGGTCATCTTGCACGCATCTTGACTATTTTCATGGAATGGACCGTTCCACCTTCTTGGCTACCAAGAAAATGGGTAGGATATTCATAACCTTTTAGTTATCCAAGACTCTCTTGCCACTAAGTCAATCCTGGTTGAACTTTCTTGAGTAAGAGAAATCAACGAACCTATCTCCAACTATGGAGGAACTGAGCTCAACCCCATTTCTGACTCTTGCATGATCTGTTTATCATTTTCATCCATTAGTGATTCATGGATTTCTGAACTCTCTGTCGAGTTATCTTAGCTCTTCCACAAACTTTGCTTGGCCTCTAAATTCTTTTAATCTCAGTTCATTTTAAAAAAAAATGAAACTACAATATAGATTTCTATGGTTTGCATATAATTCAGTCTGAAACACTAAACAGCACAAAATAACTACTAAGCTTTTGAGTTATTTACCCGCCGATGTTCACTATTCTTGTAATCCTTGTCTCCCCAGCAGGCCGCCATGGATCTGGATCTATCTCCACAGTTGGCCGCCATGGAACTGGATCTATCTCCCTAGCAGGTTGCCATGGAACTGGATCTATCGCTCTATGAGAATTCTGACAACACATGAATAATGAGGTATGCGATTGTTACCATCTTTTTACTTCTCGACTACTAATACATTTTTTGGAAAAGCTAGGAGAACTATTAACATGGAATTTAAATGTGATTTATAAGTTCTGTTTTACCGCCTGCAAGTCATGTCGTAGGATAATATTAGCTTAAGCTTTGATGGCTGTGTTTGAATTGAGTTAATTGCAAAAGAAAAGAATTGGTAACCTGCTGACCTGAAATTGATTAGGGTGTGGCGTTGTTGAATTCATACGGTTTGATTCATTTCTGTTATATCTCTGACGATCATATTCCCTTCTAGCCTGCCAAATTCCTGGAGGGAAATTAGTAGAACGTCTGCTCATTTTTCAAATCTTTCTTGTTTTCTTCTTTAATCTTTTAGATATAAAATTGTTGGTTTTGAGTGTGGAATTTTGTAGCCCTTTCACTGCATGAAGATGTATAGTTTATCCAAGTGAATATATACTCCATTCCATCGTCTTTTTTATCATGACGTGCTTTTTTTTTTTGGTGCTTGGTTATCGTATTCTCACGTAAAAGACTAAAGTTAGATTCCCACTCCATTAGAAGGAAAATATTCATTTTAAAAAAATAAATTAAAGAAAGGAATCTTATTCTGCGGAAGATTCATTTTCATTGCTGGTTAACAACATCAGTTGTCTTACCAATCAAAGAAGGTCTAGGAGATCCACGAGATTATTGGTTCAATCTATAGAGGTCACCCGCTTAAAATATATATTATTATATCGAATTTCCTTGATATTCAAATATTATAGGATTACATAGTATGTCCTCACGTAAATTTGCTCATACACTAAAAAAAAACATTGCTGGTTTTACTCTAAGATTGTTGGATATACATCGAGAAAATGAATTCAAGTCTCACAGTCTTTCTCCTTTTTAACTTTCATCTCCGTCCTGTATGTTTTGTTGAGTAGTAATCAACCAGACAAGTTGGCATCTTTTCTAGAAACACCATAAATAAAATTTAGCTATCTTTAGCTCTGCAACGTCGAAGATGGGGCAATTTTCTATCGAAGTGATTCTATGAACTTTATTCCACAACTGTAGCGTACAAATGCATCCAGTTTTTCGGCTTATTTGCTTTAAAGCAAAAAAAGTCTCCTTGCGATTTTCTGCCCTTTAGTTCCATTCTTATCTTAGTTGCATGACATTATTTCAATTTTCAGCTATATCCCTTTCTTGAATGGACTCATTTATTTATTTATTATGCATTATTGATAAGCATGAAAACAACATGGCGGGGGGCTTTTATCTAGACTTCAGTTTAATCCATTCAAACCTACGGCCTACTCTTGCATTTTTTTTATCCGCAAGTGTTCGGACTAGTTTACGTGCATGTCAATTGTTCTCATGGAACAACCTTCCTAGCCCTACATCATTTAGATGTTAAGAAAATTTTTAAGAAATTAATTTTTAAGTAGGCGACCACCCAAATTGAATTCATAACATTTTGAATTTCTAAAGCCATTGTTACCACCAAACCAACACGTGGAGGTTTGGTTCACATTCCCATACATTTTTTTTGTTTTGGTCCAACTACTAGGTAACAATTGACTAGAGATGAGGTTGGCTAATACATGGGACAACATTTCCTAATTATCGTACGAATAAGCATTGGGAAGTTAGAAAGAAAACAACAAAAGAGAACATGAAAATTTACGTGGAAAAACTTCTAGATTCAAAGAAAAAACTCACAAACATAAAGATCTTTCACTAAGTGAAAAATGGCTACAATCACTCAAAATTCTGTTTCTCGACCCCAATTACATTAACACTCTCTTCAAAAGTTATATTACTCACACCCTTTGTCTCACTCTCCCGTAAGAGAACACAAAAGAAATTTAACTAGAGTCACTATACCAAGTTTAAAAGACTTATGACTTAGATGCTTTGAAACTATAGCTTCATGCTTCTTTATAGTACTCGAAGCTCACCACTTCTTTCTAGCTTTTCGATTCTTTGCACTTTTCCGATGTAGGATACTCTTCTAATATTTTGATAAAAACATAACAAATTCCACCTTGACTAGATATTTGAAGAATTCACATCTTCTATTGCTACATTGTCTTCTCTGACAATCATAACTCTCAATTCTAAGAATTATACTTTACTCCACCATAAAAGTAAACCACTTGAAATTTTACACTCCTAAATTTTTCTTTTTTTGTCTCACGTCGGTACACTTTGTTGAAATTTTTTATGCAACTTCCACCTACTTGGTTTACCTGAAAGTTCTTCAGCCACCGACATAAGTTCCACCACACACTCTCCATAACCACAAAGTCAAAGTCCGTGTGCAAACTTGTGGAACTGATGACATTACATTCTCTATCATGACTGTTGGAGATACTTACCTTGTGGCAATTCTCCCACATCGGTAAGGTGAGAATTCTTCAACATATATATAAGATAAGGTGAGCTACTCCTCTCCTAACCAATTGGTTTTGAGATGTATGCCTACACTTTTTAATAATGACAAAGCTGACATATCATGATGATTTATTTCTTTCTTTAGAGGAAGTCACCATCTTCTCAAGCAGGGGTACCATATTAGCATTTGAACCCGAGTCTATTGATTCATCATACTAATTCTATTATATTGCTTTCAGCTCACCGCTTCTTTTTATCTTTCCAATTCCTTGGACCTTTCCGATTCCTTTACCACAAACTCAACACAAATTTCTCACTCAAGTTTTGAATGAATTCCTATCTTTTTTGATTAAAAAAAAAAAAAAAAAAACTTGTGTGCAGCGAGGTTTACCCAAATTGTTCTCTGATTGGCTGTTGGAGACTAAACTCAACTTCAGGGATTTCTAACCTAATTTATGCGTTAGCTGTTAACCAAGGTTAAGCAGCTGCTATATAAGACTCTACATTTGGCATTTTGCCCTTGATGAATTTTGAAATCCCTAATCCCCAAATTTAATAAAACTCTTGAACTCTCTCTGTTACCCCTTGGACGTAATTCTTGTCATTCTCGTTGATTATCGTTCATGAATTAGCTTCTGCCGCTACTTGCTCAGTATTGGAATTCTTTCAGCTTACCATTCGGTTGCCTTTTGACAGATAGCTTAAAACCACCCCCAAGCCAACTATTAGTTTATACGATTTTTTTTTTTTTTTTTTTGGGAAAAATTATACGACTTTCAACTGGTTCTGTTCTATGGGTATTAAAACAAATAATTTATGACGTCGAAATTGCAGAGACTTGTAATTTTGTAGGTGTTGTTTGCAAAATTGTGGAGTGATTCTTTTGAGTGATTAGAAACAATGAATTATTTTGTTTGGTTACGAAAAAAAATGGTAGTAATATCTTGTTTGAATGAATTTTTTACAGAGTGATTATAAAAATTAATTTTTAATAGTTTTATAAATGTCTCAAACAAACATCTCGAGAAATCAACAAGTTATGGATTCAATTTATGGTGATCACCTATTTATAAATTAATAATTTTTTTATTAATTTTATTAAAAATTAAATGTGGTAGAGCAGTTAGTTAATGATCTATGAAAATAGTTGAAGTGATCCGAACATTCATAAATATTAAAAAACAGCCTGACAAATGATAGATATTTAGCACCTTGTATGTACCTGAATAAGATTATAGGTTATGAGGTCAATCAAAAGATGTTCTTTTATCTGTGAATTGATTTTTTATTAGTTGTGTTGATATCCAATAATTTATCATAATTGCCTTCAATAAATTGAAAATTTCTCAAATTTTCTCCCAAATTTCTTTTTTATTTTAAAAAGGCTATTATATTGAAATTCCTTGAATCAGTTATATTGTGCTATGAATGATCCAATACGTACATAGTCAAATTTTTGTTTTGTATTGGACTTTATTACTTTTGTTGCATTAGTTATTGTGTGTTGTTTTTCTTTGAACTTTTATCCATTTATCTCAATATTTTGTATCTTGACTACTTTTTGGGGGTTTTTTTCGTGTACAACTCAAATTGAACTATCGTACAAGCTTTTGAACATATAGCCGTTGGAGGCTAAACTTAACTTCTGGGATTTGCTAAACCTAGCTTATGTGTGAGCTGCAAACCAAAGTTAAGTAGCTGCTAAACAAGACTATATTTGACATTTTCTGTAATCCCTGATCTCCAAATTGAATAAAACGCATAGGCATTTGTTTGCAAAATTATGAAGCGATTATTTGAATGATAAGAAATGAAGATTATTTTGATAGATTATTAAGCAGAAATTATAATAATACTTCGTTTGGATGAAATTTTTATAGGATAATTATAAAAACTCAGTTTTAATAGTTCTATTAAAGTTTCAAACAAACATTGGAATGTTTGGATTGAATATTTAGAAATAATATTTACTAAATACTCTTAAAAAAACTACCTCCAAACTAGTTTTTTATTTTAATTATTATTTTTAAATATTTAAAATAAATTATCATTCTAAATACTCTTACAAATTACCTCAAAACAAGTTTTTGACTATAATCATTACTAATCATTTATTCTAAATACTTAAAATAAACTTTTATTCTAAATACTCTTAAAAACTATATCTAAATAAGTTTTTAACTACAATCATTATTTTTAGATGTTTAAAATACGTTTTCTTTTTAAATACTAATTTTAAATATTTTTTTAACACCCGACTTACCTAGGTGTTCTCATCAAATTGCGTACTTCCATTATTTTCTCTTTTCTCTATTCTTGTCATTTTCATTGATTATCGTTCATGAATTAGCTTCTGCCGCTGCACTACTTAATAATATGGTTTAACATTGCTAATCCAATATTAGTAATATCAAACAAATCTTTGTTTTGTCTTGTGGTTGTCATTCAATGTTTTCACAACACTATCCGATAACTGGCTTAGGCTTATTAAATGTCTAAACATTTGGGCTGGTGAAATGGAAGGTGCAGGTTTCAGAGAAAGCCCACAAATGAGCCCAATGGAAACAGCCCAGTTTGGAAATCCCAAAGTTACCCTCAAATTAAGGGCCGGACACGTGACCTATCATGGCAAGCATGTGACATCTTAGCTGAATTGAATCTACAAAAAAAAAGGCTGTGAAAAGGCCAAGAGCCGGCGCCTAATAATGGCGCCACTTGTTGGCTGCAGCTGTCTACACCTAACTTGCTGCAGTACCAGAAAAGGCTTGTGAGTTCTCTTCCCTCTATTTTAGATATACCCATTAATTACTACTAAAAATAGAAAGGGAACAAAATAATCTTAATTTAATTTGTTAGGATAAATTATTTAAATTTATTATTTTCATTTATTTAAGAATTATCAAAATTTTAAATTTTGATTTTAATTAAAATTTTTATTTATGATATTCAAAATTAAAAGAAGCAAAATAAATATGAAAAAGAAAAAATCACTCTCTCAACATCAAATTGCAAACAAATTTTTTAATAAATAACTATATTACCTCAACAAATATGAGATCATGGAGTTAATTTAAGAAAAAATGTATATAAAAATGTGTGTATATATATAATTTAATGGATATGTTTAGTGTGGTGGAAAAGGTTGAGAAGGAAGGGAAAACGATCTCTTCTCATTGTTTGGTCCACCAACTTTCATCACATGAATCATTAAATTATTTTTATTTTTCTTCATTTCCCTTTCCTTACCTTCCTTTCATTTTTCTTCCGTAACCAAACATGCCCTAATAATTATACGTTTTGTTCATTAAATATAAAATAAAATGTATTAAACTTACTAATGGTACAAATATACAATGATTAAAATTAAAAAATAATATAAAATAAACATCCTGTCTCTTAAAAATTAATAATCAAATAAGGTTTGTGCATCGTTTTCTCCAAAACATCAATCCAGAAACAAGTACTTCATCATTCATAGGCAAAGGGAGGTACCACGACTTTTGTATAGGAATGTAGTTCCCTGTTGTGCTCATCGATTTCTCTCATCAGCATCGTCCTCAGGGCCATCTCCTCATTCTGACTTGATATTGTTGGTGTGGTTATCATGATTCTTACTTATTATGAGAAGGCTTAACTCTTTGGCAAAACACTACTCGTCCCTCATAGACGACGTCAATGGTTAATGCTCTAATCTGGCTTCGAGATCAATTGTGAATTTGTTCTAGGAACATATACCTGTAAAACAAAGAATATTGGACACCGGTGTGATGTAAGTCACACACGGCCTACAAATGTTTAAGTCATAAATAAATTAAGGTTAAGTAGAGTAGTTTGGGAGTCTTTCAAAAAACTTATCTATTCTATCCCACCTCTGATGTCTTATAGAAAGGGTCACACGTAACAACTGCCTCTTGTCTAGCATTTCTCTATATCTTGCATATCACATGCACTATTCTCTAGATCCTATAAGTAGATCTTAAGAATCTAGGCTCATGAGATTGTGTGGATCTAGATTTCGACCGGTTTTACAACACTGAATAGATCTCAGAGGCAATATGGCAGACTTGGGATCAAGCTAGGCTTATCTACCTCAATCAGGTCGAGAAACATACCTCATGGGCTAGTTGGGGCCAATGCCAGGCTAAGTCCTACCCCAATATTGCCTTGGGTCAGGCTTTGGCTTTAGGTCGGGGAAAAGTCGATCCCTATTTGGCTATTTTGTCGAACCCCACTCAAGCTTAAGATAGGCACCCACCTCCCCCACCTCACACCCAACCCTTTTTGAACCTAGGTTTAGCGCTTCCTAGTCTCTCTTGGACTCGTTCCTTGCACGTACTCCCCTCTGGGCCAGGACTACGACTTTCTTCGACCTACTATGTCCAATGAATTTTCACAACTTCTCTTACAACAAGAATTAAAAAATATATACATAGGTGGAAAATTCTAAAAGACATTCGACTCATTTGGTTAAGTTCGACAAAAGAACTAATTGTTCTTTTTTTTTTCTACTAGTAAGAGATAACCCTGCGCAAAAGTGGATGATGCCCTCTCCATCAAGCTGTTTGGTTTGTTATTCTACCTCTCCACTAAATCAATGATAAGTCGAGATGAGCTTTAACATACAACCACGGTTACTTAAAACTATCATTTATTAGATTAATTAAAATTGGAAAAAACTAATATAATCAGACAAATTAATTGGAATAACACAGTAAATAATTTAAATTATTAAAAATAAACAAATAATTGAAACAAAAAACGCAGACGTAATTAGGCGATTTCACCGAAAGGATAAACAAGAACTTAGACGACACGGCTCGTTTCAAAAAAAAAACGCGTAAAGAGGAGAAGTGGACACGTGGCGATGGGTAAATGGTGGGCGTTGATACTGTTTACAAACTGTCGGTCTAACCGGCATTTCCACACAGAAACAAAGAAGTGTGCCGGTGACAGTTGTATACAATCGCCAGTCGAACCATTTCTATCAGATTTGTTTAAAGTGATTAATCCATTCATGGCATGTAGGGACCACTTTGCTTTATTTTATTTTTAAAAAACTAATTATGAATTGTTTATTTCGGGCATCAAGGAAAACGAAAGAATAAAACTAAATTAATAATTTATTTTATGTAAAAAAAATATATAATAAAATAAAACACGACGATCAATTTTCATTTTTTTTCGTACATTCCCAGGCATTTTTGGGATGTTTGAAGGAAGATTTTAAAAAGGTTTATAATTAGTATTTAAAATAATAATTTATTTTGAATATTTAATTGCAATAAAATATTTGTTTGGATGTATTTTTTAACAATTTTTAAAATTAGTATTTAGAATGAGAGTTTATTTTGAGTGTTTAAAAGTAATGATTACTAATAATTGCAATCAAAAGCTGGTTTTAAGAGTATTTAGATTCAATATTTAGAATCAAAATTTATTTTGAGTATTTAGAAGTAATGATTATAGTCAAAAGTTTGTTTGAGTGTTGTTTTTAAGAGTATTTAAAATTAGTATTTAGAAAGATGATTTATTTTGAGTATTTAAAAATAATGATTGCAGTTAAAATCTGGTTTGATGTATACTTTATTTATTTTTTAATATTTAGTAAATACTAATTTGAAATATTCCTCCAACATCTCATAAATCCCTTTGTGTTTTCATTTTATTAATAATAATATTATTTTTAGATGTATTATATCATTTTAATCTCTAAACTTTCTCATTTGTTTTATTTTAGTTTTTAAATTTTCAAAAGTTCTATTTTCATCTTTGCACTTTATAAAAAATTTAAAATTAGTCCTATAATTATGAAGTAAATATTAATCAAAATTTGTTTAATAATATTAATAATTTTAATTCAATTAAAAGAAAAATGTGAACATATTTTGAAACTAAATAAATTATAAGAATAGATGAAGTCTCTTATTGGTTCGTCAATCTTGAATTAAATTTAAACTTCATTTTTATTGAACTGAATATTTATTTTTTTTAGACTAATATTATATTAATAAATATGAATTTTCACTTCAAAACTAATTACTAACAAACAAGAACAATACAAGTCAATCACCCGTAGAGGAAAAAAAAGAAGGAAAAAACTCAAGTTGATTCAAAGCCTAATAAACACATAACCCTAAGATAACTAGGATGATTTGATTTGTGTTTAGGTTATGAAATTTCATTGTTATTGTTAGTTTTAAATTTACTTATTTTAAGTCTTAAAACTAAGAAAGGGTCAACATCCCTTGGGAGGTGTTTTGTTGGTAAAATTAGTTAATATTCATGGCGAGCGATTATAAATTTTAGTTTTATTAATAGCTTGTTTGGTTGATAATTTTGATAAAGGTGTCACAATTAATAACTCGTTTGATTGATAGTTATGGTAGAAAAGATGTAAATAATAACTCGTTTGGATAGAATTACTAGTAAGTGAATCTAAATAAAATAAACATTAAATGTGTGTTTAAATTAAAGGGTTTAGAGAAAATGCCATTTAGATGTAGAAGTTATCCATGTTTATGGGCAAAATAACAGTAGCTCAGCAGCATTTGTGAACAAGGAAGAACCATGATTCTGCTTTTAAAAAAAAAATTGTGTTATATCCAAAGGAGCAGCATGCAAATAGCCCCTTCAAATAATGTTTATTATTGAGATAATGATTCTTATTGCAATATCTTCTCAACTTCTTTTCAACCTTTTATCAATTTCTCTTAAACGTACATCTTATGAATCTTAAATCAAACATTATATCAAATTTTATCTAAAATTAATTCTTCTCTCTTAAAATACAAATTTCAATTAAGGTTTTTGTTTCCTCCCATCTTTAAATCATCAACTTTCAAACAAGTACTTCATATATTCTAATCACTTCATTTCCTTTTTTTTTTCTCTGTTTCTCTCTTATCATGAACCTCAAAATCCAAATCACCCAAACGTTCTAATCTTAAAGGGTGTGTTTGTTTTTGGTAGAGAGAAGTGATTAATTACCACCCCTCAAAGAACCACTCGTTTGTATTTGATGGTAAACAATTCATCTTAACTACTCATCAAACATTCTATCAAACTACTCAATCAAATTTCACATCAAACATATGAATCAACTACTACTAACATTAATCTTCAAACAAGTAATTCATTACATAACCGCTAATAACATCAATCTTTAACCAAGTAGCTAATTGTTCCAAACTACCATTAATTCTTCCGCTATCTCTTTAAAAAAAAACCCCAAAATGAAAATTTAAAGTAAAAAAAAAAAGAAAAAAAAAAGAATATATATATATATAAATAGATAGATTGTGGAATGAAATATTGAGCGTGTAGTAGAGGGAGTAAGGAATAAAAAAGAAGGATAAGGCGGCAGGAAGAAAACATGAAAACGAAACCTGTAGCTGCAAAGCAAGCGGTCTTGAAATTCCCGCGTGCCACGTTACTCTTGCGTCTAATAATAATTAATACTAAAATCTGTTATTTATTAAAAATAATAATAACACAAAACTCGCTAAATATAATTAATAATATTATCCTCCCTCTTTCATCGTCCTCTTTTCCTGCTTTGGGCGGCGCCCCCTTCTCTCGGTCAAATCTCCCATTGACTCTTCCTTCTATTCTATTTTTATCACCCTTTTTTATTTTTTATTTTATTATGTTAAAATATGTTCTTTTTACCATATTTCGAAATGAAACAAAATTTAAAGTGTCTAACTAAAATGATATTCAATACGTGAAGTCTATACTTTTTTTCGACATACTACAACACATTTATTTATTTTTTAATAATTTATACATGTCTATTATAACTTTTCAATTGACAAAGTTGTTAATTATATCGATTTTTCATTTAAGTTTTTAATTTTAAGTTAAATTTATAGCTTTTAACTTTAAATTGATTAAATTATTTTTATAGCTAGCTATTATCAAAATTTGATTCAATTAAAATTACTTTCGAACTTATTATAAGCATAAATTTACATGAATAAGACGCTTGAAAATACAATGAATTGATATAGAAAAAATAGATTAAAATCAATAATAATAAAACATTTAGGAACAATATAGTAAATAGATAATTATTCGTGAATTGATGAATATTTTATAATTGAAAATATTTGCAAATTATAAAAGTTTAACTATTTAAATAAATTAGATATTTAAAAAAAATAAAAACAAAATAATTAAAATAGTAAAATGACAAATAGTAAAAAAAAGTATAGATCATAAACAAATGAAGCACAAATTTGATCATGAAAATTGTTGGTACAAATAAAATTTATCTAATAAAAAGTAACTCCTTCACCAAAATCCACATCCATACAAGATATTGGTTGTTACTTAATTATAAAAAATTACATTCAAATGAGCTATTGTTGCAACTTCTTTTAAAAAAAAGTTATATCTAAAGAAGCTATTACCTATAACCACTTTACAAAAATCTACATCCAAACAAGCTATTGACTGCAATCATTATTTTTAATCACTCAGCATTAGTGTAAGATTTATCGTGATGAGGGTTGTACTCTCTCTTTCTATCGAAGAGAGATGATCGCTCCCTGATAACGTCGAGGTTCCCCCAAGGAATTGTGGTGTTAAAGCATGTCCTCTCGGTTCGCATGTCAATGTTTGTCTTAGAGTCGATTAGTGTGTTATCTGAGTTAGTAGATAAAAGGTGTTTGTAATCTGACCTGAAGGTTCTCCTAAGGTAGAAATCACCTTTGGTTATGATCGATTTCAGCTGTTGCAATATTGCATGCAAACAAAGTCTCACATCGCTAAATTGGGGGAAAGAGCTTGGGTATATAAGAAGGGAACAACTAGCCCATTGATATGAGGCATTCTGGGTCATGACAAAAAACAAAGCCATGAAGGATGATTCTCAAAGTGGACAAACTTGTTTGGAGGTAGTTTTTAAGAGTATTTAAAATTAGTATTTAGAATGATGATTTATTTTAAATATTTAAATGTAATGATTGCAATCAAAAACTAATTTGGACGAAATATCAAAAACAATAGTTCAAAAATATAAATATAAAAAAAGAGAGAGAAGAAAGAGAAAGAATTCTCGTAAACTAAGAGCGTATTTGGGAGCCGGGTTACAGTGGATAGTCCAATGCACCTTTTTTTAACACACCCTAACCTATAGTCAAATACATCTTTTATTTATTTTCTTTTTTCATTTCTCTTTTTTAAACAACTATAATTATTACATGAATTATCTTCAATTTTTTATATAAAAAATAATTTATATCCCACTATATCAACTTCTTAATCCTATCCCAAACACATACTTACTTACACTTTGGTCCTACCAAACGGCCCTGAACAAAATATTATTAAATTAAAAGAATATTATATTTCGTAAATAATTTAAAAGAAATTCTCCGGGCCCACATCCCATTCGGTTCGCGTTAGTATAAAATAGCCTCACACCCAAACCAAACTTTCATCCCCAAATCAGTTCAATCCAAACATAAAAAAGGTATTAAATCCTTCAACCGCCATGGTTGCCAAAGAAAAATCCACCGCCAAAAAGCTTCCATCTCTCTGCAACAACGCCGTCGCCAATGCCAGTGAGCTCCACTTCCGCGGCGTTCGCAAGAGGCCGTGGGGCCGATACGCCGCCGAGATCCGAGATCCCGGAAAGAAGAGCCGCGTTTGGCTCGGAACCTTCGACACGGCAGAGGCCGCGGCGCGTGCTTACGACGCCGCCGCCCGCCAGTTCCGCGGCCCCAAGGCCAAAACCAATTTTCCCCTGCCGGAAGAGCTCATCCACATTTCTCCTCGCAGAAACAGCCCTAAACCTAGCCCTAGCCCTAGCAGCACCGTCGAATCTTCTTCCTCCAGCCAAGAAAAAACTCCCTCGCCGGAAATCGCCGCCAGATTCGGCAGCTTCGCACCGGCTTTCCCCTTCATTCCTCCGCAGTTTCTGCATCACGTCGGTTCCGACGGCGCTCGTCCAGTTTTGTTTATCGACGCTTTTGCTCGTCCGGAGTTCGCGATGCGGTTCGATCCGGCGACGGTGGATCTGACGGCGAGGTTTGCCGGCGGGATCCAGAGCGACGCTGAGTCATCAACGGCGGTCGACTGCCGGCCGTTGAAGAAGATTCTGAATCTTGATCTCAACCTCGCTCCGCCGGTGGATGCTTGAGTTTTCCGCTGAATTAGTCTCTGTTTTTTGGATATTAATATTTTAATTTTGTTTAGGGATTTAGAAATAGGAAAAGAAATTTGACGTGGTGTAAAGGAAAAGAATTAAAAAAAAAAGAAAATAGGCTCTACTTTTTTTTTTTGTGGCAGCTTGAGATGTATGTTGTAATCCAATGGCTGGATCTCGCACGTGCGGTTGGTTGTAATACCTGTAAGAACACCGTAATTTTTTTTTTTTTTTTTTTTTATGGAGAAAAGAAGACTGTAACCTTTAATTTTTAATCTGGGACTTAATCAAAATGTTGTTCCTCGTTTACACTAGCCGTTATTCTCATTAGATCGGTTAACAATTTTTGGTTAATTGAATTCTGATATTATGTGTGTATATATATATTTTGTTTCATAATGTTTCAATTAATTTCTGTTTTTTAATTTTGAAATTTAAGGATTTTATTATTTTTGATATTTAAATTTGGGTCAACTCAAATCGTCTATCCATTAAGTGGGCATCTTGATCAAATTTTATGAACAAAAATGAAAGCTATTTTAATTTCAACTTTCTAATTATAATTATAATAAGTCAATAAAAAGTTGCTATTATATGTCATTTCACGTCAGTTTTTTTTTTTTTTTTTGGGGTTTTTTGTAATATTTTTATAGATTTTTGATGTATAAAAAAAAAAAAAAACAGGGATAGCTAGATTTTAGAAAATATTTCAATTATTAAAAAGTACGGTTACTATATCCCAATAATCACTGCTATCCTTAGATCAAGTATTAGAAGACATAAAAAATGTCCATAGAGATGTCTAGGGAGCAGTGTGTACGAGATGACTTTATCGTCTCTATCTTTGCTATCCATTTTATTTTTCATCTCGCAATTTATGGTAAATCTTTTTTTGTAGGTACACCATATTAATCGAGTTTCACACGATAAATTATTCACCGATTAAGTCATTTACTTTTTTTTTTTTTATTATTAAATTTTTACAAACTTCTCTAGTCTAATTCAATTTGCTAAATTAAAAAAAAAAAATTTTAAGGTAAATATTTATGAATTTCAATGCGATATAAATTATGTAAGGGATAAATTAAACTTAAAAAAAAATTTAGAGTTCAAAATAAAAAAGTTTAATGACAAATGATATATTAAAAAAAAAATCTTAATTATAACTTAAAAAAAAACATACATCTTCGAATTTGGAAAGAAACAGCGTTGAAAGAGTCTACAAATTCCGTGAGAAAAAACGGATTTTAATAATTTAGAATATAAAAATAGTAATAATAAATATAATTTTAAATTTTATAAATGGGTCCGGGAAAAGAATTCCGTGTTTGGCGGTGTTAAATGTCAGGATCGTGGTGGACGGCACGTGTACTTTCTGGGTTTCTGCCGTCCGAATTAATTAACTTTTTTTTTTTTTTTTTAAGGAACAAAAAATAATAAATTAAAAAAGTCTGTGTGGGTTTCCAAGTAATTGTGGAGGAGGGCGAAATGGGAGACAGCCGTGGGGCCCACCGAGTGGATTGAGACGGCAACCGCCTCTTTAATTTTTCGAAACAGTGCCGTGACGTGGCGGTTCCGGTGGTGGGGCCCACCGCTGATATCTTCGTCGGCGGAATCTGTGGAGATGAATTCCTTCTCTACTTTCTTTTTCTTCTTATTATTATTATTATATATATATATTTTTTAATATATAGAGAATATTTTGTTTTTTAAATTATCATATTAACACGTAACGCATTGGGCTGCATACATGATGAAAAATCTAAGACTTTATGGGCATCGCAATTCATTTCTAAGAAATTCATCTCTTGCGAAGTTACGTATATACCCTTTTTATAAAGAAACAACAACTAGATTTAACTACGTTTTTTTTTTTAATAACTTGGGGTAAATTTATAAATTTGATTTTTCTGGTTTAAAGAAGTTAATGGTATTCAAATTAGAATATAATTTTGGAATAAAATAAAAATTATAATTTAATCTATATGAATTAAAAATAGTTTGTATCCTTTTCTTTTCTATTTGACTCTTTGCATCAATACATTTTTGTGTTTTACCTCACATTAAGAGTAAAGTAAACAGTTAACGACTACAAACTGAGATAATGAAAGACGTGAGAAAGATACAAGAAAGCAATCTTATCATGTTCTAAATCGAACCTCTACTTGGAGTAGATCAACAATCATCAGCAAGGGAAGTTTGATTCTGGCGTAAAATTTCCAGAATCTCAATTGTCTTCGAGGAGGTTCAAGAAATCAAGATGAGAGCGTACAATGAACATGAAGAAGTTTTATTCAAAGGGTTTTATTGCACATGAACGTGTCATTCATGCGTGAGCTAGATTGACAGCATAATGCAAGGAGGTACAATCCTGAACGTCCATCCTATCTACCACTTGAATCGCAACCGTTCATCGTCACCCAATTAGTTCGGCCTGAAGTTTTTCGCCTTTGGTTCTATTTCTTTATGGTTTGGTTCAATCTCTACATTACTAGTTTACTTTTCTCTTTGGGCTTGATACATTCAATGTTTGAACCTAGTTTAAACTAGGGATTGGGCTTAGTACACTAGTGGTTTGAGTTTTTATAACGTACTTTGCATTTGTTTCCTTTTTATCAAATTTGTATCAGAGGATAGGTTCCCGAGGAGAAAGTCTGCAAAATTCAAGAAACAGAGGAGTAAGCATTTAAGAAAGAAGTTCGTGGTCAATGCTTTTGGAGAAATTATGATCTCAAGCAAAGAGAATTAATGACAACTTCAACCAAGTATGAGATTGACAAATTCAATGGCTTAGGACACTTTGCACTTTGGGCAAAGAAGATAAAGATAATCTTGATGGCTCAAAAGGCAGGAAGAGTCATCGAAGCACCCTTGAAGGAGTCATCTTCAATCATAGAAGAAAGCAAGAAGGAAATAGAGGATATTGCAACTTAAACAATAATGCTCAATCTTAGTGACTCATTGGGCTGATACATTCAAGGTTTGAACCTAGTTTAAACTAGAGATTGGGCTTAATACACTAGTGGTTTGGGTTTTTTATAGCAGACTTTGCATTTGTTTTCTTTTTATTAGTGTGAAGGATGAGAAGAGAAGGGAAGTGATTCTTTCCCATCATTTGTCTTATCAATTGCATCACATTAGATTTATGCACGCCAGACATTCAATCATAAATTCTAACTTGAAATTTCCACAGAAAAATAGTTATCGTTCATTAACTGAACGATATTGATCTTATTGTCAGGTTGAATGATTGTTGAAGAATATGAAGAATCTGCAATGGTTTTATCGTTGACATTGAAGCTTGCCATGGAGAAACCAATCTTAAAAAAAAAAAAAAAAAGTTGTGAGACTTAATGTTATGATATCATGTTATCAAACTCTAACCGTTTCCAAGAGAAAGACTTCTATGATATCATTTTATTGAGAAGCAAGAGTAGAAGGTGATAATATAGCCAAATCTATTACCAACTATTTTTCGCTCATAAAGAGAAAGATTAAGAAAAAAAAAACTCCTAAAAAATATCTAGAAGATTCATAAGAAAAGAGTGTATAATGTATATATATACCTCCATATAAGAAAATGCATGTTTAAACAGACAAAGACTAAGGTCTAATTACATATAGATAAACCATGGGCTACCTATGTTATTTTTATGTTAATGAATTACCTTCCTGACAAACGAGTCTCTTTGAGGTGTTACATATTTTATCTGTAATCGAGAAAAACTCGAAAACCACTTAAAGGAAGTAAGTCATTTAGCTTTGGGTAAGCTAAGGGTGTGGACCTAGAAGGGAAAAGATTGATCGACTCTCGTGTGTTAATTATTCTTACTTGTACCCAATTTATGGTGGATTAGTCTTTCTTTTTAGTTTATTTTGTATTCATAAGCTTTTGGTCTTTAAGTATGCACTGATGCTGATTAGGATACTACGTTTAATGACTAATTTAGTTATTAACCAGTTGACCAGTTGGTTTAATTATAATTTATTCTTCAATAAGCTTAATCATCATACATACTATTCTTATATCGGACGTTTAATGGGCCTTTTAAATAGTTGGGCCAGCAGAAGCTAGTGAACTTGGCCCATGAGGAATGTCCAAACGATGAGCCTTTAGTTTGATTCAGATATGAACGGTTTATATATATATTTTTTAAGTATAAATTAGGGATGGAGACCACAAATCCTACGTACTCATGTATGATTTTATGACTGTACTCGTATAGTGTTGAACTTGATTACTACCAAATAATGAAACTAATGGGTCACTGACCCTTTTGATCTTTATAAAAATTCTCTATCTTACGTACTCATGTATAATTTTAGGTGATAATTATCACAGCCTTTTGACATTATTATACAGGTAAAATACCATTTTGATCTTCAGATATTTATCTTTGTTTTATTTTGATATCTTAACTTTCAAAAATTTAGTTTTAATTCTTGAATTTTGAATTTCATTTCATTTCATTTTGGTCATTGAATTTTTAAAAGTTAAAATTTAGTCCCTAACTTTGAGTTTTGATCCGCATAGTAAATTTGAAACAAATATTAATTGAAATTGGTTCGATAATATTCATAATTTTAATACAATTAAAGATAAAATTTACCGAGGAAGATGATAATTTTCTAAAAAATAAAAATAAAAGAAATTCTAAGATCCATTTTAAGTTTTTTTTTTTTTTTTTTTTTTTTTTTTTTTTTTTAAATCTAGGGATCGAAACGAACAAACCTAAAAATTTAGAGCCTAAAATTGGATTATTGTAAATTGAAGGACTAAAATCGCGAAATAGAATTTAAGTTCAAGATATTTTCATTAAACTTTTAAAAGTTATGGTACTAAAATAGAACACATACCAGAGCAAAATAATATCATATCCTTATTTTATTTACCTATATATACCATCTACATGTATATGTATGTTTGACCTAATTTACTCTATCATTTTTGGTTGTGATAGTAAAAGGTGAAGAATTCATTATTCAAATTAGACAAATGTTACTTCTGGTTTAACCATAAATCTAAAGTTTGTGTTTGCCAATTTCAGTAAGAAACACAATTTTAACACTAGAAAAGTGAATGCATACTATATTTAAGTGACGTGTACATTGTTTATAAAGTCGAAAATTAACATCATTTTCTTTGATAACCACAACCTATAGATTTATCGCTCAGTTGTCGTTCCATTCTAGCAATTAGAATAGAACAATAATCAAGCTAAAAATCTATCAATGAAATGGTCAAATGAGATAATGTCTCGGTTCATTATTTTCTTAATTCTTAATAAAAAAAAAACTTATTCCACGTCTTTCTTATAGTTAAATGAGTTCTCGTACCTCTTTATATCTTATTATTCGTTTTTAGCTTGACCATTGCCTCCACCACCCTTCTTAAGCCTTTGATCTCTCAAAGACCAACAAAATAGAAAAAGGGAAACTTAAACTTCACGAATCAATATCTGATGAAGAAAGTAAAAATGGTCTTTCGCCCTAAACAACATGTGCATACCAACTTCAACGAGCTCTGACCCTAGCTTGTCCCTTAAAGCCTACAAGCAAACTAAACAAGCTCTACAAATTGAGAGGAGAAATTCAACTTCTTATTTATTTTAATTACATCGCAATCTTTCTCCAAACTCTTCTTTAACATCTCAATTTCACCGTAAGAGTTAAGGGTAAGTGGTGCGGTTTCATTGTTTGGAAGTAGTGCAGTCCAACACCACGATCAAGTGTTCGATTCTCGCAATCGATATTCGTAACTTGTACTTGAAAAAAAAAAAAAACTCCTCAATTTCTTTCTAAATATTCAAAATAAATACATAAACACAATAAATTTTTTAAAGAACAATGAATATATTATTACCTACAAAAAAGGAATATTTCAGCCGAGATATGTCCATCCCTTCCCTAAACCCTTCTTCTACCTCTCTGCAACCACAAAATCAATCGACGGTGCAATTAACTATTAGCAATCAAGCTGAAGTGCACTGCACCCGCCATTAAAATGGTTCATAAACCATGGAGAATCATCCCAAGGCCATTGCTCGAAACGGTCCTCAACAATCATTCTCAGCGACATCGCGTTCCTCAGCCTCTGATCCTCCACGGCCCCAGAGGCGTCGGAAAAACCACTCTCATTCTCGAACGTACTGTTGTATTGTCCTTTTGTTCCGTAAAATTTTGATCAATTTCTTTGTTTGATGATTCTTGATGTTCATCAGGTCTTCTCGGCGGATGGAACAATGGCCCCCACTTATCTGGATATGTAGATTTCGCTGAAACTATCAGAGATCATCACCCGATTCACGGCCAGTCGTATCCGTGGGCGTCGTGGTCGAATTGTCCGCCACCTTCGTTGTCTGATTGCAGAGTTAAATTGGAAAGTTGCCTTGAATCGATGACTGAAAAGGGTATTAAACTAGGTAGTATAACATCCCATCAAATATTCACAACCATGAACAAGTGGCACGGGCTTAATACGGCTCTTCGCCGTGTAATTCAGGGGGATATTGCTTCGAAAAGTGTCGTCTCGCGCAGAGCGACAAGCTCGGCATCACTGTGGGATCGAGCTGTTATTGCACTTTCTGCTCGATGTAATTCCGCTGAGATTGATGGGATTTTAGGGCTTGGTGAGGAAGGGAGGAGTTTATCAATGGAAGAAACTTCTTATTTTAGAGAGGCTATTGTGGCACTGAGATTGGCTAAGAAGGTGATCCAATTACAGCAAGGGTGGCGAGCTAATGCCATTGCTGATTTGAATGGGGCGCATGGTTTTTCTCCGTCGTTGGCACATTCTTGTACTGATTGGCCTTGTTTGTTGATAGAGTTGCTGTCACAAGCTGCTGAAATTGATAATTTTCAGGTAAACATACCGAAAGTAGTTTGAATGCTGATGTAGTTTAATCAATTAGTATCTGGGATTGTTCTTGGCCTAATTCTGGGATTTTATTTGATCAACTAAAGAGACGTTTTTTAAAACCCGAATCTTCAAGGGGAAACAAAATGAGGAATTTTACATTCTTCCATTTGCTCATTTTTGTAATGTCTGTAAAGCTTAGAAATGGGGTGTTTCATAATGTTGATTTTGAAGCATGATACAATAGGAGTGTAACTCATTTTTATATGTTCTTGGCAGCCGAAACTAATTCTTAACAACATAGATGTAATACGAAATGCAAGTTTATCAGATGATGGTACATCAGTGTGTGGATCAATGTACCACGACAGCCTAATCTGGAGAATAATTTCTCTTGGGGCAAATGAAAGATGTCTTCCTGTTATACTTGTGACTTCAGATAGGTAAGATTAATTTTCACATCTTTGCATTTTCTTATACATGCTGCTACGATTATCAAAACTTTAGAGAATGTAAATGTTTTATATTCATTCAAGTAATAAATAGTTATTCTGTATGCAGTTTGTGGTAGGAAGCTAATCAAATAATGTCTATTTAAAATATTTAATATTAGGTTAGCTTATTGCAGTAATCTGCAATGGTGCTCTTTTTTTTTTCTGGTTGTCTGATCTGTTTCAAAACTTTCAACTGAATCTGGTTTACATGTGTAGCTACTATATTTTAGGTTTATTTATGGTTGTATCACTCTTTATATTCATATGCCCTACAGCTAATCTTTTTCATCACTGCCTTCTTCTCCCTCTTGAACAGCTACTATTCATACCGTGCTTATATGGATTTTGGATTTCCAGATATATTTATCTCACGTGAGGTACTGTGTGTTTGACAAAGGTTACACTAGTTTATTTTTGTTTCTATATTTATGTCATTTCTCCGAATTCCTAGATTCCCATTATGGTCATTATTTAATTATCTATTGTGTTAGTTGCCTAACATCTTTAAATAAATTTCCCTTACAATAATTAGTTTTTGAATATCTTTCGTCTGGCAATTAACTTCTTTTATCTTGTTAAAGACTTCCAAGAATACCTTTCATGTGCCAGTGTATAACATTAACATCCTCAATGGAAGGTGTCCACTTCGGCTAAGACTGTCAGCCTTTGCCACCTAGTCCAAATTGTGCTATTTTTTTGAACAAGTTAACCCTAGCCTAATAGTTTATATCGTTAGTGTTGATGGTAATTTGGTTGAGATTAGGGGTAATTTAATGTGATATTGGGATCATGTATAAATTATGCAGTCATTTCTTGTTCAGTTCGAGATTAACAAGGTCTAGTTCCTGGGGCTTGATAGTTGACACAAAATTTGATCCGTCTTCAAAGATGTAGATGAAAATGTTAAGAATTTGTATGAAGAAATAGAGCAACCTGAATCTGATAACTGAAGCTTTGAGATTAATAATACTTGAGAAGGACCTTCCTTAATGGGCAACCTCATGATAGAGATATAAGATCTGCATGTATGCTTCTTTGGAGGTCTCAAGTTCAAAATCTACAAGTGAGCTTAATTATAACATTATTGTCTCCTAAGTCTTAGGGTTGAGATGTTCAAAGGTACCATTGAGTATGTAGTATGGCCAACTATGTAGCAAAATGGTTGTGACACATGTCCTTAAGGGGTGGCGCAGTTGGTTGAAGGCTTAGGCTTTGAAGGTGTGTCTCAAGGTCCCAGGTTCGAGACCCATCTGTGACATTAATTTGGAGACACCTCCCGTGTCTCCATACTTTGATGTCTCCCGGTACCTGGGTTAGGGACGGACGTGGTTACTCCGGATATAGTGGAGCAAAGCTTTGATTTCCCGGTTTGAAAAAAAAAGAAAAGAGGTTGCTACATGTAGACTGCTCTAATTTTCCAGTTTTATTAAATACTTGGACATGTCAATGAAACTAATAAATGGATGCATACATATAGAAGAGAGGGAACGCTGCCTAGTGTTTTATTAACTTATTCTTTTTCCTCCTCTTCTTCTTTAATTATATATAAGCATCAGAATGCTAAGAGATCTATTATTGTATGATAAATCATTCCATTTCTCACCCTTCAAAAATTGTTTGAGCTGCAGACTTTTGGATGGACTCCTCAAGAGGCTAAGCTGCATATGGTTCCTGATTATTTCAGCAATGCAGAGGTAAGCAGCTGCCACTAGTTCTAGGGATCTCTATTCTTAAGAGAGCTGTAATTGGAATAGAAAAGCTAAATTTAAAAAAGATTCCAAAGAAGAATGCACGTATAAAATAGTAATGTTAGAAAGCGTGTCTGCTGTTTGAATTTGAGTTTCTTTTCCTCTTTCATTTCTTTTGCAAGCTTTTCGCATTAGCATATATGTACTGTACTTCTGTTTTACCTCAGATTACAATCATTCGTAGCTGCATTTTTTCCTTTCTAAATTGTAGTGGAAGCTGATTGTTGAGGTGCTTGGTCCAAACCCTCGGCATTTATTTGAGGTTTATGCTCTGAAACAAGGCAATTATTACAACAAAAGGTAAGAATGAGATGTTTCATTTTTATTCTCATTTCAGCAATAGCTAGAAACTTTATTGGATCGTGGCCTTGTCGGTGGTGAGGCAAGCTTAATCTAAGTGTTATCATAATTTGAAACGTTTAGCCTCAAAATTCCATGCACGTTTAATAGTTAGATCACTCCAGTAAGATCGTTTTCATTTTTGTATCGTTCATCCTTGTACCAAAAAGATAACGGGAATGTTCAGAAGTTCTACTATATCTAATAGCTTAATATATCATTACATTGTTATGCATCCTTGTACCAGAACGTTATCAGAAATGTGCTGACGTCCTTCCATTTGCCCTATGAAGTATGGGTTTTCATTGAAAAGATAAGGTTAAGAATAATATTTTGGTCCATGTATTTTAAAATTAGTTCCCATCGGTTACTTGTCGTCGTTATTGGCTAAAATAATTTATTCCCTATAAGCCTTTTGTGGTGGCTTAATCCCATTGTTCCTTTTATTGGATGAAAACTATTATTATTCTTTTTAAAAATGATTCTGCTCTCTGTTTATATGGAGTCTTTGATTCATATAAAACAGAAAGTTAGATTCTATATTGATTTTGATTATGATTAAACTTTATGTTTAACTTTAGGGCAACGGATAATAATTTTGGCACAATCGAGGATATAGTAGATGCATACTTGGCATACTTGCAAGTAAGTTTGTGAAGACAGACTTGCTATTCTTTAGTTGTTTATCAGTCGACTGGCATGTTGACTTGCTTGTTCTCATTATCGTGTCCATGATTTGTATATTACTAGATAATAAATAGACATTTAATACTTCGTATGGCTATTCTTTAGTTGTTTATCAGTGGACTGACACGTTGACTTGCTTATTCTCATTATTGTCTCTATGATTTGTATATTACTAGATAATATATAGGTATCTAATACTAATTTCTGTAAATAGCTTGATATTGTGCATAATTATCATTTCATCTTCTAGGAATTAGTATTAGGGTTTGATTAAGGCACTCAAAGAAGGCATAGTGTCCTGTAATAAGAATCTCATATGAAATTTGGAGGTGTATGCTGGTATCATTAATTGGACCTTTTGGTCAGCTGAAGTAGTCCGTGGCTATATTTTATTTTCTTCTCTTTTTTGGATAAGAAATTTTCTTATTCTTCTTAAGACGGCTTATTTCTATAATGATGCAAGCACGACATTTCATATTTCTTAGTTAGTTCAGATACCTTCTACCTAAGTTTCTTTATTTTAAGGTGACAGCGGTAAATCCTGCTATGGATAGAGCATTAGCACTCCTGCAGGCATATGCTGTTGATGCACGAAATGGGCAGGTGTCAAAAGATAGATTACGCTTTGGTGCACCTTGGAGGCATCCTCCTCAGAGTGATGATCCTTGCTTGAACATGGACTGGGCAAAGATTCAGCTGATGGATTTCGTGCATTCTCTTGTGGATTCGGAATTTGGGGTAATTATCTTTGTTTTGGTGCAGAAATTGATAGTTGACACGATCCTACACATTTTGCATGTAATAATTCTATAAAAAATTGCATGCAATAATACATCAGAGAAGAGGTTTTTGCATCTTAGCTAGTGTTGAATTACTTTATTTATTCTTCTTTGCTACCAGCTTAACAATACCATCTTTTATCTACCATTGTAAAATTTTAATATTTTTTATGCTTATATTCATAAATTTTGTTGATTAAAACAATTTCAACGTTATAATTTGACTAAATAAACTTAAATGAGATTTCAGTTTGTATTTATTCGAAAAGACAAATTTATAATTAAGTCTCAATCAATAAAGGAGATAGGAAATAGGATAGAAGTTCCTTCTAAGAAAACTGGACCGATATTTGATAATAAGCGGGATGCCTTTAGAAATTGTAACTTGAGCATTCATGGTAACAACATTTTTTTATTTTTCTTCCTCTTTTAGGTTAACTATCTTGCTGACTGCAGTCTTGAGATCTTTGAGGATCCTTCTGCTGTTGCCTTGTCTGAGGTTCGCCTTCTCCCATTATTTATTTATTTGTTGCTTTTCCCTTGCTCGTGTGTTTCTATCATCATATCACCGTTAGGTATGGTTCACATAATTCTTGGTTTCACTTTTACAACATAATATTTTTGACAAAATAGTCGAGTGCTACTTCTCTCATGGTATTTTCTTTTGTATGGCAAATTATGTTTGACTTGTATAATTTAAAATTAGAAACCTCGTGATTAGTTTACTCCATCCACTTGGGTTATTTTTGAATTACTAATTTGATCTAGTTATAAATTTCGTCTATTTGTGTGAGTTCTTCAACATCATAATTCAACGGGGCTGTGGATTAACAATAGTTCTTCTTATAAAAATTAGTGAGTTAACCGAAGTTACTCCCCGAGTTGGGTTAACCATGGTGATATATTGATAAAACCCAATTTCATGATTCAGTTAATTATCCATGTTATCCTACAGCTGATATCTAGTACCCACGTTGAGTTAACACGTCTTTTTTCCCTATGTGAATTGTGATCATTCTCACCTCTTATAGGTTGGTTTGCTTTATGCTCAACGGGATCCATCCTTCATGAGGCCAATATCTATAGGGATTCAAAGATGTCTAGTGCGATGGTAAGTGAACCTTTCTTCTCTACCGCAGCGAAGAAAGAAGCAAGAATATGAATTTAAATTGAACTTTCTATTCTTCAGGCTTGTCCAGCAGAAATTTCAACTTAGTTCTAGACATCGTCTTCAGTATCTCTGGCAAAGAATTATACGTGGACGTAGCTATCGCCATTTGATGCTACAAGTGGGATATAAATAGATAGACCCCGTATTAAGGTAATCATTTTAAATTTGCTAGTTCTTGTAGTTTAATACTGTTGGTCATGTTACTTGACTGGAGATCTTCAGGACTTCTCCCCAACTTGGGTGTGGCATGTAGGAAGTCTGTTTGATTGACCAGCTTCAAATATTTAACCACAAATTTACTTTATGTTACTTCCGGCCAGAAATGTTTTCATGAGAAGGATTTAGTATTTTCAAAAAAGAATAGTGATAAAAAGAATTAACTACACCAAGGAAAATAGTGATTGAGTTGAACTCTTATCCTTGCCTTACTATCCTCTTTCTTCAACTCTTTTTTTCTCCGTCTTTCTTTCCATTTTTGGCATCCAATATATGAATTTGTACGCCATTGACGTATTCTATGCCTTATATATATATATATATATATAATTTTTTTTTTTTTAAATGGTGGTTGTTTTCTTTCAGGCTTTCCTTGACATTGTCATTTTCAGTAAAGGGAACGACCTTGCACCCGAAGGTTTGAATACAGAAATGTAAGTTGCTCATTGTACTAAAGAAATACTGCTGTAGTTTTCATTTTTAGCGTTGCACTTTATTACAACCATTCATTCACACGCTGTCATGTACAGCTGATACGTACGTACCTGAACACATTGCTTATGGTGGAGTTTCACACATCTATGATCATACATGATTACATTCAGTTTTAACGCATCCTTTACTTTGATTGTTTCTTTTTCATGATAGGGGACCTAAAACTAAAAAGTCGTGTATTTCTAAAATCCACTTTGGTTCTTCACTTGTTCTCTTACGTGGAAATGGAGCTGCTAATAATGTGGAGCATCAGTTACTATACTGTATAGGATATGCTTATTGGCATCCTAAACCCAAAAGCTTAAGTTGATAGGCTAGGATAAATTTGTTGGGATGCAAACAAAGTGTTCCATATCGGTCAGTAGAGGGAAGATCATGGGTATATAAGTGTTGACCACCATCTCCATTGATACAACATTTTGGGTGAAACCAAAAGCAAAGCCATGCGGGTGTATGCCCAAAGTGGACAATAACACATCAATGTGGAGATTCGAGTAGGGTTGTCATCCTCATCAAAATTTAATTATATCAACTAACACTCCCCTTTACTTGTGGACTTGGAAATTTTAGAAATGTTCTACAAGTGGAATTAATTTTAAATGAGTAAACGACGTGACAAGGGCTCAAACTCAAGACCTCTTTCTTTGATACAATGTTGAATTACGCTAAACCACCAATCAATCCAAAAACTTAAGTTGATAGGTTGGAGTAAATTTAATTATTTTAACTAACAATTAGATCGCCTTCTTCCCTCTTTACAAAATCATGAGTAACTATTGTCCATGATTAATTTGGGGAATTTATATGAATCGCAACACTTAATGACCTATGTGCCTTCATTAGTGTCAGTTACTCAATTATATCCTCGGCGTCTCAGTTTTACTTGTCATGACTTGAAAATTTGGTTTGATTGCAGGAACAAAGCTTGCAATCGCAGCTGTGATACTAACATGTGGAATATTTATTCAATTTCAGAAATTGAAGGTTTTTTTATTTTAAGTTTTTGTTTCTATTTTTATTATAATTTTATTTGTAGACAGATTCATAATGGGGACGTAATAAGAGAAAAGTAGCATTTCTTCGCAAGGTAGGTAAAAATCAACACGAGATTTATGAACATGTATTTTCTTTTAATAGAAATGAAATAACTTGAAAGAAAGTGTAAAGAAACAGCTTTTTATTGGAGTCACTGTTTTCACCTCTATATTTCATTATGGCCAATTTCAACTTTTTGGACAAAAGGTGGGTGCTGGAAGCCCCTTAGATTAAGTAGGAAGAAGAAGAAACGTGTTGGATTTATCGGCTTTTGTTTTCTTTTTCTTCGAACTAACTCTCGGCCGCAAAGCAGTAGAAACTTGCCATAATCATGGTTTTAGAAGTTTGCTTGCTTTTGAGCTTCAATTAAAAACAAAGTGGTCTCTCCCCTTTAGCAAGTATACTTGGCCTCATCTTTTCTGGAGAGCTCACTAAAGTAGAAAAGTAGCACAGCAGTAGTTTTATGAGCCATTATGTTCACTAGAGAACACTTTTCTCTATTTAAGCATTTTTTATAGGAAAGAAAAACCATTCATTAATAGTTTTTTTTTTAATATCCACACGCTTACGATTCTCACTGAATAAACTATTTGACCCCACTAAAACATTTGGTTGTCAAAGAAGTCTATAAAAAATTAATTCTTAAGTTAGTGGTCATCATAGATTGAACTCATAACCTATTAGTTCTACTAGATTCTATTGTAGTTTACATTCATTAATAGACGGCAGAAAACCTGAAATTACGAAAGGAAAATGAAAGTTTTCCAGCTAAAAGGGAAGCGGAATCCCCAAAGTAACGACCTCCCTAGGTTGCGGAATCAACAGAGTAATAACCTCCCTAGGTTGTTGAATTCATAAAGATGCAGGCGCCTCGCACTAATCACATATTTCACAAAAGAAGCTCGAATATGATAGAGGCATAGAGCCATAGGATCTCCTTTTCTTTTTTTGAGGTTACAATATTAGAGGTGGGGGACTCGAACCACAGATCGATTGGGTGCTAGTGCATCTCTAATGTCAGCTGAGTTAGAGATTATTTCGAGTTATTAGAAATGAGTGATTATTTTGAGTGGTTTTGAAAGAAAGATTATAGTAATAACTCGTATGAATGAAGTTGTTTGAAGAATGATCATAAAAATTCATTTATAGTAGTTGCATATAACCTTGAAACAAACAACTTCTAATGTGTGTGAACTATCCCAAGTTTAAAAATTATTCTGCATTTAAAGATTATTCAGATTGGCCTAAATAGAGGTCTAGAGGTTGAGTCCTTGAGAATCAAAATGTTATTAGTTCAATTTATGATGGTCACATGTTTAGGGATTAATTTCATCAATATCGCACGTTTTTTGCTTTACTATCACTTCATTGCCGCCATTGCGTGCTGCGGTGCTTCCCCCTCCACTCCAATGGCAGCCACTGAGTTTTGGTCAATCCACTCATTCAGTTTAAGTTCAGAACTATCTTTAGAGCCAACTTCTCAGATATCGAAATGGAATGAATGAAGATGGCATCGCCCTTCGTTCTGCTTCTTAAGTCAGATAATGAAGTCCTACAGAACCCTGAACTGGTTAGTAAGATTGTTCTCTCTTTCTCACTTTTTCTTTCTTGATATTCCTTGTTCTTTGGTCTGAAAAAGTACATTTTGAGGGGGTTTTTTTGTTGGTGACTTTGGTTTGGTTTTTGTCGGTTTTGTGACAAACCGATAACCAAACCAATATCCTCGGTTTTTCAATAATTGGATCTGAATCCATGTCCAATAAAAGAAAAAATCATTGCTTCGGTTCGGCGGTCATGATTCGGTTTTTTGGTTTTAATTTCAATAAAAATTTGACCGATATATTTCTAAATCATCAAACCGAATAATTCAATATTCTAAAAAATCAAACCAATCTATTGGATCGGTTTGGTTTCGTTGATTTTCGATTTTTTTCTTTTTAAGTGTGGTTTAATATCTTCTCTAACACCTGATGGCTGATACTTTTTATGTTGTATTTCACCAGAATTCCTTTGGTGGGTCTTTTTGGGCAGTCCGGTAGCAATTTGAAGAGCAAATAGAGCCGCCAAGTGGAGGGTGGAGATATGTTGCGTGTGCATGGAGACAGTAAAGGTGCGACTTTTATTCCCTGTGAAAGGGCAAGGCATTGGGAGATAATGGTAGTCTCTTCAAATTAATGTCACAAATGGATTTTGAATCTGGGACCTTGAGAGCACACCTTTAAAGTCCAAGCTTTCAATCGCCGTGTCATCTCTTGGGACTAAACATCTCCTAACATAATAAATAGGAGAATGTTATATTATTAAAATTCATATCATCGCTTGATTTAAGGATGAAGATACCATTTTTTCAAAGAAGTAAAAACGATGGAATATGACAAGTTTTTTTTTAGTACAAATTGAAAAAGAGATTTCAAATACCGATTTCCAAGATTAAATCCGTGACCGTGGTTAACTTAATATTTTTGACATCGAGCTCGACTCGATATAATGATATGATGGAATAGGCCAACCCTCTTGACAAAGAGCTCGAATTCGGATAACTCAAAATTTTCAGCAGTATCAGTGTATGTCTAAGGACCATGAAGTTAAAAGTTCAAATTCTCTCACCTCTGATTGATTGTTGTAATCTCAAAAAAAAAAATAAAATAATAATAATAATAAAAATAATATATATATATATATATATATATATATATATATATATATATAATTTAGGCATTTTTTCGGTCAAAGTTAACATATTCCCTGCTCAGTCTATGTATACCTATGAATTATGAAATTATGAGCTTAATCACTATTTTTTAGAAGTTTAATTATGAATAAGGTATGTTTGGTGTGGTGGAAAAGGTTGAGAAGGAAAGAGAAGAAATCTTTTCCCACCAACTTTCATCACATCAATGACTATTTATTTTTACTTTTTTCTATTTATTCTTTTATTTTCTTTCCCTTCTCGCCATAGCCAGACATGTTCTTACTGAATTAAAATAAAACCTTCAGGATTATGATGGGTCAAAACAACTCTTATGTTGACATCTGAACAATGATATACTGTTTTTTTATAACCATTTATTTAAAAGTTTGTAAATGCAATCAATTTTCAAAGGATAATTTATTAAACAATTGAAAAGAATAATATATATTATTAAGATTTAAAGTAGTCTCTTCTTAAAGTGAAGAAATGAAATAAAGGTCTAAACATAAACATATTTAAGAAGAGAAATGAAATAAAGGTATAAACATATTTTGGTGGGCAATCTAAAATATGATTTGCCTTTGTGAGAAAGACAATGTCACTTTTGAAACTAGGTTAACCTAATCATTAAAAAGAATATTAGTTAGTGATTCAATCTACATTAATTATTTATTTAAGAATTAACTTTATTTAGGTTTCATTAACATTTAAATTTGAAGGTTCCAATAAAAAACAATTAGTGTAAGGTTAAATAGTTTGTCTACGTAAAAATAAACGAGATGCATGTAATTAACTCACGTAAACACTTACGTAATTAACTCACTTAAACACTTACGAACGAAAAAAAGAAGAATATAATTAATATAACATGTATAATTGATTGGAAAAGAAAAATGAGATTCATTGGACCATGCAATGGGTTAAGGTGGATTAGTGTAGCCCACCCTAATTAACTCACTTTAACCCGGCACCCCAAACACGTTCTTTAAATGGAGAATAGTGAAATTTCTTTATTTAGCCACCATTACAGTCTTCAATCATTCAAAAATTCCAAAGTCAAAAAATGACTGCAAAATTTTCAGCTCTATACGTTGACAATTTTCAACTTTAATTGATCTGTTAAAGTAAAATGTAGTCCCTAAAATTGATAATAAATGAGTATAGTGGTGGATAGAACTTTCTACCTTGTTTAAAACTAATTATTTTATTCAAAACGTTAATTAGGGTTTAGGGTTTCGTTTAAACAATTTTGGATATGGACGGATGAAAAGGGTCAATGACTCACTGATTTTATTGTTTGATATTAATTCAATTAAACACCACCGTCATGAGTTCAATCCTAGAAATCGGTATTGTCCCCCTCCCCAATTTATATTTTTTTTAAAAATTGGATATGGACGAAAAAGATAATACATAAAGAATTTTATTGAGAAACTTAGGAAGATAGTCAAATTAAAAAAATTATAAATATAAAAAAAAAATTTATAAATATAATTGTGTTTTAAGAAATAGTAAATTAAATATCGTCATATTCTTTTATATAATACAATATTTATGATACGATTCAAACGTATTAATAATTATAGATATAAATATTTTAAAATTTAACTATAATTATAATTATTTTTTGAAAATAACTCATCTAATACAATTTTGAAAATAACTACATTATCTGTTTGAAACGCCGGGTTCTATTATTTTGGTTAATATCAAGTTTTTATTTTAAAAAATCAACTAAATAATTTTTTTAAAGAATTTGTTCACATTTTGTTCTTATATTAAATGGGTATATCGTTGAATTAATTTCAATTAATAACTTCAAAATTTTTATAAGAATCAATTTTAGTTTTTTTTTTTTTTATAAAGCGATTAAAATTTGGGCATTTGAAAATTTAACTATCAAAATAGAATAAATTTCAAAGTATAAAGACCAAAATGATAATTTGATATTCTATATTATTACAAAGAATATATTAAATATTCACTTTTTTTTTTCATTAAAGATGTAGTAATTGGGCTTAATTGGCCAATTATGAATCGAATCTCAATTTTATTTTCACTAAATTTGAATATCTATTTGAGTTTTATAAACTTTAATACAAGATTATCTATCACCCCTCTCACCTTTTTCAAGGTAACACATTAATGTTCATAATTTTAATTTGTTGAGGGCTTGAAAGAAAAAAGACTTAAAAAAAACATCCTTTATTATGTAAAAATGAGATTTGATTTCCATTTGATATGAATAGACACATGACCTTAAACTTGTGGCATTTAAGTGGTGGTGATAAGTTCAAAGTATAACAAAGAAATCACATTCCACCATACCATACAAATTAAAGGGCTTCACCTAATGGTGTTAACTTTTGACAACCCTTTAATTTCTTCTTCTTGATTGATAACCTCTTTTTTCCTTTTTATAAAGTATGTTTGGTTATTTTCACATCATTGATAACCTTTATTAATTTAAGATTGGATAGAGTATTAGTATTAGATTAGTGTGTTCAATTAGTATTGTTTTGTATTTCATATAAAACGTCTTGTACTAATGCAGATGCTTGTCATCGTACATTTTAAAATCCAAATCTCTCGATATTCAACCTTTCTCTCAATTAAAGTTGTCACCGAACTTTTTTGATAGTATTATATAATAATAACATGCCTAAATATAGGTTATTTATAACATTTTAATTATATTAAAACATAAATGTGTCACTCCAAACCTATCTTAAAGTTTCAACCTCTCTAACAAAATATATATTTATATAAAGCTATAGTCACATTAGCATACAAACATTTTGATGATAAACATTGGGTTATATTTAAAATTGTATGTTTTTTTTTAATGATACATTACTCAAGTTGTAACTTAAATTAATATACTCGACAATGATTTTTGTATCAATAAATATAAAAGAAATTAATTAACTATATGTCCGAAGAGTCAGCTTTCTTGCAGCCATTAGAGTTGAATTATGGTCATTAGCAGCCATTAGAGTCAATACTACTTTATAATATATATTCAATTTCATTAACCAACCAAAACTTAATTGGTGTTTGTTTCGAGATATTAACGAATTATTAAAAATGAGTTTTTAGTAACTTTTCTTTAAACATGTTGTTCACACGAGATTTCACCGCAAAGAAAATGAATGCGAGACACGTGTGATGAAGAGTATATTGTATTGATTTCAATATTGTATGTGAAAGTGAATTGCAATCTTTGATTTGTTCCTCTGATTCTCTCTCTCAGTAAATGTTCTTGACTTGAAGAGTGTGTGACACACGTTCTTCGTAGTTGATCGTCTGTTTAATTATGGAAATTGCGATCTTGACTTGAACAACGGATGTGTGTTCTTTGTATTTGGTTGCTTGTTTGTGGAATCGTTTGATCTACGAAGTGATTTTGGACTTCAGAAGGGCGTTTGATCGTTAGAAGCTTGAAAAGTCTTCAGCTTTGTTGAATTCTCTCAATTTATAGAGCTTAAATTCCATGCATTTTGAGCTTGAGCTTATATATGTACCTGGGCTTGATCCATTAAATTTGACGTGGCAATTTATGATTGGCCGAAATTTCTTAGCCAATATATATATATATATATCCAATCGAGTTATTGTAATCACTAGTTTCTAACTAATCAAAATAATCATTCATTTCTAACCACACATTTTTAACCATTCAATTATAATCACTAATTTTTAACCGCTCATATTTCTAATCACTCATTTCAAGTAATTCGTTTACTCATTTCTAACTTTTCAAAATAATCACTCATTTTTTAGCACATCCAAACGAGCTATTCTCTACAATAAGAGTGAAATAAAAAACCAAAAATTGACAAAGTCAAATTGATCCAATTGGATCGATTTGTTTTTTTTATCAATATTGGATCATTCGATTTGATATTTTCAAAAATCAAAATATATTAATTCTGTTTAGGTTCTTGATGGAGGAACCAACCAAAAACCGAATTGAGCCGTGTATATAAATAATAAGAAAAAAAATAATATTGATATTTCGATTTAATGGAAGAACAAATTTAAATGTGAAATATGAAATAAAATTTTTGTAAATATAGTGATATTCATGAAAAATGTTGTTTTTGGTTAGTAAAATAAAAATCCCCAAAACTAAATTAAAAGTTGAATTGAAAATGAAACAAAAAAAATTGAAAATAAACCAAATTCTTATTAAAATCAAAATCGAACAGAACCAATAGTTTTGTCTTTTATTGGATATCAGTATGAACCCAATTATAAAAAGAATCGAGGATATTGGTTTGGTGGTAAGTTTGACACATAAATCGAAACCAATATCACCCCCTAGTCTACAACAGATCACTCTATAAAACTCATAAATCCAAACAAGTTATTTGTTACAACCACTCTATAAAAACTATCATTTTAATCACTCAAAATAATCACTCTGCAATTTCACATTCTAACGCCTTCTAAAAAATCAAATCTCGTACAACCCGACCAAAATCTTTATAGCTTGACTTTAATCTTGTAGAACCCAACCAAAATCTTTATTGGTTGAATGTGAAGGTGAGATCAATTTGGATAATATTTAAGAAATAAAAACTTTGATACTTTTCATCCCTTCCAAACTATATATTATAATGAAAAATCACATTTCATCATCTTCAAATCAACCAACTCCTTTGTTGTTAAATGAGATTTGAGAAGTCCAATTTGATTAACATTATGTTATTTGTCACTATCATTATCAAAGCTAGTTTGTTTTTTGTTGATTGGAATGACCCAAAAGTAATTGCAATTAAATGATACTTTATAATTAAAGATAAAGAAAAAAAATAAATAATATTTAATGGACAATATAATATTTCCATTAGCTTTTTTTTATGACGTATTAATTCCCATTTCAAGCTTTGTTTTAGACATACAAATAAATCTCAAAGTTAATTTATATGTATTTATTTGGTGGCGTAATTTTTTAGATATGTTGTTTAAAATTAACCATTATATATATATATATATTTGTAAATCAAGTATTTTCTTGGGACCAAACCAACAAGTTGGATTCATGAATTAACAAAAATCATAATGAAAAAAATGGGTTATGACAATTTAATTATTCTCTTAAATTTAAACTTTAATATAAAATATGATGTTGATCTTTAACTTTCTCGTTTATTTTATTTTGATTCTTAAACTTTTTAAAATTCAATTTTATTATTAAGCGCGCTTCGCATTTCTAAGGCGAGGCGCATGAGTTGCGCCTTGCGTCTAGGCGCGCCCAGTCAAAACACTGCTCGCAACAACATCTCATGGGTTCTAACATTATCACAAGTCGTGCTATTCAAAGAACACTTGGCACTAGTGTGGTATGAGCCTTTTGACCTTCGATGTCTAAGTCAGACATGAGTTAGGACGTAGAGTACTTTTGGAATAATTCAAATCTTACCTATTTTGTCTCACTTCTGTCGACTTATAGCAAGGGCTATGTGTCACTACCTTCCATCCTTCCACTAGATATATCCCATATCACATGCATTATTCTCGAGATCATCTAAGGGAATCTCGAGAATCTAGGCCTATGGAGTTGCGTTGATATGGATTTCTACAGGTTTGACAACACCAAATAGATATTAGAGGCACTATAGCGGGATCATAGTAAGGTTAGGCTTGCCTATCCCGAAAGGGTCAAGAATCGTCCAAAAAAAATTGGCTTCAAGGGCTAGCCTGCCAAGGTCGGACAAAGTCCAACCCCACTGTGGCCTTGGGGAGGGCAAAGTGCACCCTCACTTCGGCTTTTGGTCGGGCAAAGCCCAGCCCCATTTTGGCCATGGGTTAAGCAAAGCCCGACCCCTTTTTGCCATGGGTCAAGCAAACTAAAGTAAAAACGTGAGATGTCAATGAAATCATCAATAACAGCTTTGAGCACCTCAAAGGCGTCAGACTCCACAATAACCGGAGGCAAAACAGGAAAACTAGCCTTCCTTAGCTACATCAACCATTTCTCAAGGCAATGCCAACTTAAAAGAAACTTGACGTTCAAAAGATTGGCTCTCTACCCAAGCTTCTTGGGAAAACCTTTCCAATCACGAATTACCCACCTAATTCCCCCTTGCCAGAATCTTTTACAGAAGCGTCAACATTAAAATTTCAAAACCCCTTAGGAAGGACCCTTCATCTAGCCACGAACCTGTTGTCATGTTGCACCATTAACTTTTGGACCTTTCCTGCAACAAAGAGATTGAAATCATTCAAAGCTTTATCAATACAAATAGGAGATTATTGAACTTCAGATTCTGAAGTTCCGTAAGATCCAAATAATGATATATAACGCATTTGACTCATTCATTCCTAGGAATTCTCTCACCCAACCAGAAAATAAAAGAAAAAAAAAACTCTAATAGCCGCTTTTAAATCTTTCAAAATATGCAAGTTCGACTCTCTACCCTTATCATAAAGGGTACAACAAACATTAATATTAACTCATCTCTTGTAAACGTTATACTTAGAAGGGATAGAGCTCAACTTTTCCAAATACCAGTCACAATATCTTTGTATCTGAGGACGAGACGACACAAGAATTTTTCAAATTGACCATAAATGGTAAGCACTTATAACCAGAAAATGGCCCTTAGCCTTCTCATTCCAAATCACCCTTATCAACCATATCAGTCTCACGAAGAGGAATATTAATAATAAGATCAACATCATTCTTATAGAAAATCTCTCTTCAATCAAATCCTTGTTCCAATATCGATTATCAATAATGAGCTCAGCCACACATCTAGCCATATATCCACTCTTCCGTCACTCCATGAGCAAAAAAGGTTACCCCCTTCTATTCAGCCACAGATCCCTACCAATGGTGATCCTTCTACCATTTCTCACCTTCTTCCACCTGTACTCTTTAAAAAAGAACTCTCTACTTCACATGATACTTTTTCAAGCAAGAGACCGATTTTTGCCCAAATTATCGTGTAGAGTTCTTAGGGAAAATTATTTGTATGTATCCATAAAGTTAGTTAATAATAGAAACGCAAACAAATTAGAATGGTAAATTTTTTGCTTATTTTTATCAATCTTTAAACAAGATTGAGTGAAAAATCCCATAAAAGAATTTAAAAGGGAAAGGGTAAAAGATGAGACATTCTACCAAAATCAAAAGACGAGGATGAAAAAGACAAGAAGAATAAATAAAGTAATTTTAAATTTTATTCTTTTTACTCATGAACATTCTTTAATTAAGTTACGTAAAGATGCGTATTTGAAAATTTATTAATATTTAATATGTAGAAAGAAATGTATTGTATTTGTTATTTACTTTCATCCATATGAACTAAACTAACTTTCAATTTCTTTAAATGATAAAGTTAATTAAAAAAATGGAAAATTAAAGAAGAAGAAAAAAACACATTTTTCTTTGGGGATTTTTCTATGCATAGCAAAAAAAAAATTAAAAAAAATAAAAACTTCAACCAGTAATTTAGCTTCAGCTGATAGTCAGCTCAGTTGATAATCTTCAATTAGTAAATCAATTGATAAACTCAATCAATTCGCTGATAAACTTAATCAATTTGCTAATAGTATTCAATCAGTTTGCTTAAAAAATGAATAAAATTGAAATTGTTGAAAAACTAAAGAAATTTTGTTGAATAGAAGTTATTTTTTTTTAAATTATAATTAAAATAGGTGAATGAATAGTTGATATATTGTTAATGAAACATATATTTAGAAGATGTAATTGTAAGTTTTGAAATGGTGATTAGGTATTTGAATGATTTAATGGAAAATGTGACATTGAATATAGAAGTCAACACCAAAATGCATGGAAGAGAAAATGTGGAAGTCATGTCTTTGAAACTAATAAACCAAATTAAATTAATTAATGCAACTCACAAGGAATATTTGGGAATTGGGGGGTGTGACTTTGACAACCACACAATAAAAAAAAAAAATAAATAATTAAAAAAGCTTCAAAGTTTGATCCAACATAAAGCCATCAAAGTGGGCCCCACACTCAAAAAAAAAAAAAAATGAAATTCAGTCTTCAATAAACCCACCTTCCCACATACATGCATGCAAAATTCATGGGCCCATTGTATTATCATCACCTTTTTTTTTCTTTTTTTTTTTTTACTATTTCTTTTTGTTCAAAATACAATTTTTATTTCTTAAAATTTTATTTTAGGGGACAACTTAGTATTTTGTTAGAAAAATGTTTTTTTTTTACCATTTCTATAGATTGAATACTCTCTAGTGTATTGAATGAAGATTATAATTATATTGGTCGAAGATTGTATGTGATACTGATTAAGAATATATATTGATCGAAAACTATTTGTTTTATTGAAGTTAGTATGAGTTTTTTCCTTTTTTTACTAGATTTTAAATTTTTTTTGTCAATAAAATATATTTATGTCAAAGCAAGCATAGTTCAACAGACATTAGAAATGCGTTAGTCTCTACTCAATATGTGGTTTGAGTCTCCCACATTAACGTTGTAACTAAAAAAAAAATGTAAAATATATATTTATGTTTTTTTTTTTTGACGGTAATATTTATGTTTGTTTAAGGAATTAGTATAAAAAAGTATAACTTCTAATTAATTTATGATAAGAACTAGTTTTCACATAAATAAAATTTAAATTTATGAAAGGTTATAAATCAAAATAGAATAAATTGAGAATATATGATTTGAAATTGTTATTTTATTTTTTATTTTTTTTTTTTTTTTAATCTTTGCTAATCAATTTCTTCCCACCTTCCACTACTTAAATCCAAAAGAATTTTGCTATAAATACCCTTCCATTAGAACTTGATCCAACACAAACCCACCAGCAAAAATTCAAAACAAAGCTCAAAACATTTCTCTTAATACCCAAATAGTTTATTTTTATACCAACTTTTGTATCTGCAAAAAATGGCCATCTTTCCAGTCATCAACTTGGAGAACATCGATGGTGATGGCAGAGCCAACATCTTGGAGCAAATTGAAGATGCCTGCCAAAACTGGGGATTCTTTGAGGTACCCATTCCAATATGTAATCTCTTCACTACATTATTTAGGCTCTCTTTCTTAATCATTTTGGTTTTTGAAATTTAAGCTTACATAAATTTACTTGTGTTTTTAAATGTTTGATTAATTTAAGCCTATATCTACTACTTGAAGACACGATTTTGATGTTTATATCTTGCTTGTGTTTTAAAAACAAAACCAAAAATTGAGAGCTAAAAAAAATAGCTTCCAAATGCTTACTTAGTTAGGATCCATATATTTAAATAGAATATGAAACATACGTAGAGAATTTACGAAAATCTAAGCTTAAATTTCAAAAAACAAAAATGAAAAATAAAATTGTTATCAAATCGGGCATAAAAAATATAGCTTTCAACTATTTGTTTTGGTTTATGAAATTTTGTCAAGATTCGTGAACTTCAAAGAAAAATGAAAAACATATGTAAAGAAAATGAGTAAATACAAGCTTAAATTTCAAAAATCAAATAGTTATCGAACGGGACCTTCGCGATCTCCATTTTATTGACTAATTGTTTTTGTTTTTTTTTTTTTTTTTGTAATGGTTTGGACTTGAGTTTTTGTAGCTTGTGAACCATGGGATTCCACATGAGTTTTTGGACATAGTGGAGAAGCTGACAAAAGATCATTACAAGAAATGTATGGAGCAAAGATTCAAAGATACTGTAGCTAGCAAAGGCTTAGAGGCTGCACAAGTTGAAGTCAAGGATATGGATTGGGAAAGCACCTTCTTTTTACGCCATCTCCCCGAATCAAATATCTCCGAGATGTCAGAACTCGACGAGGAGTATAAGTATGATATTGTTTACTTTAAGCAAGGGTACTTTGTTCGTATTATGAACCGTTTATGACGCAACGATGTGCATGTGAATGATATATGCAGGAAAGTTATGAAGGAATTTGCAAAGAAGATAGAGAATCTTTCGGAGGATCTATTGGATCTTCTATGTGAGAATCTTGGATTAGAAAAAGGGTATTTGAAGAGGGCTTTCTATGGATCAAAAGGTCCTACATTTGGGACCAAGGTGAGCAACTACCCACCGTGTCCAAAGCCCGACTTGATCAAGGGTCTCCGAGCCCACACCGATGCTGGTGGCATCATCCTTCTCTTCCAAGACGACAAGGTCAGCGGCTTGCAGCTCCTCAAAGACGGTAACTGGATCGACGTGCCTCCAATGCGCCACGCCATCGTCGTTAACCTTGGAGACCAACTTGAGGTATATATGTTACAAAAATCCAATCATATTTTTGTAGTACAAATCGGGAAAGGGAGACCACAAACCCTACATAAAGCCAAATAACGATTTTCAAGACTGAATTCGTGACCATAGTGTTAAACTGGATTACTACCAAACAACGAAACTAATGCGCCACCAATCCTTCAATTACAAAAATCCAATCATACTATAAAAAATGAAACAACTTTAAGGAATATATTTATATGTGTAAGTATTCATACCGGTTAACTATTCTCACAAGAAAAGACTGTCTTACCCCTACAACATCTGATTACGTCAAAAGTTATTTTCAAGTACCATAGGATTTGTTTTTCTTATATATTTAAAAAGTTTGAATATAAAATTCTGCAGGTGATCACAAATGGAAGATACAAAAGTGTGTTGCATAGGGTGATAACTCAGACAGACGGAACGGGTAGGATGTCGCTAGCTTCGTTTTACAATCCGGGGAGCGACGCGGTGATCTACCCGGCACCGGCACTGGTGGAGAAGAAGGAACTGTACCCCAAATTTGTGTTTGAAGATTACATGAAGATGTACTTAGGAGTGAAGTTTGAGGCCAAGGAGCCAAGGTTTGAAGCCATGAAAGCCAATGCCAATTTGGGACCATTGACAACAGCATAAAAGAAGATCATAAAGGAAAAGAAAGAAAACCCCACTTTTTTAACAATAAATACTTTAAAAAAAGGGTTGTGGTTATGTGAGTGACTGAAACTGTTATAGTTATTATTTTAAATTAAAAGTTAAAAGCATAATTGTAGTTAAAAAAAAAAAAAAAAAAATATTATGTTTGTGTAGCAAAAGTGTTGTTCCCATGCAATTGCTTTCAGCAGTTAGTACTAAATTTTCCTAAAAAGGAAAGCTATTAAATGAAGTAATTTCAAAGTAATTGTTAGTTTCTTTTTTATGTTTTGATTTATAACCTTGCAAAACTAACAGTTATATATATAAATTTGAATTCATAACCATTTTATTGGTATTTGTGAATTAATTATGCACTTGCCTTTTCATTATATATATATGGAAATGGAGTGAAAAAATAAGCATAATGGGATTCTTTTTTGTCTGAAGATGCTCAAAATGGAAGCACTTTTTCTCAAGATGGAAATATAAAGGTATATAATTGCAAATAAAACTTCTTTTTTAGACCAATAAAGAAACCTAATAAGAAAAAGGAGTACTGAACTTTTCAATTTTGAATCCATCTTTGATTAATTTTGTAAGGGTGTTTGTGGCAAGGGTATGAAACGGGGGAATGAGAGTGGGAATGATTCATGGAGTTTGAGCATTCGAAAAAATATTTTTCCCCATTTTCTCAAAAAAATAAAAAAAAAATAAATAATCTCCCCGCAATCACATTTTTCTAAAATTACATTTTATTCTCTTTCTAGCTACTTTTTATTATTCTCCTAACAAATTTTATTCTTTTCATAATTATTTTTCACTCTAATTATTTTCATTATTTTATTTTTCTAACAAATCATCATTATCTTCATAACCATTCTCTTCTCCTAAACACATATGGGGTGTGTTCGAGGAAGAGGAATGATGATGATTATGGGAAAATGAGACTTAGAGTGATTATTTGTGTTCGAGGTGAAACGAATGATTAAGGAAAAAGTGATTATTTGTATCATTTGGATGAATGAAATGATAATGAGGAAAATAAAATAATTGGTATAATGTGAGTGAAAAATAGTTACTGATAGAATTAAAAGTTGTTATATATGAAAAGAATAAAAAATAGTTAGGAGAAAAAAAAAAGTGATTTTGGAAAAACGTGGTTATGTGAAAAATGATTCCCAGTGTCTCAAACACCTAGAATCATCACGATTCTCATCCTCCCCATTTGTTCTTGGTGACCCAAACATGTCCATATAATCACTCACCATAATCTGATAGGTTCTAAACGTGAACACTAATATTAAATTGAAATACAAAATAAAAGAAATACAAGATTAGCTAAATTTGAATAGGACTTTAATATGCCTTCTCAAAATATGCTCGATTATTCTTTTTCTTTTTCTCTCCGGAATTCTCATTCACTCCCTAATCATACCTATTCCCCCTCCCAAACATGCCCTTCATTTCCTCAAAATGTAATATGTTACTTGGGTGAATCCCAGAGATACCCACATATATTTAATATTTATATCCACCATTGAAATGTCTAGAATTAATTATATGATGCACTACAAATCAAAAGTTCACTGTACTAAGACTCTTAAATCTATATTTATCTAATGGATATAGCTAACACAACATAATAAACTACGTAAATGTGGATGTTTCCTACCTTGCATTATTTTCGTTACTCTTTATTGTTGTTTACGATTATTACATAACAACCATAAATAAATATAGTTTGAGAATAGGAAAAAAAATATACAAATACAAGACATTCTATTCAAATCAGATCACTGAAAAGTTGTAAACAGCTTCAGAATCATTCCTCTATTCAAATTTATTGTGCATATATATCTTCTTCCACTTATGATCATCTTCAAAATAGCCATACAGTACAATAGTTACCTCTTGGAGCAGGAAAATGAAGATGGCAGATGCTTCAAGCCCGAAACGTCGAACAGTTCAATGAATCTTTGATCTGAAACTCTTGCCTTGGCAGCCGCAAATCGCTGGTACTCATCGAAAACTGATGATAAGCACCATTTCTGAAGCTTTCTAAAGCACCCAACAACACAACCAGTACGGTGCTGAAGAATGAGAAACAAGTTACACTAATTCGATACTAAGTAATAAATAAAACATTAGCATGCTGGAACCTCGCGTGTATACATACTTTTCCTCTTTTGCAATGGATTAAAACTGGGCGATTCCTCACATCTGCATTGTGAAAAATATTTCCCAAGTGAATATTAATATTTCCCAAGAACATTATGATATATTTGGCCTTAGAAGAATTAGGAATACTATAATAAATTTGAGAAAGGTATTAATCTTTTAATTTTTCATTAACTTTTCAGATATATATGGTATACAAAATATCAAATCTTAAAAGATCTTCTAACAAATCCTAAACAATAAAATTTAGACGGATATTTATTTCTAACATCATTTGGACAATTAGTTAGAAAAAGTTGGTTATAAATAATAGAAGGTGATCAGTATTTGTGAGAATATGCAAATATTGAGTGATTACACTTTGGGCTCAAGAGAGGATTCTCTAAAGAGGGAGGTTTCACGTACCTATCTAACTTGATTAGTTTGTATTTCTTTTATTCTTTATATTTCTATATTCAATAGCATGTTTTTGTTTTAATCCTATCAATTTCGTGACGATTGTCCTTTATTTATTTTTTATATTCGTGAGTGTTTCAGTCAACTTACTCGCATCTCAACTATTCTTACGAGATATACCGTCTAACCTTATAACATTTGAATGTCAAGACAATCGGTAAAAAATTAATTCCTGGACTAAATTCATCTCTTAGTCACTTGAGACACTCTTGACTATTAGGTCATTCCATGATTCACCAAAACATAATATTGAAATATGAAGATATAGATAAAAGGAATACAAAATAAGCCAAAGTTGTTAATAGGAACTTGGAAACTTCACTTCACTAGAGAATGCTCTCCTCACAAGACTTCACTCAATTCAACGATAATCGTTCACTAGCCATCCGATCCCCTTCCTATTTGTAACTATTATGTAACTAACTCCTCAACTAATTACCCAAAAGCCCCCATAGTATTTCCTACTTTCTCACATCTGCATTGTGGAAAAATATTGCCCCAAGTAAACAAGAATGTAAAGTTTTAAGTTAAAGCTCTAAGATGTGAATTATAGTAGGTACCAAGAATAACTTTAAGTGCTTCACGAATTGTATCGTCGGGAATGCTCACAAAAGGCTCCTGCATTTAGTTTCAACAACAAATTGATCAGAGTTGTTTTAGACTAAAAAGTCATTAATTGAATGCATTGGATTGTTCCCTACTATATATAATTGATGATAGGGTAGTTATTAGGGATAGTTTATGGGTCTATCATTAACTACCCTATCAATTGACACCAGGTTTTTTATTCTAAATTTATATTAAGTTTTCATCCAAACATAATCTCGGTACAAATTTGGATTTATAACTTCCAAAGTAGGAACTGAGTCGACTTTAGCCGAGATTTTCTACAAACGTCAAGACATGCATTCTAGAGTATTTTTGGGTTTCTAGCCAAGCTTGATTCAATTGACCCGAAGAACAGTCTAGAGACGAACTTTAGTTTGTAACTGTTAGGGACAACTACTCTACATGGGAACCTCCAAATTGCTAATGATATTGTCCACTTTGGATATAAGCCCTCGCGGCTTTGTATTAGTACATAATTAAAGTTACCTCAACTTATCAACTTAAGCTTTTAGGTTGATTGGTTATTTACATAGTTCAACATGGTATTATAGCAAGAGGTCTTCAATTCTTTGTCATGTGGGACAAATTGGTTGCATGCTATCAACATCCTCTCCCCTTGACCAAGGTACCACGAGTCTCCCCTTAAGGACACCATCTAACCAAATTATATTTGAGTACCACACTTCTGCTTTTTCAAACTCAACTACGGATTTGACTTATGACTAAACTCACTTTTCTAGTCAAGAATTCTAAAAGATTAGACAATAGAAACTAAGGAAAAAGACACGATTCTTATACCACTTGGTAGGAAAGATTACCTTGCGTGAGATATTCCACATTGATATGATATTGTCCATTTTAGGCATAAGAACTTATGATTTTGTTTTTTGTTATCACCCAAAATGCCTCATACTAATGAAAAGGGTTGTCATCAGGTTTAAATTCATGATTTCTCCTCTTTCTTTGCATACTACCAATAATAACACTCCGAAAGTAGAACTCAGCTGAGTTTGGTTGAGATTTTGTCCAAACTTCAAGAACAATTCAAAGGAAGATCTAGGGTATCCAACACCCCAAAGTTGGAAAGAGACAAATTTGATTTAGTTTTCATCCAAACATTGCAAAAAACACTTTAATAAGGGACGAACTTGAGTTAAAGATTATTACTTCCAAGTTCCAACTATTTGGTTAGAGCATATAAGGTTGAATAATAAGTCAAATGTTTGAGATTTTGGCATTGACACTAAAACAAAAAAAGGAATGAGGATGCACCCTCCTCTTGACCTCTTGAGTTGTCCAAATGTTTAGTTTTCTCTGAGGTTTTGCCAAACAATAAGCATTCAGTTGACAATCAGTACAATTTAAGGAAAACAAAGCAATTTCATCCTACTTTTCAATCAAATCAACATGGCAGCTGCGATGCAATGGAAAAGTTTAATAAGATGTTAAGCGCCTCTAACCCTAACCTCCCGTATTCAAAGAAAGAAAATGTAGATAATATACCATCTTCATGATCCCTCGGCATTTGAGACAAGAAAAATGAGAATGTGCTATGATCCAAGATCTAGAATATCATATTATAGAAGTATAAAGGAAAAAGAATACAAACTAACCAAATATTTGATAAGACAAGGAACCTCCCTCTCTAGAGAATCATCTCTTGAGCCCAAAGTGTAATCACTCAAAATAAGCATGTCTCCTCCCTTACAATCCTCTCTTATTTATAACCACTATACTCTAACTATCTTTTTAACCAATTGCCCAAATATCCCTTAACTATTTTTAATACAAAACCTATCAGAATGATTATTTGTGTTCAAAGTACAATGAATAATTATGGAATGAACCATTACCTGTATTTTTGAGGTGCAAAAAATGATTATAAGAATGATAATAGTGAGTAAATAAAGAATAAAGTGTGGTTATTAGAGGAATGAAGAGAATGAATGGTGATTATGAAAGATGATAGTCCATGATATAAACTTGAGTAAATAAATTATTTCTCATAATCATTCTCATTCTCCTAGGCCCAACCGCTTCGGAAGCATTGTTCAAATAAAGATCTACTTCATCAAAATACGTACTTGTAAATCACCGATGAGTTAGCCCAAGGCGATGATAATCATTATCATACAACCAACCAGCTCTCCTCTCTTTATGCGTTATTATTCTTTTACTTTTTTGTGTGTGCGTTCATATGTGTTCATCAGGTCATTGCTTGATTGAGTCAAGCAAGGCTAGAAAGTTGGCAAATTGAATTCAATACGTTGAGAGAATAGTTTCAGAAATAACTGGGATACAATTAATTAGTCAGATTAAACTTCATACCAAATAGTGCATTTGTTCAGCGCTCATATCCAAATTCCTCATACACTCGAGAATCAAGTTTACATAAGCATCAACCTTGTCTGAACTGGCCTAGAATTTACACACAAGCTAAACCTTGTTAGCGAAATTCCCCAAAACAGTTTTCATAAGCGCAGAGACAACCAAAGCAGTCAAACTAAGATGCAAATTACTCTTTTAAAGTCCTTATATGCAAATTCTTGCATATTGACATTTTTTTTTCCTTATATGCAAAATTTACCAGAACCAAACCATATGTTACTATTAGAGAAACGCCTTCAAACCAAAAGGCTTGGTTGAATTAGCAGAGTGGTTCTAATCTCTATAGTCAGTTTAAGGAGTGTCCAAGAAAAAACGACAACCGAGTTATAATTTTATAATATTCTTTTGGTTGGAACCCTTTTTTATATGTATGCGTGTCCGATTAATTAATAAGATAAGTTTTTAACGTATACTAAAATTATGGGCATTTGGGTTTTTTAAATAAAATGGGATGGAGGACTCGAACTACGAATATTGTAGTTGTTAATAGTAATACATTAGTATACCAATTGAGCTATACTTGTTTTGGCATGTAAATCTTGGATTTGAGTCTACTATCATATCATACAATTTTTTTATATAGATTTATGACTAGAAGAATGGGTCAGGTGTAGATAAACACAACTCGATAATCCAAATCAACTGACTCAAAAAAATATAAATTGTGTTGGTGTTGGATTGCGCCGAGGACGGGTTGATGAAAGGATCAACTCGACAGTTTGGATTGGTTCGAAAAATCTCTCTAACCCAACTTAAAAGAGACCTTATACATCCTAATAAGTTCATATGCATAGCATAATCGCGAAAATCACTTCAAAATAGCTTCCGCTGAGGATTGGGAAATGACAAAAACTAACCTCTCAATAATAATAGTTCATCGAAGTAAGACTTCCATAAAATTAACTTGAAAATGGAAACAAGAGAACCAACCTTAGTACCTTCAATCCCGAATTGAAACAATTGGATCCCATTCGACTTGAGAAAATCCATGCTGGCATCAGGATATGGCTCAGGACAGAGACATCTACAACAATCAGTTCACATTCAGTCATCAAAACAAAAACAGTGAAAGTAAAGAGTACAAAATCAAGAGCAAATGACGTAATAGGAAAAGTCTTACACAATCGATCGAAGGCCTAAGGTCTGCAAGAAGGAGAAGTTGGAAGAGTCGGGGAAGCCGGAGCGGAAAATGCCATTGTCGACGACGGCGAAGTTGAGGGGAGGGACGAAGAGGTCATCGCCGGCATTAATCTCGCCGTCGACTCCATTGAGATGGTCGGAATCATCATCAGCTTCGCCGGAGCTGAGTATTTGGTTCGTGTAATTGGACTGGTGATCGAGTGTCATGACGGAAAAGGATTTAAGAAGTGTGAGAAAGAAGAAGAAGAAGAAGATCAAGTGGTGAAGTAGAAAAAAGGCGACCGGAGCAGATTCCGATCCCGATTCACCTTCCGATTCCGATGGAAACTTTAGTTTCAATTAACTCAGAAAATAATTCGACAGTTGAAAGAAAGAGGGAACAGAGTGGACCAAGCAAGGTGGTTATATAGGGAATTGCTACTTCATAACCCTTCTTTTTATACTGCAAAATCCCCTTTTTTTTATTTTTCTAAAAACAACACTATTTAAAAGAAAAATTATATTTAATAATATACCATTATGATTTAACATGGATTGAAAAAAATAAATAAATAAATAGAACTTAAAATATTTTAGTTATATTTATGTTTGGAGGATAATAATATTGACTTAAAAATTTTTTACTTGATTTTATATATATAATAATTTAACCATTTGTGAAGATTTTAGGTTAGGTAGGAAATATAACTTATATTGAAATTTTAAATTTTCCTTTGATATATCTTTTATAATTTCATTAAAAAAATGTCTAAAATATCTTTAAACTTTTAAATTTTTTTTTTTTTTTTTTTTATATCTAATATGTTCAAATTGATCTGATAGAACATCAACCTAACACATAGTTTAATTTTCTATCAAAAAATATATATTAATTAACAAGACATTTGACATAAATTTGAAATTATACATCTTCTTTGATAACATTCAACATAATTATAAGATGAGTGGCAAATCTAAGTTTAACATATAATAAAAAAAATAGAAAGAAACATGATACATTTAAATAAGAAATCAAAATGAGCTTACCTCTATTAGTATAAGATTTGTAAATTGTCGTTGACTCTTTCATCTCGTGCACGGTAAAAAAATACTTTTAAATTGATCGATTGACGTATGTGTTAATTTATCTGACTTCATTTATTTGGATTGGAATCATCTGAAAAATTAGCCTAAGCCATAAATAAAACGCATGATTGAAAAAAATGTATGTCGTACAAAAATTATTGGTCGGTCATACGTCTATATCAAAATTTCATTTTTGTCAATCAAATGTATTGACTAGTAATAGATAATAACAAAAAAGTTATACATATCAACTTCTTTTTTTTTCAATTAAAACTATTCTTCTATAAGATATCATCATATTGAACTTATGTTTATTCAACTTTCTACAGGTGTCGCAGATTTGAGTGGAGTAAAAATTTAAACGATATTTTAAATCATCTACCGAACATCATTGACATTTGATCTTCATTCCGGGAGTGCAAAAACATTGATATAAATTCGAAAATCTAAAAGTAAAAAAAAAAAAATAATAATAAATAAATAAATAATAATATTTTTTTTAAAAAAATTGAGAAGTAGTGGAAAAAGGGACATTCTAAGGAATATGCTGAGACAAAAATGGTGGGTGTCCGTTGTTTAATAATGAGAGAGTGCGAGGGCTTTGCGCCTCGTCCTTTGTTTTTCTTTAAATTGTTTTTGTGACCTTTTCTTCGATTGGTTTTTGAAATTTTAATTTAATTATCTTATTCTAATTTGTCAGAGTTTTTTTTTTTTTTTTTTTTGGACATTTATTATAATTTGTCAGTTGGGGTATAGTTTATTTTGTATTATAATTATTGCATGCTTCCACTTGGTCTATTTTTCATTTAATTTTAATTTTAAAAGAATCCAATGTTTGTGATTTGCGGAAAAAACAATATATGTTTGGTCTTAATTTTTTTTTTTTTTTTTTTTTTTATTGGTGGATGTTTGGACAATTTAGGTATACTTTTAGTTAATTTGAATCGTTCAAAAAATATTTTAAGATTGGTTTATTTATTTATATACACCATTTTTTCATTTGTTTGTGTGAATTCTTTTAAATAAAGTGACTAAGTATATGAATTAATATGCTAATATAAATATACATTTGAGCAAATAAAATAATTGAATATTTAAGACAGTGTTAAAGTGATAGAAAAATAACAAAATTAGTTATTAGGAAAATTGTGAGTTATAAATTTAGTCCCTATGATTTGAAGAAAGTTATAATTTAGTCCCTATTGTTAAAAATCTAGACTTTAGTGTTTGTAGTTTAGAGAAATTTACCGTTTATTCTATATAGTTTGAAAAATTAGAATTTAGTCTCTAAAGTTTGATAAAATTTTAAAAATAGTCTTGTCTTTCGCGGTTTTTGATGAATAAAATGCGTAAAAGTTAGTTCTTACGTGTTTAATGATGAGAGTATGAGTGAGTAATTGATTGAACAAAAAAAGCATCATTTTATATATCAAAAGTTACATTTACGTACTTAATTCGTCTACGAAGTACGAATAACATTGACTATTTTTTAGGTTTTATCAAACTTTAGGGACTGAATTTTATTTTTCCAAACTATAGATATTAAATTTTAGTCGATAAGAGAATTTTGTATGCATGTAACCATTTTTTACGTAGGGAAAGTTTTTTCTGTTCGTGATTTTTTCTCAATTTTTTTAATTTTTTCACGTAAAGATTTTTGTTCTATTTTGTTGTTTTTCTTTTAATTTCTTTATTATTTTCTATTTATTCGTGTTGTAATTTAGGTAAGGTTTTTTTTCAATAGATTTTGGTGCAATACAATGCATTTTGTTTAATTATATCCAATTACGTCCGGAATGAAAATGCTCCTAAAATTATAGTTAATCTATGAGTGAACATAGTAGAACAAGTAAATGTAGAAATTATTGCAAATGTTTAAACAAATTAAATTATACGATGGTAATACTCTAAATATCTTGTTTAATGTCTGAATAAAAAATAAAAAAGGGGGAGAAACAACGGTCAATGTTGTTAGTTGATGAAATGTTATGGTCAAAATTGTTGGTTGGAAAAAAAAATGCCAACAATAATTGACTATAAAACTAACTTTCAATTTTTAAGGAAAAAAATAACTTTTAGTTTAGGATTACTTGTATAGGTTAGCAAGAGCATCAGTCTTAATCCGAAGATTATAAAGTCACGAGTTCGTTCGAATATTTTACCTCAATTATTGTAGTCTTAAAAAAAAAATCTTATGTAAAAGGAAGATGAATATGGTTATTGGGATAATAATGGAAAATAATGCAACTCTCTCGTGTCTATTAGTAGCTCCAGTCAAGTAAAATTGATTGAAGATAATGAAAGTTGAAATATTTAGTAATGTATTAAATATTTTTTTTAAATTATCAAAATTAAAATAGAGATGCTGAAATGCCCTAAATCTCAAATCTCCTAATTATTATTTATCACCCATAATCATTATTCTTTTTTCATAATCATTATTTATTCTCCTCATAATCTCTTTTTTTTTTCGCATTACAATTTTTTATTTTCCCTCATAACCATTTATTCCTTTTGTATTGGTTAATTTAGTCTCTCATAATCATTTTTTACTACTCAAATAAAGATAATTATTCTTTATATCTCTGACACTAAATATATTTAGCTTATCATATTTTCAATCCAAAATGCTTATGATCATTAATGTTGTCATCACCCAAATGCAAATATTACTCTTTGAGATGTTTATTTTGTGCTTTTACGAAAGTAGTACAAATGTGATTTTCTAATCACTTTTTAAACATCTTACCAAAAGAGTTTTTATTATAATCTCTACTTTTAAACCACTCATTTCTAATCGTTCAAAATAATCAATACAAAAGTTGAAATACACACAAAATCAAGAACAAAGCTCATAATTTAACAAAATATAAACTTTATGATTGGTGATACTCACCTTGTGAATTTATCCCATATTAAAAAAAATAATAATAAATCTTCTAAATATATATATGAGTGTATGAGCTATTCTCCTCACTTTTAATTAGCTGGTCGAATATCACACTATATAATATAGTTTAATACTCCAAAATTCCAAAGATTCACCCTAGCAGTCAAAAACTTAAAACTTGAGCATCTAATCTATGATAAGAAGAAAATTGTTGAAAATATTCATTATCTATATAAGATGCATGAGCTCTTCACTACTCATTAATTCTGAAGCAGAACTTAATACTATCTAATATTTATTTTCATACAAAACAATAACATAACTAATACTTTGCTCTACCCACGTTGGAAACTAGTGATAAAAGTACCCAAATACAATCAGCACAAAATCAATCATGTTGAAAAAATTGACATGGACTTTGCTTTCGAAACAAGAGAAACGTAAATTTGTATAGCTCGATGATTGTTATTACAATAGTAATTGACGTTTGTGAGTTAGAGAGTTGTAATTCTGAGACAGTGTTTGCTTGCAAGTAATGAACAGAGAATTGAGAGTTCAATTTTGTATTGATAAACAAATAAATTTGTTTGCCAAACATATTGACTTTATATTACCAAATGAGTTTACCAGCCGGTAAGTTTGACATACTTCTATTTATAAGCTTTGGTAACCTAACAATGTCAATGGACTCTCAATAAACAAATGGATAAGGTTTCACGTTAATTGTGTTTACAAAAGATGGAAATAGTCAAATCAAATGGGTTTGGCTCAATACTAATTATCCATTGTTGTTCAACTGAGGTATCCCACACTCAATCAACAATTAACTAATCCTACTATATATGTATAGTCGTCAAAAAATAACATACAAAATAAATTTTTAAACACTACTTTTGACATTTTCATTTTTATATTTAAATACTACTTTTATATAAACTCAAACCCTTATTTGAAAAGTTCAAGAATCAAATAAACACAAATTTAACAGTTTATAAACAAATCTCGACAATTTAATTCAAAACTTTCAATACAATTGATTTTTATGGGTGATGAAACCCCAACAGATAATCAAATAAAAATAATTCAACCTATAATGCATCATGCAAGCTATCTAGAATATAGCTCTAATAGCATGATTAAGATTATAACCTGATAATCAAAAAGTTTAGAACTCAAATATATATGTATACGATATATATAGCCAAGGAAGTTTACCTTATGCATGCTAGCAACTTAAGAAAAAAAGAGAAAATTATGATCACATTAGACATTTGTAAACATCACACTTTCAATAGAAGGGTGGATTCGAACTTTACACGTTGATTCAAAAAAGGCCTCCCGAGAATAACAATAGTATTATAACATAAATAGAGATATTAATATATAAAAAAGGGAGTCAAAAAACTTGGCCCTAATCTAACGGACAAGTGTTCTACCTAGAAAGGTCAATGAGTAGACAAAATTCAAGTTTGGAAGGTTGCTGCTATCTACTTTTCTCAACTAACCTATCTCTTTTCTCATTGTCCTACCACCTTCTAAGTTTGTTTAGTATTTCCTTGTATCTACACAAAATATTCTAAGCTACTAAACTTTAAGCCATTTATATATACCTGAAGGAAGAATAAACACTGGCTCAGCAGAAGAACATAGAACCATCAACATCCTTGTGCAATCGAGGAAGTTCGGGTATCGAAAGACTTCCAGCTGAAGTAACGGCTCCTCGATCTGACGAGGTTTCGGACATATCCTCAAATTTAATAAACTGACCCATTTGCGACGCAGCGAGATGTGCATAACATATTGGTGCAGCTGAAAAATCAACGGGAATGAGTTAACAATTGGATCAAGTGAAGGGACACTAAAGATTGGGTTGTGCTGAGAGTTTTATCAAATGATGGTTCGGAGTATATTACCAATTGAAAGAGCAGTTGTGCTCCTTTGATACCTGAAGAAACATTATCAAGATCCATAAAATGCATTAGTAATGATTTGCATGGGGAAGTTTTATATAGGGTGTGTTTGAGCCACCATTAATAAAGGGGGAGAATGAGAAAGGGATGATTCTCGGTGTTTGGGCCACAGAGAATCATTCTTTCCATAATCAAGTTTTTCCAAAATTACCTTTTTATTCTCTTTCTAACTACTCTCTATTCTTCCCATTACAATTTTTTATTCTCTCCAAAACTATTTTTCACTCCCTTATTATCATTCCCTTTACCCCAAACACAATTAACCATTCTCTCCATAATCACTTCCTTCACTCCAAACACAATTAATCATTCTCCCAATAATCATTTCGTTCACTCTAATTACAAATAATTACTCCTCATAATCATTCTCTTTCTCATTCTCCTCCTAATTCTCATCCCTCTCGTACTCATTTTCATTCATCTTTCCCAAACACATCCATGGAGGTGATAAAATTAGTAGAATTGTATGCTTACACGTATGATAGCGAATGAATAAAATTTTGAAGATCATCCGGAGAAAAACCAATATCATCGACCAAGACATGGTAGTGTGCCGGCCTTGACGTGCCCTATTATTAAACAATAATTGACATTAAAGATATAATAAAATAGCAGAGCTTAGCTTAGCTACTTGCATAATGCCTTCGCTCATAGAAAACCAAAAAACAAACAAAATGAATAGTTCATTGAACTATTCATTTAATATATAGATATATATATATTTATTTATTTATTTATGAGTGCCGAAGCCATCTCTGGGAAAGAAAACTTTTCATTAATGAATGAATAAATACAAACGTCCTATCAAACCAATTGCAAAAAACTATGTCAGTGAAAAATCAAAGTAGGGAGGTGACTGATTGTAGATTGAACACCTTTTCTTAATTCAATCCAATTGGGAATGAGGAATAAAACTTATGATCATATGATTATAGACGCATATTAGAGTTAGCTTTTAGGACGTGTTTGGTAGAGAGATTAACGTTAAGTTAAGAGGAATTAAGTTAAGTTGAATGTTATTATGTTAAACTGTGTTTGGTTGACATGTTAAGATAAAGTGGATTAAATTAAGTGACGGTTATTTAGTGCAGTGATTAAATTAAGCTAAGCGTTAAGTTATATTTGTTATGCATGTTAAATTAAACTAAACTTTTTATTTATCATTTTTCATGCATTTTTTAAACTATTTACCATATTATTTGTGCTTTTACGATTATTTGAGTAAAAAAAATATTTTAATTAATTCTTTAATATTTATGGTTCAAAATGATTTACCTAACCATTTGTTTCAAATCTTAAAATATTTCAGTTCTTAAAAGACGACATAAATTTAAAAATATAGATAAAAAGTTCATTTTTATAATAGTTCATTTTTAATTTTTTTGGATGAAATGATCATTAGATAAAAGATCATAAACATAATCTGGATTAAAAAAAAATCAGCAACATTTTTTATAATAAAGAGTAGAAATATTCGTAAAATTGTAGAATGATTATTTTAAATGATTAAAAATGAATCATTATAAAAAAGAAATTATAGTAACCGTTTTATTAGATGAAATTTTTATAGAATAATTTTTAAAAGTTTATTTTCAATAAATCTATAAAAATCTCAAACAAGCGATCTTTAAAAATGCACAAGTTAGTTTTTTTGTGCAAGGGTTATTTTTGTGGTTATCTCTACTATAGTTAATTTTAAATTAACCTTAGTTTAAAAAATAGTTGTCAGCTGTGACTACATATCAATTTTTCTGGAGAAGTCCTTTCACTCTTTTAATAAAGGGTACTTATATTTATCTTCCTTATTAGTTTTCTATCGTCTTTATTTTCTTTCAAACTTCATCCCCATTCTGAGCACCATGTGAGAAACAACAAGAAGCCTCCTTTTGAACGAAAAGAATCAGCAAGTAGAAGGAATAAGCACCCACGAGAATCAGATATATTTGAGTTCACCATTCTTTGTTTTCATCTTCTTCCTATTCCGCCTTTCTCTCTTGTCTGTTTCACTAGTTAAATTGAAATCGCGATATTCATGTGATTTAGATCGATGGGTTTGGGAGAAATGAAAGAGAGAAAAACTTAAGATGATGAAATTGGGGAAATAGAGGAGGGCGAGAGAGATAGAATGGAAGAAGATAGAACCGTGAGAGACGGTAGAGAGAAATTATTGAAAAAATAAAAACCCTGCAAATAGCTCGGATTTGAATAGTGATCACTATTCAAATCCAAGTTAATTAAATGCTACCTCGGGCGTGGTAATACTGGGAACAAACACAGTTTAAATGGGATTAACCCGTATTAATAGGGTTAACTTAATACGGGTTAAGTTAACCCCACACCAAGCACGCCATTACTCTCGTTGCATTGTAGATTGTAAATTAAACCGGTAACTTCTATATTCCTAAGACTTATGTTTTATTGAAATACTTTTATCCAAACATATTAATACTTTACATGTAACTAAAAGAACTTACGATCATTCCCGCATGAGCACACATGAAGAAGTCATAATTCCTTGGATGTACGACTTTTGTGTCAACGACCGTACCTATAGTGAGAAAGTATTAACACCCCAAGAATAAGGTGAACCTTAATGAACAAATTAAATTACAAAGAATGGTAACAGACCAGGTGGAACATTTTCTGGGGCACTGGCTTGAAAAAATTTTGTATGGTGATTTTTCTGCCCGACAATAACCGTGAACTTCGGAACATTAACCTCTCCAAGATGTTGGTAAGCCTGCAGTAGAATGAACATCTCAGTATCAGGTAGAGCATTACGTAGGCAACTGATCCAAGGACAACTAAATTCAAACTATTGTTCTTTAATTCAACGATACTTAACAGAGTGTGGAATTTAAACTCATAATCTCTTGATTATCATGTCTTACATCAACATGTCGGTCGAGTTAAGCTTAAGCCCTTATTGGCTATTGTTGGCACCGTTAAACTAAACTTTAATAATGCTGACCAGTAATATTTTAAAAAGCTATCGAGACTTACGTTTTGAGGCTCGTCTCGTGACAAGCCTCTAATTTTTAGCCTCGAAAATTACACCTTAATAGAATTATATGAAGCTTACGCCTCTATGAAAGCATCAAGGCCTACGCTTTAATGATTAGAAAAACAGTATTAATTTTCTCTATTCTATATAAAAATAAGGGTTCAAATCATAACAATTTGAACTATTACTGTTTTTACTACGCAATATATCTAATTCTATTAAATTTTAATATTAGTGATGTTGAAAAAACTAATAGAAATTTTGTTTACATGTCAATGGTCGGGATGGTTTTTTTATTTACTTTTACGTGCTAAGTGCTGCAAAACTTGTTTATACAACTTAGGTATTTGTATACTTAAAATTGAGACTTATGTCTCATACCCCCTTGAGACTAGGACCTCGTCTTAAGAGAAAAAAACTTCAATTTCATCTTTATTCTTTTAAAACATTGCTGAATACTGGCTAAAAGGTCATCAATATTCTTGTTAGCTTTAAACGCAATTTGTAGATGATATCGAATGCACTTCAAAATGACAGCCAACTTTCTTATTATCAACCATCCCAATCATGTAATCAGATTCAAAAACCGAAAGGCAAGATAGGAAATTTGTTGATTAAATATGAAAATGGGAGACGGTCGACGTTCAGAGGGATTTCAGAATATAGTTGTAGGCAGGTACCTTGACTATTTGATCCAACTCAATGTTCAAAACTTGATTAAATTGAGATTCGCTAACTCCGTCTCTGAGAATAAAAATAAAATATTAAGGTTGGGAGTCGAAAAAAACGAAGTCGGTAGATGGTATTATCTAGCAATTTAACAACCAAGGTCCCACCTGAAGACAATGATCTGAGTTGGTTTCCGGCCACTGCTAGTTCTATAGAAATCCAAAAGCAATTCCCTGCATCAGAAGAAACGAGCATTGAATTAGTTAAATTTCACTTCTATTTCTAGAACTTTTTGGCTTGAGTCTTACATGTTTGTTGAATCATAAGAAGCTAATGCCCCTATGATAACGCACTTAGGCTTAAAGTCGCAATGCCTTATAAAATAACCAGAAGTGTGTTGATTTTTTCCATTTTTAAAAATAATAAAGAGTCAAACCATAACAATATGAATTGTTATTACTTTTACTACACCATGAATTATTACTTCTTTTTTTTAGCTAACAACAATAGAGTGGGAGATCCAAACTCCAGAGCTCTTAGTCATCAAGTCCACACTAATATTGCTTTAATGCTATTACTGCTTGAACTCGAAAATATTAAATCTTATAAATTTTATCTGCAATGTTTTACAAAATAGTTTAATCTTATTAAGATTATGAGAACTTAGTTCATGATCTCATTCTCATGCATTGCTTTCATCTTCCATTTTATAAAAGATCAAGGATTTTCTATTATGTTTTTTATGTTAGATGTTACAAAGGCACAATCATTAAGAGATCCTCAATTTCATAAAGTTAACCCAAAAAACCTTCTGAGATTTATGAATGACAATGTAAAGATATTTTATGTAACGAAAATAAGGTATGGTGCCAATGTACATGCCAAAAAAAACTATATTAAGAAAACAAGTCTTCCAGGTGAGGAATTGTTCGTTGTCAATGGAAAATACCTAATGATACCATCGTCAGTGCCATCCTCCTGAGGTTTATAAAGAGCATCAATCATTTCCAACTTAGGCGACTGGGTTCTCACAGCTGCTCTATACCTTGATATTAAAGGCCAGGATCTGGATCCAACAACCTAAGAGATCCAAAATAATACAAACAATAAAGTGTCTTAGCCAAATAAGTTAATATCACATAAAAGAAACAATAGTACAGTTATTTACTGCAGCAATTGATGGCACGTCCGATCGTCCAGGAGACCCGTGAGACACATCCATTCCCAAGATCAACGTTGGAGTATCTTTTACCACCGGAACACAAGACGCATGCTCGATAGCCAACAATGAGTTTATACCACCCAGCTAAAAAGAAAGCATATTGCATAAGCAAAAGAAACCTATCATAAAAAATTATTAGCTAAATAGGAAGAGAAACTGCTCAAAATTTAAATTATTACCTTCGAGTTGATCTTAAGAAGCACATTAGTAATATACTGATCATTAATTTTAGTGGGGGAAATGCACTGTGTAACAATCCCAAAGTCGCATAGACACTTTTTCTTCCAAGGTCCTATCACAAAGAGAGAGAGAGAGAGAGAGAGAGAATGAATTACTTAAGAAAGAATAAACCAATTAAAAGAACAAGATGAGGACAAAATGCAGAGTTAACAGTGCCAAAGTCACATGGAGGATTCTTCCAGGTCCTTTTCCAAAGTAGAAATCCAAAATAAAACATATGAATGAATGACCAGAATCTGAAGAACATAATACATAGGGAGGGGAAAAGAAACAGACCATAAATATTAGAATTTTTCTTTTCTGGGAGGACACAGAGAATAAAAGATGGGGGGTTTTGCAACTTCGACATAGTCTGTTCAAACATATTCTCAACCCTGTCAACAGGGCTGGCCCTTCTAGAATGCTGGTCTTCCTCGATCAATGTAATGGGTCTTTCAATATGCTGCAAATATATGCATGTACAAGAGAGTCCAATAAGACAGCAATTTATGAAGACAGAATTATTTGATCAAAGTAAGCAGTATAAGCACGTGGAAGACCAATACAAAAAAAATGATAACAAAGCAACAGGTCGATTAATACGTACAATGCCCTTATTTCTTCCACAATTGATAAGTTCACGTGATATGTAGCTAGTATCACAACGAGCTGAGAAATTGACCACAATCCAAGAGTCAATGCGAGTGGGATTCAGAAGTGTCTGCAAAAGAAAAGAAATAATGCTACATCAAATACAAATACAGATACAAAATAATAATAATAAGTCTATCAAAGATTAGCAAAAGCAAAAGTCATGCATATCTATAATTTACATGCATGTATGTTTAGAATCCAAATTGCCCATCATTTATGTTTCTTAAATGGTTTTAAAACTAGAAGTCTAGAACGTAACTTTTCATTGAATTAATAAAAAAAACTAACTTCAGTATATGCTATAATAAAGACATGCTCAAATTTGCATAAAAAATTAATTTTAGCACATCCTAAATAAATTGAAATTACTACTAACAAGATACAATAAAAATATATGTGAAGTGCAGCACAAGGCTAAAACACTACTATTCAAACAATGCTGTATTTCCTTCTCTAGACCTTGATATAGTTTCAGGCTTACCTTGTTATTAAAGTTCCAGCGACCATTACGAGGGATACAATCATCACTTTTACCAACCTTCAACTGAAAATAAAGTGTAATCATTTAAGGCAGAATCAAAGATTCTTGAAATAAGGATGATACACGATCTCTCATTTGTTTGCTGATGCTCATAGGCAAATAGTCACCTTTGGAGATTCAAGTACACGACCCTCAACCTGTGTAAGTTGTTTATCTATCTTTAGCACACACTGAGCTAGCACCGGATCCTCATCATATCGATAATTATTCATAGCCTGTCAAATAAATTTCCCTTAAATCGGCAGTAATTAAGAATACAAGTCATATGAACTCAGATTTTGAAAAAAACTTACATCGGTAACGATTTTTATTTTCTCCTGAGGCTTCTGTCTGGATTTCTCAACCAAAGATGCTCTTTGCATTGAAGACAAAGCTTTTGTGTATCGTTGAAGCGAAACGAGTGAGCACAACTAAGAACCCCCAGAAGAAGAATGTTATGTCTTTAAAATAAAATTGTCATGAAAGTACAATAATTACTATTAAGCTCAACAATTGTTTGAACCTCCAAAGGCAAATAATTCGGCCGTTTAGGCTTCCCAACATCAAGACATGGAAGATAAGCAGAATAAGTCAATTCAATGCCACAATGTTTGCGGAAGTATTCATGCACAGTAATATCAACCATCTCCCCGTCTGTACTACCATTATTCTTTAGTTTCATGGAAAATCTAGGACAAAAGCAAAGATGAATGTTAGAATCATTCCAGTACAAAAGGTAGCAGAAATTTCCTCCAAATTGTTTCATGTAACATTGACATACAATTGTTGGTTACAAGGCTTTTCACTTAAACCAATGATTTTAAACTCCATATTCCGATGTCTTGCCTTAACCCTCAAATTCTTTAACGTTCTTTTTGCCTAGACATTAATAAAAACAAAAATGAAAGAGATCTTAGGGAGAAAATAAGTGCAGCACTAAATTCAAAAGCTGAAAAATGTGCTTAATGTTATGTACCTTTGCCCAGTCAATAAAACGTGGTTCGCGTACATTCTGATTGGCTATTAGGAAGTCAATCACTGGTCCAGGTTTCAATATCATTGTGGTAGAAACATCTTCAAAATGATATGAAATACTCAGTATTCGTGATGACGGTAGATAAAACACAAAGTCTTGTATTAATCACAATACTTGCAAGAATAATAGTAAATAAAAATATTACCCATATTCAAAGATAATCCATCTTGAGCCAATCTGAAGCTGGAATGGAATCCCCGTACTCCTGTCACCCCTCCTCCAACATCAGTAAAGTTCCTTGAGTCATCATGAAAGAATGACTGCCTTACCAAAAGACAACCCCTACATAACCAACGAGCTTTGTCAAGATATTGGTTAACAAGAAGGGGGGAAAAACAAACAGGTTAGCTTAGGTAACAGTAAAACTCATTTTTTTCCAAAAAACAAAAAAACAGTAGAACCCAATTACCGGTTTGCTGCTTGCTGCCTCAGGATAATGTCAAGCACTCTCAATGCATCCTGAGTGCTGCCATTATCTACCTCTGATCCCTTAAGGACGGTAAAAATGGACTTCATTGGAACTTTTGTAGCAAAGCTTAGCTCAATGTTAAAAGTCTTTGACTGAAAACTACGCTTTGACCTCTTCCCAATCCCATTTGGGCTCCCACTGTCCCCATAATTACCAGTTACTCTGTAACAGAATAATTGTCGATAAGTTATAAATGAAAGAAACTTAAGTGTCTATAGTTCAAATGAAATGAGACATACGATTTTGCATATGATTCCTCTAGCACCACTGTGAACTCAAACTTGTTTTGCGGAAGGGGACCAACGGAGTAAAGACATTTTTCTCCATCATAAGCGAACCTTTTATGTGCAAGTTCAGCTGCGTAAGTTTGATAGAGTTTATCTATGAGTTTCCGCCCAATATCCTTCCCTTCAACAGGCCTATTATCTTCGTATTTAATTGAAACCTGAAAGAAAAAGGCAATGATAAGTATAACATGAAGCCCAAGGGATAAGCGGCAGCAAAAAACAGACAAATAATAAGAAAAAGTATTAAATGCATACACTGTATTGATAAAAGATTAAATCCGGAGCATTAACAGATACTTTAAAGTAGTTAGTAAGCAAAGGAATACGTCTCCCTTTGCTACCTACACCATGTCTACTCATAATGGTATATGTAGGAGGCACTGCTTTTTCTGGCTTCATATTAGGAGGTATTGGTGCTCCCGGGAGCAAAGGAGATGCTACACTTTCCTCTTCGGGATTAGTAATGTTAACCATCTTTTAAACCAAAAGGAAAACCTGAAGCAGCAAATGCATGGGGATTAACAACTTAGAGAGAACAAAATACCTTGGCCAAACATACAAGTTAAGATCATCTTAACAATTTGATAATACTATAACATCTCAATGTGTGTAGATCAAGTCAAATAGAAAAACATCCGGAAGCTAAAAAAAAAAAGACTAGAGCATAGCAAGTCCAAGAAATTTTAGGACGTTCAAACTAAATAGAAATTACCATCGTGGCATCGCAGCTTACCCAAGAAAGAAACAACAAAAGAACCACAAAATCAACAAAAACATTAAACCAGAAAAGTAAAGCATGCACATGATTCAACAACTCATAACTCCAATTGAAAAGCCAAGAGAATTTAAGTAGCTAAACAATCATATCAACACAAAAATCTAATAACGAAAAACAATGTACTCTACATTCCAAAGAGTGAGCATAATACCTTCGCCAAACATACAAGTTGAGATGTTCTTAACAACTTGATGATACTATAACATCTCAATGTGTACAAATCAAGTCAATGGAAAATTTAGAAACCTAAAAACAAAGACAGTCTATAGCATCGCAAGTACAACAAATTTTAGGGCGTTCCAAGGCTTCATCAGTCGAAAGAAATAACAAAATAACCACAAAATAAACCAAAACATTAAACCAACAAAGTACATAATGCACATAATCAAACGACCATAATTCCAGTTGAAAAGCCAAGTTACGAAGCTAAACAAATCATATCGACAAAAATTCTAACAACGAAATACAATGTATCTCAACTCTACAATCCACAGAGTAACCAGAACCAGCAGAAAGTGAAATCGCAGCATTCGAAGTCCAGTAATGCATGAAAATGAAGGAAACACTGATCACATTTAGAAACAATGCAGCAAAATACACAAAGAACAAACCACTGAAAATCCTCGATTCGATCGATACCACAAATACGAAGACTAGCGACTAAAGAAATGCGTCAAAACGAAGTCAAACAACGAGTCGAGAGAGAAGAATGCCATAGCAGTAACAGAGAAGACGATGCAAGCAATGATTGCATAACAAATGAAGAAGACGATTAACCTGAATGAATCGAAGCTCCGTTTAGGGTTTCGAGAGGAAAAAGTTGGAGATGAAAGAGAGCTGAATGCTTGTGCTTCTGATGTTTGCCAGCAGAGGAAGAAGAAGAAGAAGCGCGCGCGAGAGAGAGGGAAAGGGAAAATAGATGTTTATTTTACAAGGGAAATTTTGGAGCCTTTTTTTTTTATTTCCATTTTGTGAGTGACCGGAGGAGGAATACAGTAATGTCACGGAGACCGTATTTAACCGTACGCTACATTTTTTTCTGCATCCACGCCGTATATCTGTGGGCTAACGACGCTTGATGCTTAGTCAACGGATGGATTTGCTCTTAGGGTTTCAAGGTAAAGAGATTCAACGGTGACGATTTTCGTGTTTTTGTAGTGTCGTTGTACGACGTGTTCTTCCTATTTGCAATACTTTATTTTTCCTTTTTACTTACTGCAAAATTTTTGAATTATGTTATTTAAGTCTGCATTTTATAAGAAAAAACAAAGGTGAACGATAAAAACACAAAATCACAAAATCAAATCAATCCAATACTTTCTTTTTATAACAATATTGGATGTTTTCTAAAATTAAAATATATTAATTTGTTTTTTATTTTTTATGAAATAATTAATATTAAAACTCAACTGAATATATAAATATTAAAGAGAAATAAAATTATATTGGTGGAAAGATTTGATTGAATTACAAATTATATGCACTATAAATATTAAATTGTTTTTGTTTGAGTGATTATAATACTTGATTAATAATCTATTATTTACAATAACCAATCTTAAAATATCATTTTGGAAAAATTGTATTATATTTTTAACTTTTCATATTTACCTACTTTCTTGTAAACCAATTTATTTATGAGTGTTCATAAAAATCGAGAACTCGATTACGTGGACTATCCAACCCAAATTATAAGGGTTGGGTTGGGTTATAATTTTATTTGAATTGAGTTATGATTTTTTAATTTTTGTCGGGTTGAGTTGATTATAGAGTTGACCAAAAATTAACTTGGTGAATCCAACTTCCTGAACTTATAATAATATATATATATATATATTTATTTATTTATTTATATATATATATATATATTTGTGGGTGTGTTAAAACATAAATTATTAAAAATATAGTATTTTAGTATAATAATAAATTACATGCACTAATAATTTTTAAAAAATAATAATCTAAGTTGAAATATAGTATATATCATTCGTTATTCATTTCTTTATATAATTTTAGGTACGAATAGACTTAATTTATAGAAAAAAATAATAATTAACATGACCCGGTAATCCTAAAAATCCCCTAACCCAACCCAGCCCAGATCATGTACACTGCTAAATTTATCCATCAATTTAATTTAATACTAATTTATCTTCCTTATTTACTTCCATTAATTAATAATTATTTCCCTAATATAACATTTCCAAAACCGTTTTTTGTCTTCCATTTCGTCACTTTTATTAAGTTATTGAACTATTATTCCTCCATTTTTTCTGGCCCAACAAACACCAGCATACACATTTTGTTTAGGTTTTCAATTAGCAAAAAACTGTCAGACTGCCATTTCGGCGAACGAAGACTCCAAATCCAACGGAAAAAAAAAAAAAGTCGTCGGGAAAAGGGAGATATTTGCGCGACAACAACGATTGCCGTCGGCATATATGAGGAAACGCCGACGGCAATTTCAAAGTTGTCGGCAACAGGTGTTTTGGCCGACTACAAAATAGACCGGCGGCGATTCACTTTCATTTCACCCAAAAAATACGTTTGGGAATCAAAAAGGTGTTGTTGCCGATGGCTAACTTTTGCCGTCGGCGATTCCGTTCCCGACGGGTTTTTTCTAACGGTTGTTTTGTCATCGGAAAAATACTTTTGCCGACCGTTTTTTGACATTTATCGATGTTATTTACTTATGCATATTTTTTTAGCCATAGCTTTATTTTATGCTGTGACATTGTTGGTTAAGATTCATGTGCTTACTAGGATGTTGTTTGCTATAATTACAAATGTATATGAATTATAAATTTACGTCTATAATCATTGATACATTCTATATATATTTGTTTTTTTTCTTATATATATATTTGACTAGTTTATAAATTTTATGTAATAAAATTAAGTAGGTAAACTGAGCATGGTTCAGCTGGTACTAGTAACGTTTTATTATTCATTAAATTACTGATTCGAATGTTGTTGATGTTCTTTTCTCTTTGGCCATACTTGATCGTATTGCTCTTATATTGTCAATCCAAACAAGACTCAATTTAAACATTTTATAGTCAAAGAGCTAAAATTAGACAAAACTACAAATTCTAAGCGACCAAAATTTTTACATTTAAAAATTTAATAAACACCATAATTTGAACTTTTATTATATTAGTGGACAGTGACGTGACACGTGGCAGGAATCTTGAGAATCAGGAGGAGTGGTGAGTGAACAGATCACGTGCAATATCACATGCGAATTTTGATATATGGAAAACAACAATGGCGAATACGCGACCCAAGATCCCAAGGCCATATGTATTTTCCAAATGTGCATGAACATGCTTCAAATCCATCATAATATAATCTTTCATTTTTATTTTCTTAAACATAGAATATGAAACCATATAGACTGCCAAATTAAAAACTTCTTGTCATCATAAAAAAATGTTCACATTAATGTTTTTTTTTTTTTTGTTTTTTTTTTTGAAAAATAAAAAAAATGTTTGACAATCCTCGTTTAGTTTTTTCATTTGTAAAAATTAATCAATAGATAATTTGGAACACTTGTAACATAAATAGTTGTGAAATGATTATTTTGAATAGTTATAAATGAGAAATTGCAGCAATAATTTGTTTGAATTAAATTGTTATAAGTAATTATAAAACATAAATTTTAATATTGTCATAAAGGTTCTAAACAAACATCACGTGCATGTTTTTGTTTCATGATTAATAATTGTATAAAACATAAAAAATACAAACTAAATTTGAAATACTTCTTTGAGCTTACTTTACACAAATTTGTTGGGTTAGTTCTTTCGATACAGTGGGGGTTCTTTTTTTTTTTTGGAAAACAAGTATTTTTCTTTCTAAAATTTATTATATTTTATAATTTTAATGGCGATTATTTCGGTTAATGGTGGTGTTTGATTTTGAATAAGACGGGTGGTAGAAGAAGATGACATGCAATGTGGTGGGTTCGGAAGAAAGGGAGGGAGATGAGGGAAATGAATTTTTTTAAAATCAATAATAATGGTGGGGTTTTTTTTTTATTATTGATTATTGCTTTTATTCAAATAAATGTCAAAGTAGTTTTTTATTCTAATTGTGTTGATTAATTATTTATTTGACAATGTAATTTGACTTTTTTTTTTTAATCAAATAAATTGTGAAAATTATATTTAGACCTCGTACTATTAAAATATATATGTTTTAAAAATCAATGCCTTTTTCACTAAAATTTAATTTACGAGTTAATTTCGATATTTGTATAATTTTAGAGGGTTAATTGATAAAATTAATAATGATTTGTGTAATTGTGTAGTCATCAATAACCAATTACATTTTAGGCAAAATTTCAGAAATAAGCAATAATACTTCACAATTCACATAAATGATAACTTTTTTTATTTTAATATGGTAAATTTTGTAGTTGATATTATTCATAATTTTTGTTTTTTTTTTTAAAATAAACCTACATTAAAAAAATGAATTATAAAGGAAAAAAAAAATCAACTTACATGTATACTTAGCACAACTTGACTGAACACTCAACTTAACTTGATTCATGCATCAAACAACCAGCAACTTAACTTAATATGTCAACCGAACACAAAATAACTTAACTCTCACCTTAACTTAACCCCTCTTAGCTTAATCTTAATCTTTTCATCAAACATATCCTAATAGATCAAGAATTTGTTTTACACAGCTACATTTTTTTACCAATTTGTTTTAATAAATTATTATAAACATTATAATATATATATATATATATAATGTATATATTTGTATGTATGTATGTATTAATATTTTGCCGTATATGAAAAATCTCCTAAGAGTATACTCCATTAACAATCATGTGTAAAATAGTAACTTTAAACTCATTGGAATGTCATTTTAATCCAAATAATGACTAAATTATTGAAAATGAGTATCTTATTCAACCAAATATCATGTTATTAGTTATTACTCCACATTTATAATTTGTATAAGTAAAAAAAAAAAAAAAAAATTGCAAGTGAAATGAAAAATGAAAAATTATGATTAACTTAATCCTTACGTCAAACTCAGTTTAACTAATTAATACTCAACTTAACTTAATCCTTGCAACAAACAACAGCTCAACTTAATTTCTTACAAAACACATATTAACTTAATTCTTTAGATTAACTTAACACCGACTAACTAAATTCTAATTCATCCACCAAACACGCCCTGAAAGGTTTTAATAACATATACACTGTTTTATTACATAAATAAAGTAGAAAGTCATGATTTAAACCACTATTAAAAACTAAATACATAATAATCTTTTGTTAACTATCAATCCTATAACATATTCAACTTTTATTCCTTTACAGATTTAAAATAGTCAAAAGTGATCAAACATATAATTATATTTCCTACACTATCTCTTGAGTATCGTTAGATTTAAATAAAACAAAAGTTAAAAGTTAAAAGTTATAGCAAAGAGATATATATATTAAATTGTCTATTTTCTTCATAAAATAAAATCAACAAACAATGTAAATACACATAATTGACAATGTTACCCATTTAAATAATTGAAATTATTTACCCAATTTACCTAGTTACATAATTTAGAAGTAGTGGCTTAAAGCTTTGATTCATTGTTGTTGTTGCTGTTTTTTTTTTTTTTTTAAATAAATAAAATACAATAAAATAGAAAATAAGGTGCGAGAGACACAAAAATTAGTGCTGCCCTCTCGAATGGCTGTGCTTAGGCCAGTGGTGACGTGTCGGTCGGCTGACTTTTCTAACCTGCCGTGTAGATGTCAGATGCCTGACAGGCATGGTCCCATTCATAAAGGTTATATTTGACCAAACTTGTTCAAATCATTTTATTTTATTTTTTTCTCCATAAATTATAAATAAATAAATTTAGAAAGTGATAACAAATGTAGAAAATATCCTTAAAATTATATGAGGAGTTTGTGTGGGTAGTTTGTTTGCAAAATATTAATAATAATAATAAAAATATAAGATTTTTATAGAGTGGTTAGAAAATTTTATTTTTTAATTAAAAATAAAAACTCATTTTTAATACTTGGATAAATGATTCAAACAAACTGCCCCTAGTATTTTGTGTGGATAATGCCATTAAAAATTCAAAAATGTTTTTAAAGTATGTTTAAGATTTTATTATTATTTTATTTTACTATTAAAATTTTATTTTACTTTATCAAAACTGTTATCTCATATATGTTTAAGATTTTATTATTATTATTATTATTATTATTATTATTACTTGTATTTCAAAAGATAAATCTTAATAATTATATCTAAAATGTAAAATAAAAGGTATTTTCGAACATTTCACATAGTTAAAAAAAAAAAATTAACATTTTAACATTTTCTCTAATGTAACCTTCACATAATTACTGCGGGACGGCCTAAATATGTTATCAAATCAATAAAACAAATAAATTATAATATTATAATGCAATAGATGACGGCAAACCCCACCATTAAAAATGATATTGTACAAATTAATTCCTACAATAGCAAATTTTAATTGATATTATATTCATCAATCAAATCTATGATTAATTGATATCAATATTTTGGTGTGTTTGGTATGAGTGAAAGTGGTATGTTAGTGGAGCCTTAACACAAATGCTTAGAGTGAGAGGGAGTCTATCTTATCTCTAGATATCTAACGAGGACTCGTGGAATACGACACCTTATATTTTGTAGAAGTATTCCTCATGATATGGAGGTGCTTAAACCTAAAGTGTGGGAATTTCTAAGTTTGTTCGGTTAGAGTTAGGATGTTTCTTCATCTTCAAGGGATGACTTTTATATGAAGTTCTTTTTTCACTATCCTTCAAAGAAATGCGTGTTATCCACAACATCTATGAGCTTCCCCCAAGGGGAGGAAGCGCCGCTACTCAAGCTTCGGGTGTTTCATGTTGAATTGATCTTCTTATGTGTTTTCACTGAAGCAAGGTGGATGACCGTCTGGAGCGATGATGAGTGCTTCAAATATTATGTGATGCAATTATGTTGATAAAATAAAATGAACACGAAGCACTAGTTTATTTGTTAGACTAAAGAGATGATGTTTACAAGTGGAAGTAGTGATCGTGTATCGAGAACTCGAGGAAGAAGACTTGTCCTTTTTATAGGGGAAATATTATGAGTGTGGGAAAGTTAAGGAGGCAAAAGCTTGTTGGATATCTTTTTAGCTATTGGAGTGAGAAGTTGACCTGCTTGGCAATTTAATGAGAACTTCGGATAGGATAAGATTAAGAGGATTGATGGGAGTGGGCTAAAGTTCCTGGAGATCCATACAATTGTCCTCCACAATGCTTTAAAGTGCGCGTTTCGAGGTGGCTACCTGTTAATCATGTACTTACAAAATTAGATGGGGAGTGCCAGCTGGCGGGTCCAAGTGGGCATGACGTGAACTAAATCATTTGTCTAACCGTAGCGGTTTGGTCTAGGTTCCTTGACCTGGACAGTTTATTGGTCCAAACTAAGGCTTCAAATTCACTGATTGGGACAACGGTTCATGTTTATTTGGAGTTGTAAACCAGTTCCTTATTCTCTTTATGTTGGAAGAGTCCTCGCATGCAAATTTCATGTATCTATGTGGGGTGGAAAGATTAATGGTTGTAGCGTCGTGAAGTGTTTGGTTTCTTTAGTGTCGCTTAATAATTTCCATTGTGTTAAATTATTTTGTTTGTTTTATCTCATTCATGGATACGCTTTTCAGGTTATCCCTTAAAGTTACTCGAAAGTCAACCCAAACCAGTATTGATAATGGTTCTTGGACTGATTCAATTGGACTTTTCCGTGAATTTCTCTGCTAGTAATGTTTGCCATAATGATTTCTACTTTTTTAGTCTATTTACGAGTTATAAATCTGACTGATGGATTATACAGTTTGTTTCAGGTCTGTTCCCTGCCTAGTATTTTAGTCATAGGTAGGCTTGCCTCATTCGTTTCTAATGATGTTAGTTGTTTGAGAGTTGTAAGTTGTTTTTTTTTGTCGGTATGAGATGTAAATGAATCACCTTCAAACACTATTTTCAATTTATGTTAAATAAGGGTTCTTTTTTTTGTTTGCGCCACTCTCAATCCTTCGTACTAAGCAATATTTGTGTCACTTCACTTTTGCTTACAGTTTTTGTTCGGATTTGACTGCTGCAATCACTTCCAACCCATCATATATAACAAGGAATTCTTACCGCTTCCACTATTAACCCGTCGGTACTAAACTTCTTCACTTATACCAAATATCCATTAGGATTTATGAGCTCGACGTTCTTTTTAGTTAAAAAACAATACCATGAGGTTTTTTTGTCACTCCTACTCGCAATCATTCCAACCCTTGTACTAAACAAACAAAAATCTTGCCAATTCCACTAATAACATATATCTAATAGCAGACTCTATCACTCGTATAGAGCACTCATTATGTTTGATTAGCTCAACATTTTTTTAGTTAAAAATAAAAATTAAGAGTGAACGGATTCAAACTCATAACATACTGGTTACAAGTATACTTATGTTTTTTTTTTGACATATGGCAAGTATACTTATGTTGGTTGAGCTATCAATGTTCTGATAGAACTTGAACTGAACGTTCAATATTATTGAATCATATAAATAAATAATTAAAAATAAATCTAAAGTGAACCTTATTTACATAAAACAATGGACAACGAATAATGTATAATGTCTATGATTAAAATAGCACAAATTTGAATCGTAACGTTGATGCTTAAACTCCAAGAATGAAAACTTAATAATAAAAATACCAATCTAAATATTTTGTTCTATAAACCAATAGGAATTAATAGATTGGGTAAATACTTTATATTGCATTAAAATATGACTTCAGAGTTATTTGATATGTTTTTTTTGTTTTGTTTTGTTTTGGGTTTTTATTTATTGATTTTTTAAAAAAAATTTACGGGCAATTATTTTATATGTTAATTGCATTGTATTCCATTCAACACAATTATTGAACCTTTATTCTTTTTTAATATTTATGCAGGTAGGGGTCCTTAAGCTACAAATATTATGATTGAATGTACTCCCCAATACACTTATTACTCAATTATTACGAAGCATTAAAATTTATTAAGTAGTTTTGTGATATATGTGACAAATTAAATACGTGTAAAATCTTAGAACATTAACATAAGTTTAACTTCAATACACTAATTTTTTTTTTATAAATCGTCTCCAATGACATGTAATATATTGGTATTAGAATTTTATTCGTGTATAAATTTGAAATTTTTAGAGAGTGAATTTAATATAAATTTTGGGACCGAAAACCTTAGTCTATACACTTAAACGTATTAAATTATTAACTTGAAACTATATGATTCATATGTTTCTAGTATTTATCTTAATATACATCTAAATATTTTTCATTCTAAATAAAATTTTACCTTCTATCAAACCCGTCATAACCACTCATAGAATTATAGTTAAAAATGCTCAAATAGTAAAAAGGAAACGCTCGTTAAAATCATAAAACAAACATAATTCAAATGAGATGATTAGCATTCACTCGATCAGTGGTTCGAGTTTTAGTAGTGCTCTCTATGTAGAATTTGTTGTCTCATTTCCAAATTTATACTTAAAAAAAAACCACAATTAAGAGGAAAAAAGGAAGGGTATTATAAAAAAAAATGAAGGGTATTCTCGTACTTTTAGAATCACTTCTTATCCAAATAATAATAATAATAATCAAATGCAAGAAACGGACCGTCCTCAAGCGAATCTCGCAGAGCAGCGAGGTAGAAGAAGAAAAGAGGAAACGGAAAGCCGTTAAAGCTAATAAGAAAAATCTCCTCTCATACGGATGGAGCTCCGGCACCGGCGGCAACAATTCTTTCGTCGGAGATGGTAGCTTAAACAATCAAGAACCTGCAAAAACTCCCTTGCAGTTTGTCTACCATCTCCGATTACCTTTATCATCATTTTTTATTTAATTTCCTTTTTGCTTAAACACTCCGTCGTCTTCTTCTTCTTCATCCATCCATGCGGCGAGGCAGAGCCACCGATCCATCTGCGGCTGCGGCCGTGGCGCTTACAGTTCATGAACCGCTTAAAGAAGTCCGGTTCAGAGGCGTTCGGAAGCGTCCATGGGGCCGATACGCTGCCGAGATTAGAGATCCATGGAAGAAGACTCGCGTTTGGCTCGGAACTTTCGATACGGCGGAGGATGCGGCCAGAGCTTACGACACCGCCGCTCTCTCTCTTCGTGGACCGAAGGCCAAAACGAATTTTCCGTTGCCTCCGTCGGCGATCGCTGTTCATCAGCAAATTCCGTTCTCGCACGAGTTTCACGATTCCGGCGGATTCTGCCAGATTAGCAACATTCCGGTCAATCGACCTACATCGAGTAGCCTGAGCTCCACCGTGGAGTCTTTTAGCGGGCCGCGGGTTTCGATTCCGGCTCCTTTTGTTCCGAAGCTCCGCCGCGAGTCCTTGCCTCTGGTCTCGCCCGATGATTGCCACAGCGATTGTGGTTCATCCTCTTCCGTTGTTGATAATAGCGAAGATTATGCTCACACGTCGTCAATTCGCAGAGTTTTGCCGTTCGATCTGAATCTACCTCCGCCGCCGCCACACAGCATAGATTTATCCGGTGATGATCTTCAAATTACTACTCTATGTTTTTGATAATATTCTGCTTCCAAATCACAAATACCAAACGGTTAATTCTTCTCACACGTCTGTTTCATTATCTATCTAATTTTCTTGATCGATTTAGTAGAACTTAAATCGTTTATGTGTATCAACATGCTTGTTGAATGAGAAAGTTTGCTTCTCCACTTCTTGATTTCTCAGTTCATGGCGTAGCAGAATGAGCATGACATCTGGATTTTTCTAATACAAAGCCTTTAAATCTTTGTTTTATATTTCTGTGGTTAAGAACTCATGGATTCTGCAAGCTTTTGCATTTTGATCTGATTATAACTGTTCATTACATCAGAAAACAAGTTCACAATCTCTTCAACTTCATTCAACATGTTATATTTGGGGATTTAGGAATTATGAGATTTGACTACTGTATTAGCATTAGAGATTGAGGATTATTAGGATTGTTGAGATGACTTCAACTATATTTGTTGGTCTTACTGGTCGGGCAAATAAGAGAAGTAGTTTAGGCTACGTTCGTTTTTGGTAAAAAAGTAGCGATAAACCACTAAGTCACACAAATCACTCGCTTGTATTAGGTACTAAACAATCCCTCATAATCACTCATCAAACATATCAATCAATAATTACTATAAAAAATCTTCAAATAAATAATTAATTACCCAATCACTACTTACCTCAATCTTCAAACAAGTAGTTAATTACTTTAAACTACCATTAACTCCTCAACTCCTCTCCATTACACTCAATTCTACAAAAAACAAACACACCCTTAATGGCATCATTGTATTTTCGATGAATTAGAAGTCATGACTTTGAATCTCTCCTCTCTTGTAATTGAACTAAATAAGTGAGTATCTGGTAAGGAGTCTCTTTGATTAGTGAGTGTATTATATACTCTAACTCTCTTAAAACGATTACCTAGTCGGAAGTCTTTCAGAACATCAAATAGAGATCTATGAGACTTCACCATATAAACTCTCAATGAGTAGGGATCTACGAGGCACTATACAAACTCTGTTAAAAAGATTACCTAATCGGTAGTCTCTCCAATCAACTGAGGATCTACGTATTGAGAATCTCCTTATTCCACATTGAAAAAGTGGAGACCTTCAAGCATTTATAAGATAAGGTGGGCTACTCCGATCATTGCCATTTGATTTTGAGATGGATGCCGATAATTTCTAATATGGTATCAGAGTCCATAAACACCCAAATAGATATTCGGCCGAATCAAATTGAAATTGAGATCCGATGCAAGATTAATGAACACAAAAGAGCTGGCACCATCTTAAGAACGTTGACAATTATTACCTAGTCGATTGTCTCTTATTAGCGGGCTAGGATCTATGAGACTATACTATATACTCTCTTAAATTCTAGTATCGTTTTGACCAAGTTATTTCTCTCGAGTTTTTTCTTTAGTTATGGAGCGATCCCATGATTTAGGTTTTAATATCAAATTCATCTATATTTAGGGATTCTTCCAATTTAAGTTTCCCTTCAAAAACCCCGTTTGGAATCTATAGTTCTTTCATCTCTCTCTCTGGATTTTCCACCATTGGATCATTGCTTCTGGTACACATAAATATGGTAGTCGTAGTCTGCTTTTCTCTCTTTTTATTTTTTTTGCACATGTTAGTGGTATTAATTCATCATCATTTCATATTTAAACTTTAATATAAATCGAATGTCTAGTAAGCATGCTACTAACATCGATGGGACTGGATTTAAATGCACCTAGCTACAAAATTCGAATATACTTGGTAAGATTTATGAATTTAGTAGTTTAAGACATGTTTGACTACGAAAGAAATCGAAGATAAGGAATGAAAAACATAGCAAGAGATAAAGAAATGAAAAAAAATAAAATAAATTAGTGATTCACATTGCCATTATTGATGGTTACATAAAACTAACAATTGGAACAAGTATTTTCACATATCTAATTTTCTGACAACTTTTTACCAATTCTATGATGATTAAATTATAGTTTTTCAATTTATGGAAGCAAAATTTTAACTTTCCCACAATTAAAAAGATTGCATTTTAGCTCAAAAGTTTTAAATTATATATATGTGTGTGTGTAACTATAGGACCAAATTTCTAATAACCAGTTAGAATCCAACCATTCTCATACATTATTACATCTTGTGTTTGGATCAATAGTTTATTGCTAGATTATTTGTAGAAATTGGTTGATGTGATATTGGGACTGAGTTCTATACCATCGCTCATTCTCTTCTCGTACTCTATATAATGTGAAGTAGCTTCTATCCTTTACCTAACAAAAAAAAAAAAGTGGAATAAGAAAAGAAACAAATGGAGAATAATTCTGAAAACCCGATCCCCATCTTTTCAGTGTGAGGTATCTCTACCTCGTTCTAGTAATGAATTTCACAAAGATGAGAATTAAAGTTAATAGCAAAATTAGTAGCAGAGATTGAGACAGTAAAATCATCTACGTCCCGCCTTGCATGCATCTATATTCACTTTTCTTTCATTCTCGTCTCTTTCCTTCTTGCCCAAGCTAAACTTAGCTTTAAAATTTTGAAATGATTATAGTATGAAATGTTCATAAGTTTGAATTGGATGATTGTTGAAAAACAAAAACAAATTATGATTTATTATTTAAAAAAAGAAAACCAATTATGATTAGAAAACTGTTTTGACAAGAATACAAACCATTTTTAGAATGATTATTATTGGTCATTTGAATTATTGGTAAAATACACCGAATTTGTTGGGACCTTTAATTATTAAAAAAGAATAATAAAAAAAAAGTCCTTTGATTTTTATTTTTTATGTTTTTAAGAACGTCCTTTAAATTTGAAATTCAAAATTCAAATGAAATCATGTTTCATTTGATAAATCTCTAAAAAGAAGTTTCCTTTATAAAGCAAGGATGTGTGGAATGAGATTCCTGTCTGTATATCAATCTTCTTTTATTTTTGTTATTTTTATTAATAATTAACTTATTTAGGTTTATTGGTTTCTAACTGTAAAAATATTAACTAATGGATCTAAAACCATTTAATTATAGGGAATTTAACATGGATATTCAAGTAGGAAATAATTATTACATTTTTATTCCAAATTGATCTTAATTGCAAAGATATCCAAATGATTTTTTATACATAAATGATTTTAATGTCAATCTCTTTTTTGCCCTTGTTGCACTTAT